>CALNHX010000554.1:0-317285 GCA_940337035.1 Agriotes lineatus
AGTCGAAACTAATGGCACAAAACAAAATTCAGAAACAGAAAACTAATCTGGATTCCCGGGAATTCCCCGATGTAGGATTAAATGAAAGCATTTTTAGTATTATTTAAAACAGCTAATTTCAGGAGGTACTTAAAAGTTACAAGTTATTCCACCAACGGGATAAAAAATATTTAAAATGTTTTTGTTTGTCCGGGGAAAAACCGGGGACGCGTTTAATGACAGGTTAGTATAGTATATCAGGCAGACTAGCTGTTTATTATTTTTTTTAGCGGACTATACGTGTTTCATCAAGTGCTAACTGCGAAATCGAGTTCTACTTATATTTTACATTTGAATATAGAATATTAAACCGGTTGAAAACTGTTTACAAATAAAATGTAAAGTGCTTATGAATGTTGGTAGGTACTTTCATAGTTGAAGGTCGAGTATATTCTTGATTGGTTAAAATCATAGACAGAAAACCGATTTGCATATAAAACCACTTTAGCCCTTGTCTAAAATTAATTCTATATGCAAATTAACAACCCTCATGAGAGAAATGTGAAATTTTAACATTCGATATATGCAGACCAGGTCTGTACAAAACGCTAACTATCACATATTTCTGAAATCAAAATACGACGATTTAACGAAACTTACCTGTATCTAAAAGGCCTATCGAACGTCAAAGACCTTTAAAACATTTCTATTATACATACTTACAATTAAGTTTGGTTAAATCGTCCGAATTTGGTTTGAAGCATGTGGTAGCATTTTGTGCAGACCTTTAAAACATTCTGTAGAAACTCAGTGCGGCTGTATTTGATTATGACAATTAAATGTGCTTATCGCTAGGGATATTTTAGTTTAACTAAAACATATTTAAATTAATGTAGTTTTATTTTATTTGTTTAGTGTCGAGCGACTTCCTTTAGTTTTTTAAACTTCGGAGTAGGTGGCTCACCAGATTAATTTTTCCACAACAAAAATATGCCATTTTATCAAATAATATACAATAGACAAACGGAAAGTTATTATTTAATAACGTTGCTTTGAGCAAATGTATTTGCCCGCAGCAAGTACTATATGAAGTATGACATTGTAATATTTATGACTTGGTTATTTCTAAGATTCTTCCATGGTTCGAATCCCATGTAAAGGTGAATATTTTCTTCTCTCGTCGTCGTCGCCAGGATGGCATCTGACTCAGTACTTTGGACGAAGCAGATTTTCAAAATATTTTTTATTGCAAGTAGAAAATAAATACTTAAGACACAATGTATACCCACCCATTTAGAACGTCATATGTAATTTTCGTTTCAAAATGTACACATTCTACACCTGCATTATTTTAAAAATTTCTACAAAAACATGAACGCAACATGATTTTCATAAATAAAGAGAAAAGAATATGTTTTGCTATTGTTTATGTAAAAAAAATACAATAATAAGCAAACTACTAGAATAAAAAAGAGCTCAAAGCGAACACGGAAATTGAAGTACAAATGGAGACCATCAATTTGAGAAATTGAATTTCAATGGAAAACACTAAGGAAAAAATACAATGGTTTTGAAATAAATCAATGCCACACGTTATCACTTTGGCGTGGGGAATAAACTTTATGACCTGATAGCGTTTACGAGACAATATTAATACTATTAGCTTCTTCAAAATATTTTAAAAACAGCGCTAGTAACCCTACTTTTAACATTACGGCGCGAACACACGTAATTACTTTGATACTGATCTAGTAGTTCTGAATTTTGCGAGTTGTGATAAGACACGTAATGATTTGTAGGACCAATAAACTATAAAGAATCAGAACTGGAAACGCTTACTGCCAAATTAGTCGATGTTAGCAAAAAGTATGGATTATAAATTAACAGAATGGACACAAAGTTATATATAAAACTATAATTAGAGTAACATTTAAAGAGTGATGGGATATGAAATGATGGACAACTTCCAATACCTTGTATTCATTATAACAAACACAGGGCATACAAGACGACTACCGAAAGGCACGAATATAACGAAGACCAAATCATAATTAATACATTCAGTAATCTTTGCAATAGGAACTTAAGTAGCTGAGACATGGATAGCCCGACAAACCAATCAGTCGATTCTAGAAAATTTCGGAATCGAGGAGGTTGAATACACCGATATGTATTCCCATCAATATATGCCAAACGCAACATCGCTATGAAGTCTCTCCTGACGGACAAATGGAAGAATGCTGGTCGAAGGGTTGGTTCGCCGATGAGGTGTACTGCGTAGAAGATCTTAACTGGCCACACCTTACAACTTACAACTAATCACCCATTTAGCACAAGTAACATCTTCAATAATTAGGCGGACGTAAGGTTGGTCCAGGTTAACGATGTCTTATCAGTTCTAATCGGCTAATCTATCTTTTACAGACGATATGATATTTATTTATAGCAACAAGGGCAAGATGAAATTAATGTTGCCAAATCTACAAAGTGAATTGTTACTTGTTAAATATACTGCTCCACAAATGAACTGGACCACCCATAAAAAATTTATTTATTACATTACGTCACAAGATATATACATATATAAAAGCTTTTGTTTTATAGTATACTCATATCAAGCATTTTAATTGCACTATCCTCAAATATCAACTGAAGAATTAACAAAATCATATTAATAAAATTAAAAAATAATAAAACTATAAAAAACTATATTTCACAAAAATAAGGGGAATCACAAAAAAAGGTTAATTAATAGTTCTTTGAGTCTCTTCGGAACGTTTAAAAATGTTTGGCAACGATTTGGCATACTTTGTATTAGGGATGCACCGATACCGATACTCCGTATCGGCATATCGGCCATATCGGCCGAAATAGGGATATATCGGTATCGGTGATATCGGCCGTCCTTTTTGCCGATATATCGGCAAAAGTGAATCTCCTTTCAATATTTAATATTTTAATATTTATTATAAGAAATGAACAATAAAATGTAAATAATCATTGTGGAGTATAAAATACTACTATCTGATATTGAACATTCATTTTTTGTAAATTATTATGTAAAAACATTAGGCTCTCCATCCAGTGTGTTGCACCATGCAGCGAAATATCTTCCAGCTTCTGGAATGCACTGCATCAGCAAAAAAAAAAGGTAAAGGTTCAGGGTCATTTAAATTCCCCCAGCTGGGGGCCCCTTGCGTCCCTCTTCAGCCAATAACGGGAATATTTCAGAATGGGTGGAGAATGCAAGAGAGGCCAGGAAAGGTAGAGAAGTACTGCCCCGAGATTCGCTTCAGAGAAGGTACTCTGTTGAAAAAAACCACCTAAAAACCTGAATCAAAGAAGGCGGCCAAGGGAATCGAACCCACGACCTCTCGAATACTAAGCAGACCTGGTAACCACTAGTCCACAGAGCTCGGTCCATCAGCAAAAACATTCGATCAGGCGATGCCGTTTCAAGGTGTTGCATCATCAGAAATTGTTAACAATACTAACTAATAGGTCAAGAAAAAAAATGACTGTGTTAAATTGCGTTATTAAAACGAAATGACAAGAAGACACCTCCATAAGCAAACCTAAGCTAGAGTTTGTATTTAGGGGATTACCCCGCCCGAATCAAGCAAGCAGCGGCGCGCACGTGCTTGCATGTAGTCAAAAAGTAGTGGAGAGAGCAATGAGAATATATCGGCCGATATATCGGCGTATCGGCCAAAAAACCCGTATCGGTGCATCCCTACTTTGTATGCAATGTGCTATCAACATTTGGGCAAAATTCAAAATTTTAAAATAATATTTTATTAATGGACTTAGTTTTCTTTAAACCAAATTATGAAAATAAATGCTTTTTATAGTGACACAATCATGAAAGGTTACCAAAAATGCCATGACTGCCCTTTTAGAAAATTATTTTTAAAAATTGCACCAATATATGCACATGGTCCAGTTCATTTGTGGAGCAGTATATATTGCTATGGTTCTTTGAGTTATTCTGAATCTACTAGCAGATTTGATAGTGTCATAGTTTCTACTGCGTAAGTCATCACAGGTAGTATACACGTATTAAATACTCAGAATAACTCAAGAGTCATAGAACGTTTCATGCTAGGAGCTAGCCTGAGAGACCACATTCTTGGCGCAGATATTAAAAGAACAAAGGCAGAAGACGTCATCCGATACATTGTAAGACAGAAATGGAAATGGGCCGGGTATATTGCACAGCAAGATAATTCTAGATGGTCAAAGCACATATTTCACTGGAAGACCACTAAGACGTTGGCACGACGACTTGAAGGAGATAGCAGGAAGAAGATGGCACCAGTTGGCACAGGACGGAGAAAGAGGCAAAAGCGAGTAGGGGTAGGCTATGTGGAGGCTGTTAAAGAAGAGAAGAAGAAGAGATTGCACAATTTAAAAAAATAACAATAAAACATTTACTTGCTAAAACTGACTGCCGGTCACTGGAATGAACTTCTAACAAAATTCGCGCATGTGGTGGCGATTAGGCTAAATTTGAATTAAATTCAGAAGAAAAAAATATTTGCTTATTTCAATCACACTTGGTGCAATAGGTTAATGTACCCTTACTCATTTATCCAGTGGTTTTCACCAGCCCTAATACGTTTTTTTTGCCGTAAGCGATTAATTGTCGATTAATTTTTGGTACAACGTCCTTCTACCGAGGTCAGTATACACCAATACACCCATTTCATTTAGTGGCCATACTTATGAATCACCTTACAGACATCGTCAGGACCTCGTGGACATCGTAATATACTGGGTGAGTCATTTTAATCTTTGGATGCGTTTATCCAGTGAGGGAAGCAAGATGGTAAAAAAAGCCCCAGGACAAAATTGTTCGGGGTGAAGGGGGACAACTTTTGGCACCAAAATCCACTCCCCCGTCGCAATCCCCCCCGCGGGGTGAGGGTCAACTTTCAAATTTCAAATGGAACCCCCCATTTTTTTTCATGGGTTCGGGTTTCTGATAAAAAAATATGAAATTTTTGTCGGAACAATTTTTCATGAAAATGCTTTCTTCGGCCAGTTTTAGTGCATCTTACAATCCCACCCTTGGCGTTACCCAGGAACAACGACGTGGATGTGGTGGGATTTTGTTCTCATCGGGGTGCTTTTTTAGCGTGAGTCCCCTTGCCTCTCACGTACAGGGTGCTTTCTTCGCGTGAGCCCCCTTGCCTCTCATGTACGGGGTGTTCTCATTAAATTCGCCAGGAGTCAGTGGCTCTCCCCCGCGCTCTGGTCATGACCGTACATCACGAGTGTAGGTCCAATCTAACGTTCTGGAACCTCAATCCTGGAAATTTTTGTCATTTTGGTGAAACTTTGACACTTTTGGCCCTGATGACAGCTACCTGACAGCTGTGATGACATCGTGCGGGGACAATTTTATGGCTGTAGACCTGGTAACTTCATATCGAGCGCTAACAATCATATGTGCTGTTTCGGGAAAATGTCCATTCGCTGTAGTTCTTAAATAGGGCGGGGGGTCATAATTCTGACCGAAGAAAGCATTTTCATGAAAAATTGTTCGCACAAAAATTTCATATTTTTTTATCAGGAACCCGAATCCATGGAAAAAAATGGGGGGTTCCATTTGAAATTTGAAAGTTGACCCCCACCCCGCGAGGGGGAGTAAGAGGAGGGGGGTGGATTTTGGTGCCAAAAGTTGTCCCCTTTCACCCCGAACAATTTTGTCCCGGGGTATTTTTCACCATCTTGCTTCCCTTACTGGATAAACGCGTCCAAAGATTAAAATGACTCGCCCAGTAGATTGGGATCATACTCATTTTTGGACATGGGCCGACACCTCGATCGATTAAAACCAGCCCAATTCGGAGCATAGAAATATTCGGATTAATGTGACCTTTCAATATTTCCCATTGTGTTTAGTTAATATACAGCAATTAAGAGCAAAAAAACCACGCAAATGTCTGAGACGCGAAATTCCATACTTCCGGTGTTTAAACTGATGTAAGGTTCGAGATCATAAATAAGTATACATATACATTACATTTGTGATAAAATGGTAAATATAATCGAGTTTTTTAAGTAGGAGTAAAACAAAACGCTAAAATGTATTTTATTACGAAAGAAACCGAATATTAACTTAAAGTATTATGAGTTAAATTACAAATTAAAAATTATGGAATAAAACAATTGCTGATTCTTGTCTGTTTTAAATTTTGTTTCTTAATAACTATGACCTATAACGACAATTTATATCATCTTGTTTTTGTTTTGTGTCACTGATCGTTGTCGCCCGGACGCTACGCCGTATTTTTAACAATATTCCTCTTTCAGTAATTTCGCGTTCAAGTTCGTCTTATATATTTTTCGTCTAATGATAACGTTTTTGCCAAACGAAAATTTGCAAAAATATTTACCAATTGGGATTGCTGAACAGTCGAACCCACCCGAATTCGGATTACACTATCCTTGTGCGGACGTATTTAATTACCGTGCAGTTCAGATCACTCAACATCGGATTAATGGAACATTATTGTACCATTAACCATGTAACCAGCTGTGCCTTAATGTTCAAATATATTGGTCTAATTTTATTAATGTAAGCATGAAGGCTGTTTCCATTCACCATCTTCCCTAGTCCCATTTTGAAAATGATTCAATTTTTTAAAATCTGGGAGAAATTTTAATAAACACGCATTGATTTGACATACGCCAAATTCACGCCTTGATTTGACACGTGTTAAATTCACAGATCAATTAGTTGCGAGTATGTGAACTAATCCAAGACATTAATTTTTGTTTCCATAGCCGCCCTCGTTCAAAAATGTTTACGATTGCATTGTATTTGCTTTATCTCAAAAAAATATCGCTGAAATGTAGGAGGGATTCGTCCGTTTCTGTTGGAATGTAAACCCTGCGAGCCCTTGGATCAGAAACGAAATACCTGAAGTGAAAATCCGCTTTCAGGGTCGTTTGTCGGATGAAAAATCACCGCAGCTATGCGAAAACTGCATTTCCTGTCGGCACGAGGTCACCCTGATCCCCCAATTCAGAGACCCGCCAGCATGTCCCGCAAAAGGAGGCAATAGTCTCGCGGGTGGGTTCGAGGGTCATTGCATTTGGAATTAAGTGGTGTCAGTCGGTGGCCAGAGCAGTCGGAGGTTAGGAACGTGAATTGGTGACGTCATGAGCATAACTCGATTATGGTTAAGTGGATGAGAAGACCGACTACCGTATGTTGACCGACACATCTCCAGCTCCTTTTGGAATTGTTGCGTCAACAGCAACGTCGTGCTCGCCCAGTTAGCAGAATTGCTTCTTTGTAACACGATATGGGGAACGCAAAAGGCATATTTTGTCGCCAACCATCCTCGTGGCCAATGTCCGACGCAGAATTTACCGCTTGGCGGCCAACATCCACTGCACATCCCAGATTGATATTTCAAAAAGGACTTAACTTTGAAGCTTCAACAATGTGTCATTTGATGGCATGCGTATTATTTACTAAATAAATAAATTTCAAAAAGACTGAATGAAAGGAAGCAATATTGAAAACGTTCTGGCCTTTCTAACCCTTCTAAGTTCAAATTAATATCAATCTAAGGCATAATGTCTATTAGGTACATATATCGATATATCCAACTTGTATTATTTCACGCATTTCGATGTTTGTATTCGCCTACAGCAATTAATTAATAGGTGGCCTAAGTAGCTATTCAATTTCGCTGCAGGTCCCAGGTCTAGATAAAGGAGTAGAATTGGAGGTTAGAAATCTTATCACAAAGCAACGGAAGAGCATACAGAAACTGTATTTCATTCAATATGGATGCAGGGAAAATTGATTGGATTGCGAATTAAAAAAATATTATCAAAGTTATGGTAGATGTAAGTCATTTGTTACGCACAAAAATGGCTTTCGTCTTTCATCACAGTAAAGTCCAACCAACTATCGATACACAAGATAGACAATGAATAAGCAATTCAAAATACAAATACAATAAAATGCGTGTGGCATCTCAACTACCAGAATTACAACAAAATAAGGAAAAGATACGTTTTAGCCGAGTGTTCAATTCTAAAAGAAGTGGAAGAGGTTGGAATGGAAGTTTAATCAACGTGTAAATTAAAAACAAAGATCTGGTTATCTGAAGACCGCACAGCTAATATATAAGAAGGAAAGTTACAAATGATATCGAAGACAGAAAAGAATAAAGAACAAGTAGCAAAAATGTTAAGACAGTGAAGAATGCACCATGCAAGGTACTAAAAGCGCATAGATTTGACAATACCAAAATATAGGTTAAATATCTACAAAAATTTAACAAGTGATATAAAAATTGGACCAAGAACTTCAGAAGAATTCGAGAGTGATGTTTGATTCACACAGATGCGTGCATCAAAACCTTTTTGATTATAATTAATCATGTAATTCAAGTCATAACTGTTCTATCTCATTCAAAGGTCGTGGTAAAGTCAAATTTGCATCTTGCCGTATTTGTTTGCCTCCGTTAATATTGGAAAGGAATTTGTAAGCTTCCCTTAATGGCTTTTAAGCGGATGGATACATTTTCTACTAGAACTTAAGCCGACTTAGCATATTTGGGAATCATGGGTTTATGGATTTCGTTCAATTGCCTCATTGAGAGAGATTAGCATTAAGATTCTTAGAATAAGTATTTATTCCTACGTGCGACGCTCCGATTGGCTACGCAGGATCGCCTCAGCCAATAGTGTTTGAGCTTGCCCCCCCTTGATGAATTTGCGAGTTCGGCTCGTTGTAAATTCAGAGTTAGTTAGAATCAGAGCTTCGAGGAAGCAAGTTCAGCTATGCTTTGTGCTGGGTTGCGGTCGTTCTAACTCCCTGGTAAAGACGTTTCCAGGTTGTTTTGTGTTACGGTTACGCGCAATTCGCAATTTTCGCGTGGCCAATCCAAGCGTGTCACAACAGTTGAAGCTTTTGTAAAAAACCATCGGTCCATCAGTGACGTTTGTAATCGTTGTTACTCAATATACTCGTGTTTGTTAAGTCTTGTTTCACTCCAACAACTAACTGAACCCAAGTCAGGGTTATTAAGTGGCAGTTCCCGGCAATCCCATTGAACCGGAATTCGCAGCGGATTAATTGGGGGCCCCATTCGTGGAAGCCTCTTATCAAGTTAATCATACAAAAAACAAGTGATGTTGCCTTGTTTCCATATTATTTAAAATACATATATTCCTCTGAGGCTCTGAATACTTGGTGATCAGATTGTTATTGCATCAGAATATGTGATACATAAACTAGATCAGGAGTACAAGAAATGGGGACTCGAAGTAAATTACGAAAAAAAAACTATTTAGTATTTTTATCTTACAGCTACAAAACACATATACATACAGGGTGTGAGTTTTTCGACAGTAAGCATGGGAATCTCGGTTATCTTAAGAAATAGGAAGTAGGTTAAATTAGGGAAAAGTTGCATATTCCACTGCTGAATAATGTTCAAAAAGGAATTGGACCTAACAGACTCACATTTTGAGCTTTGCCCTGAAACAAACTACATTGACATTATTAGGACACCTTTTGAAGAAGAATGCACATCAATGATAGGTATATACATACATAGCCATTATTCATATTGTACCGAAGTGCAACAGAGATAATGCCATTTGCATCAAGCCCTCTCTTAGTCTTCAGATACACGTCAAATTCAACGAAGTATGTGGCTTATGTGTATATGCTTGTGTACAATCTTGTTACTCTACCTCATATCCAGTCGTCCGAGATTTTTAAAAATCCACTACAAACTATCACTAAACGAAACTGCCCCAATTTTTTTACATTCAAGTTATAGGTACGAATGTGGTGCACGTTACAAACTTTTCTTTAGTAGAACACTATTTGGGTAGCAGAAGTGCTAATGCTAATAATTTTAATACTATAAAACGGCCTTGAAGATATTTTATGCAAATAATGTCGAATTTCAGGTGACTGCTATCAGTAACAGAGAACGACTAAATGAAACAGAATTATTTTTTGATTGTAAAATAGTATTGGGTGTAGCATTTGCAAATTTAATAATTTCAGTTTTTTTTAAATAATGAGCTTTCTTTTCATATCTCCATATTCAACGCCGGTTTTGAAATACTCGCGATTTAATGAAAAAAAAAATACAATATAAGTCCCTCAAGATGCTTTACTTAGGTAAATGAATAACAAGCAAACTCCATTAAAATGCGAATTTAAACACGCCAACTCTTGGAGCACAACATAAAAATCCAGTAATTGTCGATACAAGAAATAATAAACATACATCAAAATCCAATACATAAATAATTAGTACGTTAAATATGTTTCCCTCTGTTCTCTGGGTATTAAAGTTACACATAATGCTCAACATTTCTAAATTTAATCATGTCGATTTTTAAATGGAACATCCTTTATATCTCTGTATTTTTGAATTGCCCTTTTAATGACCTTTCTTCCTATAATTATATCATTTCATACCCCTAAATTCAATCATTTTTAATATTTAATTTTCTGCTGCATTTATCCCTACAAATTAAAATTCTGTCTATTTTCTAACAGTAATGTATTAAGTGCATAGTGACTTGTCGATAATGCTGGTCAGATTGTACGACCAGCTGGATTACGATGAAAATATGTACCGACAGCGAAGCTGGAGGGCCTATTTTCTAAGCAATCCAGCGAGGTGCAATCTGGTCAGCATTATCGAAGCAAGGAACTATGCACGCAATATATTTTGCGTGACTGCTGCTTGAATCGATTAAAAAACTAATGAATCGTCATTTTAATTAGTAAGGTGGAGTATTACCGATAAGTTTTTATATAACAATTTAACAGTAATACTCCAACTTATCAACAGTAAGTTGTTATATAACAATAATTATCGACGCAAGTAGTTTTTGATTGGTTGAAAGTTAAAAAAGCGAGTTCGATCATTGGTCAAATGATATCTTTTGACAAATGTATGCAATAGTCGCTTTAACTCCAGAATTATTTACAGTCAGACCTCGCCGTTCGCGGCTTTGCGGTTTGCAGATTTGATTTTACGCGGGGCACTTCTGTGCTCCCTTTTCTTTGCCGATCCCGAATATTTGCTTTGTCGTTCGCGGATGGTATTGCCAACGTTAACTGTTTCAACTTTCACACACTAATGACCGATCTTATGAAGGCCACTAATCTGACGTTAACTTTAATTCGCTGTTAAAATAAACAAAAGCAAATTTGTTTACTACTGAATAATATGTCATAAGCGCCAACGTTTTGATGAGCTTTTGTTTATTTTAACAGCGATTTAAAGTTAACGTCAGGTTAGTGAACTTCATAAGACCGGCCGTAGGTAAATAAAGCAGGTTTATGTCATTAACACCTAAGTAACATTATTTATCACGAACTTGTAAACACACTTATCGAGCCTATTTCTTTGAATCTCTTCTTACCAAACCCCATCTGAAATCAATTGTAAAATTATAACTTGAATAAACAAATGGACATTCGAGCTCTAGATTCAAGTGGCACACTTATGTTACGTATGGAATTTTAGTTCAAACTTTACTGTCTTCTCGAGCGTTTCTGCCGAAAATTCAATTAAGTTTAATTTTTAAAACACGGAAAACCTTGTCGTCAAAGCGTAAAGTTTGTGCTTCAGATCTGCCAGACAAAAAACGCAGAAACGTTTTGGTTTTTTGAGGTTGCATAGTATAAATAAATCTAGTTAATGGAACCTAACCCCGTTTTTATCATTTATGTGTTTACTTGCGCTTCGCGGCATTCTTCTGGAACGTAACTCCCGCGAACGGCGAGATCTGACTGTACATAAAAGGAATATTTTGCACATGGCTCAGGTTTTTACAATTGAAGAAAAATTGGATATTTTGAACCCAACACATACAGGGGGAACACCTTAAAAATATAAATTCGTGTTTTGCTTAAATATTTTCATCATTTTTAGTTTAAAAACTTCACTTGCGATGGTAGTTCTGTGTAAAGCCATTTACGGAGATTTCGTATTTGTTATTTCTGGTTTTAGCAGTGGCTGGATTGTTATTTTCTAAACCAGGCTTTTTTGTTGTGTTCAGAGTGTTTAAGTTGGCACTTTGGCGGTGTTTGTTCGTTATCCCTTTAAATGAAGTATATTAAGGGGCTACAATTATTTTTTATTTTGAAAATAGCATATCTAAAAAACGGTTGAATTGAGGGATATGAAGTAGAATATAAAAAGAAAGCTCATTAAAAGGGCTTTAAAAACTGAAATGATTAAATTTTCAAATTTTTGGTACCTACCCTTTGAGAACACTTAAAAACTTGTGCGAAAGAAAAAAATTCTGGGATGATCACTTTTTTGGTAGCTATTTCCACGTTTGGAGAAAAAGTTACATATTTTATTCGGAGCTAAAGCACTTTCCACGACTATTCTGTAGTTCTACAGATCCGTCGCGAAAAGTGGATCATCCGCTCCTTATAAAATAATATACATACATACTCTACGTATATACTGTATACAGGGTGCCCGAATTTCGTAGGGACAACATGGGTAACTTTTGTATTTAAAGAGATAGAGAGATGGTTAAATTAGCAAAAAGGTGCAGGTTTGAGAGCTCATTAAGAATCCATCTTTAAATTTTACTTGTCATGGCCCACTTGTCTATAATTTAAAAAAAACAAAATCTCCTAATTTCTTTTATATGCCGTAACTTTTTTGTTACTTAAGATATTGAGATGCGATTTAACTAATTTGCATGGTAATTTAAATACATTTATTGGCACTTAATAAAACCAATTTTATTTGTGCAAATATTTAGTAATCTAACCTAACCTCAAAATTTTAATTTGGTACCGTGCAATTCTTTTGGCCCTTCTAAGAGAGGATTTTTTTCTGAATGCAATGATCACAATAACTTTGTTTTTTGTTTATCACGTTATCTGTGAAATTATGTTTCGAAACAAAAAGCAGGCTTATCATCATACGTGCCTTCCAGTAGTGTCAGTGTGTTCCGTATGTTTGACGTGTAAGTTCTACGTTCTTGTAGCACTTGATATAAGCACAAAATACATCATATTTTCAAAATTTTCCGTTATAAGTTGAAATGGATGAAAGGCCAGCTATTTCGACCACCGAGTTAATTGAATGACAAAAATGTAGTGATCATGGACAATGCACCATACCATTCAATGGTATTTGTCAATTTGATACCACCCACAATTCTCATAAACGCCAAATGGAGGAATGACTTACATAAAATAGGGTTTCTTTGGATAAAAAGAACTTTGAAAGCTTATTTCATCAGCCATCAAAAACCAAAATTATATAAAAACATATGTATGTAATTGATAAATTACTCCATATCCATGGGCATGAAGTTCTTAAGACTTCCTCCTTACCATTTTCAGTAGAATGAGTTGCTATAACCCTATTGAAATAGCATCGAGTTTGCTAAAACGTATTGTAAACAGACACACACAGGCTCCCACCTTCATCATAGTAGTACGTACATACATTATTTATGAAATGAAATTTTTTTTTCACCGCTAGTCTGTTATCTGTTTCGCAAATCGAAATGCACTAATTCCAAAGCAAAAAGAAATCTTTCCACACCTGCGGTAGAAGCTACTGCTGTCGTTAGTTTTGTTTTGTTATGTTTAAGTTTCTAACACTTCTTAATTGCCAGATGCTTGTACAGTAAGCAATGTAGGCATACATAGTTTACATTTAAATCTTGTACTCACCACAGAAGGCGGGCCAATTTATATTTTTATTTAAATATTACAACAGTAAGTGTAACATTGTATTTAATGAATACATTTTTGTATTATGTAATATCTTGTTAATAACTATTATTTTTCATTAATAATTTTTTTTAAACAAGCTGACATTGTTTATTTAAATCACGATTAAAATTTAAAATTCCCAGGATTTAAAACACGATTTAAATCTTTACACCCTGATTTGTAGTGTACGTCAACTCACAAACAAGAGAACACACCTATGGTAAAAACTATATTGATTTATTCAAAAATAAATTCTGTATTTATATACATACTAAACTAGGTCTACGGCTGTAAACATAATATTGCAATTCTGCACGACCTAGTAACATTACTCTTATCAAAAGTGCTCTATCATACACCTACAATCTACAATACTGAATCTATGTTAGTGTTTGATCTAAGCTTCAAGATCACGATATCTATGTTTTGATTGGTGATGTAAATGACCCAAGTATTTATTTTTAGGGGTAAATACCTGGGGTATTTACCCGGGTAAATACCCAAAATAGGTATTTATACGGGTATTTATGGCCTAATTTACAAATATCATAAAACTAATTCAACTAATATAATCGATTCGTAAGTTAAGGTATTCTATTCGAATTATATAAAAATGTAGAACAAAATACCTGCACTAAGAACATCTACTGCCCGAAATATATATATATCGTTCTTTATATACTAACTTTGTGATTTTCTTTGCCTTATTTAAGATTGTTTCTTAATATGTATCTATATAAGTAAATATTATAACAAGATTGATGGTTTCTTTATAGGTCAGATTAAAATTTACATTTTCTTTTAAACAACCTTTTGACTACGCTCGTCTTTTTCAAATTTATTTTATTGTTTTTTTATTTATCGATTCACATTTATTATTATCCTTAAATTAGCATTAGATGAAATGGTTTACATTATATATAAAATGGACATAAAGTTCTCCATCTTATGTAGTCCATGATGCACTCGAACTTTACAGAATACTTTAAAATTTTTAAATTTAAAACTATATTTATTATACCTCGTAGCGACAATCATAAAGGTATATGGTACTGTTGATATATGTAACTAGGTTGCATATTTTACTCTATCCCGATTCTGGATGAAATTATAGTTTATTAAAATAACAGTAATAGGTGAGTAAAAGTTAGCTTTGCTTTATAAATATTACAAATCTGATAAATACCCAGTTTTTAGGTATTTACCCGAGACAGGGGTAATACTCTACCCACTGGGTATTTACCCAACCCACATCACTAGTTCTGAACATGCAATCCTTAGTGAACGTGATTTCATTTTAGCGTTCCACATGAAGTACTTGTTATCATCGCGAAGAGATAAGAATAACACGTAACAGTTTCTTTTAAAAACATTGCTTTCTTTAGGGGGCCCTGCCGTCACAAGCCCGACACTGATCATGGCGAACGTTGAACTTTGCTCTAAAACTCCATTCATAACTCAATCAGCTGGGACGAGTTGTATGGGCGCGGGAGAAAACGAAGGTGGCTTAAAATTCTCAAAATTGGCCTCGTCATTAATTTAAACATGACGCATCACCGCGTCGCACGTCATACACAACGGGTCGAGTGTAATTTGCAACCCCAAAAAACGCGCATTTTTACCCAGCGTGGTGCAACAACCCCATCAATCCAGTCACGCGAATTTCCATTCACCTGATCGAACAAATGCAAAAAGTGCGCGAATGCAATTAGTTGCAAAACACGCATCACAAAGCTTAATGGAAAATAAACCGTGTCACCGGAAATGCCCTAAGAATACCTGTTTTGCCTAGAAATCTGCCTTATCTGAACGCTATTGACTTCGCCGGTTGTAAATCTTTGGAAATGCCTGTCGGAGGATGGATTCCTAAACTAAGTGCAGTGGTAATTTAACGCGAGGAGGCGTGGCGGGGACACCGGATATACAGGTTGAATTTAGCAATTTTGGGTTCCGTTAGGGCCGTCGCTCAATTTTACCGTTTAGCAACTACATAACTACAAAATTTAGAATAACCTGAACTCTCTAATAGCTGGCGTTCACAAGATTATTGTTAATAAGTGTTCTTAGAATTATTGGCACTATGACTAACCGGCTGAATACAAATTAAGCAACAAAAAGTAGACTAATGGCACCGAATTGCCAAACGCCGGTTTAGTATTCTTTTGTCGTTTTTGAGCAAACAGCGATGTTAATATTCTTCGCATTCCTCAGTATTAACACTCAAAAGACATTGTAAGCGGCTAAGTGTGCTATGACACACATGCAACTCACACTGCACAAATTTGGACGAATGACAACCTCGATCTTGACCTAAACAGGACTTTTAAACTCGGAGATCTGCTTTTCCACCACGGCAAACCGCGTGGCCCAGCCGCTGCACCTTTATAACGTCGGCGTTGGTTATTGCGCTGTCATGTCAATAAACTCATAAATCGCGATGACACATCTTCGTACGTTTTACACATAATTAACCTCTTCCCGCATAGCGTTCTACTGTTGCAGACCTCCCTGTCATAAACGGCCATGAAAGTTTTTTTTACATTAAAACCAAGTACGTCCTAGTAGTACATAATATGTATTTTCAAAATAACATTGCAGGAGTTCGGTTATTACTAATCAATGTCTGGCGATACATCACTATCATTAAGGAATTAACAGTTCTCACGTCTTTATAAAACGCATTTTAATAAATTACACGGCGATTAAAACGTTTTTAATAGTGACAGTGATGGAAGGGGTGATAGTGGTAGTTGTGGAATCTATAAATAATAATAATAATAATATACTTTATTGATATACATATAATCAAAAGGTGAGGGGTCAGGAAGACCCTGTGAAACTTTGATATAACGACACTCAAGAGATTTTTGTATTACGTATTTAATTCAAAACTTCAGCATAACTAAATGTTTTTCTACAAAAAATTATTTTTCGTCGACAGCTTGTTAATATCAATATTAATGAATTATTTTTCCTAAAAAAGGATGGATTAATAGATGTCATTAATACACTGTTTTTGATTAATACACTCTTTTTCATTAATTAACTGCTATCGCTCGTTAGTGCTTTAAACAGTTTCGATTATTAATCGCTTTTATTAACACACTTGTTGGTTAAATAACTATTAATTAGTATTACGCAATATTTAAGGATTTAAAAAACTCGTTATTTTTGTTGTACTAAGTACAATAGTCTCGAAGGTTTTTCTTACCGAGCAGATTCTGTCAAAACACCGAAGAACTGAAATCTTAAATTTTAAATTAATGACAATAATACGTGATTAAATGAATGCCACAAAAAAGTATCACTTACATACTTCCAATGGAATGTATAGCTGCTAAGTTGCCGAGCTATATTTTAACTGGCCTAGAAATTTGATATTGTGAACATAACTTAGACGTTATAGACGATTTGGAAAACAAGAAATGTGTTTTAATAACCGAGTTGTTATAAACATCGTTCCTATAACAGAGTTAAATTATCAACTAGTCTTATTGCAGGGACCTGTGAAAACATGACGTAACGTTTTCGTAAGAACTGATGTGGTTATATAGAGCAAAGTTGAAATGTAAAGACACCAGCGTCCCAGCATAACCTTATGGTGTGCTGGTGTCTTTACATTTCAACTTTGCTTCTACCAGATAGGTATTTCTTCACTGTTCATATTCATGGTTTTCTTGGATTCATTCTGTCTTATTATTAGTCTAAACTCGCAGTCTACATTAGTCAACCTTTTGGTTATTTTGCAGTAACACGCGTATGGCATTCGTTTCTTCTTCCTTTCACAGGTTGTGCAGTGTGCACTATTCTACATTTTACACGTCTCTTATGCTATATGTACGACTGATAGCGAAGTTGTAGAGCTAAAATAGCCTAGGAATTTGACATTGTCAAGATAACTTTACGTTATAAACAATTTGGAACACAAGAATTGTATTTCAATAACCGAGTTGTTATAAATATTGTTCCTCTAATTGAGTTAAATTATCGAGTCTTACTGCAGAGATTTATCAAAATATAACGTCATAACAAAGTTTTCGTAATAACCGATGTCATTATATCCCAATTCACTGTACTGAAATTATAGGAATTTCTTCACCGTCCATATTCATGGTTCTCTTGGGTTAATTCTTTCATATTGATCTTAACTCGCAGTCGACTTTAATCAATCTTTTGGTTATTTTACCGTAACACGCGCATGCCATTCGTTTCTTCTTCCATTTACAGGTTGTGCATTATTTTACATTTTACTCGCCTCATATGCTAAATGCAAGATTGATACAACATTAAATAGATATGTATATTTAACGTTATCAAAGTATATTCTGGAAAATAGATGCTATTGAATCGGATTCATTTCATCTAGCATGGCTATGGAGTAGTTTTTAATATATGAATGCAACAAGTGACCTATGATTTTTGTAAAACAAATGCTTAATTTTTTTCAATAATATTGTCAACATGTCAAAAATACAATTTGAGGTTATATTGTGAAGCAAGTGAGCACACACATTCGAATTCCAAGAATATTACTTCGAGGAAAACTTTTTCTATCACTCATTATTTAAATGTCAAACTTGACGTTTGATTTTTAAGTGACATACTGTCGATTCATTTTCTATGCGATTCAGAGTAAGCTGGGATCATTCTTATATTTTTTTAATGGGTGTTTTCTCAATGTATATTACGTATAGGTCAGATCCCTTCACTTTTGCCATTCGAAGAATAGTGATGTTGACATTTATAAATCACAAAATGACATTTGATTGGCAGTTGTTACAAACGTGTTAGTAACACTATAAAAATTTACAAAATTCCAAGCCTAGTAGAATCACAGAAAACTAACAGGCTATAGTTGCACTCATAAATTAGGATCTATTCCACAGCCATACTAGGTGAATATAATTTTGAGCATACTATATATGTCATATTACAACACTTTCAATTGTTTGCTTTATTTATTCTAATTTTTAAGAGAAAGGTCTTGGTTTCTAATGTTTTGGTATAGATGCATGCTACATATTTTTTGCAATTAAATTAAATTACCATTACATAAGCAATTCAACTTCCGTCACACTTTTATCAGAAGTATTTTTGGCGAATGTGTGAAAATGTACAGCGAAAGCAATACAAAACAATAAATTGCTTGCTTTAGGGCAAGCTCTACTTAAAAAATAACATATTGACCGATGCGAGCGGAAGTTGATGAATAAGGTGCGTGATTCACTCTGTACTGAAATATAAAGAAAATGTATTATGATTCATTTTGAATCTCCAATCACCGATAGACATGGAATATCGTTAAACGCAATGGTGAAGCTACAGGTGCAACACAATATGAACAAGTATAGCATGTTCATTTTCTATGTGATTTTATAGCCTTTGGATTCTGTATACATATTTTTAAAGTATACCAACACGTTTTTTAAACAAATGCCAATCAAATGTCATTTATAAATGTCAATATTATTATTCTTAGAATGTCAAAAGTGGAGTGATCTAACCTATACAAGTATTTATTCACAAATGTCTACACTGTTATAAACATTTTGTGAACGATCTCAGCCTACTATGAATAACATAGAAAATTAACAGACTGTTATTTATTTATAACTCTCTGTTGGTGCGATATTATCACAATTTTAATTGCTAAAACTATCATCTCTGTAATATATGACGCGTCTTTAAAACACTTTACGATAACATAAAATGCATGGCGACAAGTGTAATCAGCAGCTAGCAGCACATACAAACACCAATCACTGTCGCTATAAAGTTATAGACAAATTGTCATACCTAACAACAATAACTCATTAGGATCCCAATGGTATTTAAAATTTTGGCCCAAAAAGACGTACCAATCAAGCCAACATGGGGAAATCGCCAATTAGAATAATCAGCACCGTGGAGGAAAGGGGGTGTGCCCGGCCAAATACCGCGTGTTCATTGCCCCTGCGTGAACCTGGCTTTTACCTGTCTTGAACTTTTTAACTGTTCCAAACTTCCGCGAAAGGCATTTCCACCGAGTGAAATATGCAAATTTCACTAGTGCACGGCCCGAGCGATTATTTGGGCGCAACAGACTAACTTTTAAGTGCCAAGTTGCTCTACTAATTTGAAAAATTACCTGTTGTTTATCCAACACTTCCAAAAGTTGCATACACGAACTCACACATTTATAAAGGCACTTTTGTTGCTGTTAATGACGCTTTCAGGCACTGAAAGGGCACAACGCTTCGGGTTTAAATTCTACATGTTGCACCGGGGCACTTCCAAAGTTTCACACGCGTTTTCGACCTCAAAACTACGCAATTTCGGATTCTTGCACAAGGTGTGCCACTACACTCACCGCGTCCTCGCAACTCGTATTAAAATCAAGGTAACTATGACTTTTGCGTGCACGCAGATGGTCCGCGCAGGAAAACAGTTTTGAGCGCACCCACAACTCAAGTTGCAATTCAAATAAAACCCTTCCATGGCAAAATTAATAATTGTCACATAGTTCGAAGTTAATAACTGATCATATAAATAGTAATTAGTTGATTAAATTAGGCAACGTACAACATTTGGAATGTTCAAAACTTTGGCTGTCTCAAAAGTGTTTTCCTCCACTTCAATGCGCGGCACTAGATACCACAACAAACTTTGATCTAAAGTTTTTAAAATTAAATTGTGCCTGAAATCTGCACAGAACTCAAAAATGAGTGCACCAAGTATTTACGATGATGTAAGCAACGTAGATCTAGGTGAAAAAGTAACACAGGTAATATTTACTTAGTTGGACACGCAAAACCAGAAAACTTAACCTCTCTTCTCTTTCTAACCCTACTTTTAGCTTCAAGAACAGAATGAAAAGTTGCTTCAACACAAACAAACTCTTGAAAAGGACATTATGAAGCTGTGTACAGAATTGACGCAAATGAAAGCAGCCAAAGACAACTTAAAGAGGAATATATCCGAGTTATTTAATACGGCCAAACTGGAAATCAAACGTAAGGACAGGATCATTGCAGATCTACAAAGCCAGTTGGACGACTTGATACTTAGACGGAAAATAAAACACCCATCTAATAGCGTAAATAAAGAACTCAGAAATGGACAAGTTTCATATAAACGCAACAGAGACGAGGCAACTTCCGAATCTGAAACCAGCAAGCGCTTGAAGTATGAAGCAAGTGTAAATAGTACGTGCAACGTATTTAATAATACGACTAAAACTGAGTTAGTGTTACCGCATCCAAAGCAGTCTTCCGAAAAGTTTGCATCTTTGAAGCATTGTAGTAATAGAAGCGGTTCCAGATCGCCAGTCAGAAGAGAAGAGAGCACGAATAGACGAGAAAGGACAGCAGAACGTGGCTATCGAAATAGAGTGTATGAGCAGGTCAAAAATACAAGCAAAGAATGTGTTCGAAGCAGAAGCAAAGAGCGCGGTCATAGCAGAGGCAAAGAGCGTCGTAGGAGCAGAAGCAAAGAGCGTCGTAGGAGCAAAAGCAAAGAGCGTCACAGAAGCAGAAGCAAAGAGCGAGGTCAAAGCAACAGTAGAGAAAAAGATAGGCGTTCATATAAAAATAGAAATAATTCTAGCTATCCTGACAAACGCATATCTAAAGATCGTTTCCACGATATTTCAAAACCCGAAGATAGCAAAGAATTGAAAAGCAAGATGAGTGTTTCGATCGTTAGGGATGCACATAAACATCATGATCCTCTTCTGAATAAAAATGCAAAGGTTAAAGAGAAAATAAAACCTTCAGCTGATTCGAAAGATTCCAAAAATTATAATAAACCAATGGTTCTACAAGAAGGTGATAATGTTAAATCCAAAATATGTAGCAAGGAAAAGTCAGAGGAAAGTAATATAAATATAGATTGTCAGGTAGAAAATATAAAGAAAAGAACTAATGTAGAAGCTTTACAGAATATTAATAAAACAGAATCTATTCAAAGTATACCACTTGAAATTACCAATAAAACCGCTAGCAAAAAAATAAAACAAATAAGCAAATGTGCATTTACAAATGGTTGTCAGGAAAATGTAGCCATTTCTGCAGACTTAACTATAAAACTTGAAAGGCATTCAGTGAACACTGGCGGTACAAATGAAGTAAACGAAGAAAAAACTGTCTCAGTTACGGACAAAGTTGCAGAAATACAAATTAATGCAGTAAGTGATAATAAAGGTGACGATTTTATCAATCAGAATGTTGTTTTTAGTAACTGTGTTAGTGATGGACAAATGATTTATAACTCAGAAACTGCGATAAAGGAAGAATCTTCAAACATTATTCAAAGTTGTAACATTAGCCATAGAGAAAATGTAACTGCTAAAAGAAGACGACGTTGTGCAATAAAAATAGTAAATCAATAATTAGCTTTATCGGAAATTACAATTTGATTTTGTTATTTTTAACTTAGGTAAGTAATCGTCGGTAATGTAAAAATATGTAAATACTATAGGACTGCCTTTATTTTATAAACAATGTAACTTATGTATATAGATGAACCTAGCTTTATTAAAGGTATCGATCTCAACTTTTACTTTGTATCTAAAACTGAAATTAGCTAAAGTTACGAGTAATTACGTTATTGCATAAAAACTACATAAATGTTTAAATTTGTTCATAAAATTGTAATTTTTTTGCTGAAAATTATGTACATAAATTAATAACACTGCTTACTGTACATAGGTATAACTTTGTACTATTTTTATTGCTAATATGCTTAGAATATTTTCAGTTTTAGTTTGGGCGAAGTAGGCCGATAAATTAAATTTTTACAGCGTTAATAACGTGAAAATATAGTTTCTGACTGTACAACCAGTAAAAAATAAAATAAAAAGGACTGTAAATCAAAATGATACGAGGCGTGTTTTTAAAGTACCGTTTTGATATTAAAAAACACAAAGACAATTTATTTTAACAATTCTATTTTTACATGAAAGCCTGAACCTTAATCTACTTTTCAACGTAATTTCCACCTATGTAAAGGCACTTAGGGCATCGCACCACCAGCTTCTGAATTCCATCCTCGTAGAAATCTGCCGCCTGGTTTACTAATCAGTCAGCATTTTTGGTACCCAGCGTGAGCACAACTTTGAATAACTTAAGCGTTCTGCCATTATTTAATAGAGAGCATTTCTCGAAATTTGAAGAAACTCCGATGATGAAGTCGTAAAACATCTTGTTTTCTTCAACTTTCTGCACAAGGTCCATTAATGACGGACGGTCGCCCACTTCGTCCCTCATCATGCACTTTTTGCGGCCATCTTGAAATCCTCTAATCCATTTTCTTACCATTCCAGCGCTTTCACGTCTTACATTTAAGAAACGAATGACAGCGTGTATCTTATAATTAGCGGGATTTTCAATGGTCCAAGACATTTTAAATACGTTAAAAAAAAGTAAAATCAAGTGAATGCTTCTGTAATGACATCTGTGGTAAGCCGGTAGATGAAGGTACTCAGCACAGATCGGCGACCGCAGCAATCATATTTACAGTATTTAGGTACTTAAAAAACAAGCTTCGGACATAATTGTCTTCATTTCAAGTGAAAGAATATATAATTTGGGTTACAAGTTGAGAGTGATTGAAATTTAGGTGATGGTTGTGAATTGATATGTTTATTGTGCTACTATATTGTAGTGACAACGAGCACCACATTAAACAGCTAATATTTATATAATAGCTTCTTTTTTTGTTAGCCCTTATTTAATTTTCAAATCAATTATGTATTTTAAATAATTATTTTAATCGAATACTCTTATCAGGGAGGTTCGCCAATCTAGTGATCTGTTAATTGAATTTTAAATTGTATTCTTAAAATCTTTGACTACTAAATCACATTTAATGTCAACTTGACTTCCACACCTTTTCAAAGTTTATTAAGTTTATTTTTACACTTTCTTTTACTGATTGTTATTCAAAAAGCTTTTATAAATTCTTTACAGAAACCTTGAAACTTCTCTAGCTCTCACTCTAAAAATCCAACCAACAACAGCTTCCGATGTCGACAGTCTGCAACGCCTACCGCTTATTCCTCAGTAACAACTATGATGGTCCGTCAACCCTCGAACTGCATCTATCCTGTCAATAACCTCTACTGTTCTTAGAATCCAGTCCTGCTCCCTCTTAAAACGTCACCGTCACACCAATCGACTCCAGGTAAGTTTCAGTATTATTGATGATCCAAATCTAACCTTGTTTATTCTGCAGATAGTCCTATGTCTCCAGCAACACCCAATCAAATTATCCAAATCAATCAGCTAATTATGACAACCTCCTTTCAAATGCTTGACTTGTCTTCCATGCAACCACCAATGTCACCAATGAATCCTTATTATGTCTTGTATGTATCAATAAATCCAAATTCCATTCAAATAATATAATCTTCTGTGTTATTTATTTCGGTACAATCTCTTCACCGATTGTATATCTTTATTAATTCCAATTTATATTCTCACCTATTACACCACGTAGATTTGTTTATAGCCCTTTTTAATTTGCATTTACCAGACAATGATACAAATTAAGGCATTAATTTCCTTTTTTTTTATTTACCAAAATTAATTATTTCAAAAATACATGTACATTTTTCATGAGTTGTTTCAGTAACTAATTAAACAAAATTCTTTTCCTTATTAGATACAATTCTTATTGCCCTCTTATAAATTTTAAATATCCTATTATTACATGCTATTAATTCTTATCATTCTAACAAATACATATGTCAATTGTAACCTTGGCTTGAACTATATTAAAATTAAACTCAACCAGCAAATTTGTATACTCAAATGTTATTTCTAGTGATGCAACCTAAAAAAAAACCGTTCGTTTTTTTTTAAAGAAACCTGTTTTTTTTAAACCAAGTGGTCTGGTTTTTTATTTAAATGCGTTTTTTTCAGAATTAAAGTGTAGTGAATAACAACAAGTAATTTGTTTGGAAAAACAAAAAACAGATGTTTTTAAATAAAAATAATACATTTCGTAGGTAAAGTGAATTATAGAATTTATAATAACCAAAAAAAAAGCAAATAATAGAAACATCCAAAGTGGATATGCAGGGTGTTAGGGAAGTCGACTGAAAAATTTCTAGGGGTGAATCCTTGTCCCAAAATATGATGATTTAACTCAACTTACCTATATACAAAGTTGCTTAGTTTAGCCGCTAGAGGGCTTTAAAGATGATTATAATAATAATAAATCAGCACTTCAGGCCTGTAGACCCATGGCTTGTATTCTTCTTCTCCACTCTTTTCTGTCTCTGGCACTATTTTCCCAGTCGGTTATACCCATCTCTAGCAGATCTTGTTGTACTTCTACGTTCCAGCTGTTTCTAGGTCGCCCTCTTCTTCTTCCTTCAGGTTCCGTCTTGAAAATTGTCTTTAGCAATCCCCCTCCTCTGTTCTTACTACATGCCCCAACCATCGTAGTCTGCTCTGTTTGACTGTTGTTACTATATCCGGGGCATGATAGATATTCATAAGTTCGTTGTTAGTGCGCCTCCTCCATGTGCCATCTTCCTCCTTGATTCCTCCGTAAATTTTCCTCAGAATTTTTTGTTCACATACTAGTAGCTTGTTCATATTTTCCTTCGTTAATGTCCAAGTCTCACTCCCGAAAGTCACCACTGGTCTTACTACTGTTCTGTACACTTTTTCTTTTAGGAATCTTGAGATTTTTTTGTCACTTAATACTTTGTGTAGTGCGCCCGCACATCTCGACCCGGCCGCTATTCGTCTTTCGATTTCACTGTTCAACCTCCCGTCACTAGAGATCTCTGCACCTAGATACACTACACCAGGGGTGGCGAACCTTTATTCATCTACGTGCCATTTTTCTAAAAAAAATGTTTAATGAGGACATGACGTGCCACCAAACAATCTTATTAATAATTAATGAGGAAAAAAATAACACTAAATACTATCAACTTAAAAATCTTTATTTGCAATCGAAAATATACATTTTGTACAGCAATAGTAACGTTATGTTTATTTAAATGAAAGAAGAAAATAGTGCAACTTCTGGTGTTGCAAATTAGATGCTAAATAACTTATACTAGCTTCAGACTTTGCTACTTTTAGCAGAATGCAAGCTGACAAACGGCTTCTAAGCGAGTCTAATGTTATTCATATGTAAAAATAATGACTCACAGGCATAGGTAGATGAAAATATTGTTAAGATAGCAAAAGCCAGCTTCTTCAGACGGCTAAATGTGTCTGGAATTGAATTCCACGTTTCCATAATTTTTATTTTGGCATTTTTACTCATATTACCTGATACGGATAGTCTTTCTATTTCATTTAATTCCAACTCTTTCTTTGTTTCGATACATTTTTGAATCCATATTAAACTAGACTGGAAATCAATCAGCTGCATTTCAATTTCTTCAATTTCCAACCAATCAAATTTGGCCAAGTTCAGTTTATCAAGTGAAGTCACATCAGGATACATGATAAACTTCAGTGTTTTCGATAATTCTTTCAACTGAGAAAATCTCGATAAAAATTCTTTGATTGAAGAATTAATTACCGAATTAAACACTTCAGTGACTTTTGCTTGATCTGGTTTTTCGTGTAAATCCAAATCTCTGGTGGTTTTTTTTTCAAGTTTGGGAAATACTTGTAGTTTTTGGTAATAATATCGATACTAAAACTGGCAGTTTAGCCTCCAAAGCACGAATGAGATCTATCATAACAATAATTGTTTTATTTCTTGAAGCTTCATGTTCAATTCATTGTTAAATATAAATCGTTTCAATTAGGTACCTAAATTCCTTAATTAATGTCGTGCCCAAATTATTTTGTCGCGTGCCATCAATGGCACGCGTGCCATTGGTTCGCCACCCCTGCACTACACTTTCAACCACTGCGAACTCGTAGGTTTTGTTTAGTATCTCATTTTGTAATTTTAAGGGTTCCTTTTCTTGTACCGTTTTTCCTAGTAATGTATATAGGGATTTTTTTCATTTATAATCAGACCTGCTTTACTTCTATGCATCTCCAATTTTTTAAATAGTGATTTTAGTTCTTCCTTTGTCCTGGCGATTAGCACAACGTCGTCAGCGTATGCCAAACATTGGTATGCGTTATTTAGGATGTTAATGTTTGTATTTATTCTACTTTCTCGGAGCACGTTTTCCATTACTATATTAAACAGGATCGTCGAAATTGCATTGTCAAAGATGATTAGCTTTTTTAAATTTTTTCAAATAAGTCGATGAATTTTATTCATTTTTTGGCCATGCGTTTTTACCAGTAAACTTAAGCATTTTGTGGCATTAACCCTAATTTCAAAAATTACAGGGTGTTTAAAAACTTTGTCACAATTAATTATCCATCTAATGTTTTGTTATGGATAGCTACTTTGATTTATAAGCTATTTCCTCTCTTAAAAAAATTTTGTTGGGTAAACGGTTTAGCCACAAAAAATATTTTCTAAATCCCTACAAGGCTGAATCAGTAATTTTAACTTAGCACTAGGCTTTTGTAGAGATTTAGAAAATATTTTTTTGTGGCTAAACCGTTTACCCAACAAATTTTTTTTAAGAGAGGAAATAGCTTCTAAATTAAAGTAACTGTCCAGAAAAAAAATTGGTAGTGATTATACAGGGGGTTAAAACATTTAAAAAAGCTAGTCGCTTTAAATAATTGGGGACCTGCGTTCGAAGGAATAATGGGTAATAATGCGGTTGTCTAATGCGTGATGCTCACCACATCACCACGTGTCATGAATTTGACACGCGACAGCCGGGTGTGAGAGCGAGAATATGGAAGCTCTGACCTTCCGCCTTGCAGGCCAAGCTCCTTCATGGGGTGTTAGTGCCTCACCATTATTATCATTAATAATTTTTAAAGTCCTCTAGCGGCTAAACTAAGCAACTTTGTATATAGGTAAGTTGAGTTAAATCATCATATTTTGGGACAAGGATTCACCCCTAGAAATTTTTCCGTCGACTTTCCTAACGCCCTGTAGAAATTATAATAATGCAGAAATTACTCTCTAACAGACATGGCTGACTCCTCAACTGACTCGGAGTCAGTATCCATGCAGTTTACGTCGCCCATGTCACTGTCTGATGAATCGCTAACGTAACTTGATTCGTCGATCAGGTCGATAGTTTCAGAGCTGGGTCCAGCTTAAAGCAACTTCCAATAGGGGTGGGTACCTACCAAAACATGCTGCCAATTACAAAAATGAATAAAAAACAAAAAAAACCGTTTTTTTCTGTTTTTTTTTCTAGGTTTTTTATTCGATTTAAAAAAACGCGTTTTTTTACATCACTAGTTATTTCATTATCAAATTACCTCACTCATTGTCTCAATTAAATTTCATTATTCAATTCAAAATTAACAACCAATTCTATCCAAACACTTCAAGATTTGATTGTAGTAATCTTCCAAATTTATTAGTTTTATATTTTTATCTTTCAACCACCTTTAGTGTATCACAACAATATATACTCCATATATACTTGTAGCTGGAAACTAGTTTTAGGGGGTGCTTATGGGATTTCAAGGGGACAAGTTTTTTCGTTAAAAATGTAAATACAGCCTTTATATCGAGTGTCCACTCTCAAACATAGACATTTAATATTATGCATTCAATTTTTAGGTATTTACAATCATTTGGTGTGTAATAATTTTATCTTTCTATTGATACCATTACCATTCCTGTAAGTTAAACTGGGGAGAAAACCAGCAAAAAATAATGTTAACCATGTTAAAATCCTATGTTCAAGTTTGAGTGGTAGCACAGAGCATATATGCTCTTTGGTAGTAGTATAATTATGTTTATAAGAAACATTAAAAAAACAATAAAAAATAAATAAAACTTTTTGATTAAAATATATGTATCTAACAAATCTAATAATTAAAACGGCTATAAGCGCCTGTTATTTTTGTTAATAAATTTCCTAAAAACATCCATGTCGATTTTTGTGTGTGCACCTTTTCACAAGCAGCCAGTGTTGAGAAGATTGATTTGCACACTGCAGTGCTACTAGCAAAAATCCTTGCTGTAGCCAAGATATTATAAGTATCTTCAAAGGCCAACCGTTGATTATATATTTCTTGAAATACTACCAGTCAACTTTCTTCTTCTCTCTTGTTGTTGATAATCTTTGCCTCGCTTTTCCTTTCATTTCCTATAAATTTCTTGACAACCTTGATCTCGTCTATTTATGGAAGCTTTATTTTTAATACAATAATGAGATGCAATCTGTGATTACAACAATGCACATAAGGGTTCATTCTGTTCCATCGTTCTTGCATTAACACTTGAACTCCATTACAACCACTCACAACTAAAGCACCATCACAGCACTGGCCTGAAATTTTGAAAGAGTCTAGGCTATAGTCACCAAAAACCTTTGCTGTCAAATCTGTAAACGTTTTTGCATCTAGCGTGGTATAGGTTTTGATTGTTAGAATCGATTCCTTGGCTTTACCATTTTAAACATATCGAACTGCTATAGCAACGTTTTCCCTATTGTTTCGATCTCGCCATCTTTCAAAATTGTAAACCAAGGACCCTTAGCCCTGTTTATTTCATTCACAATATCTTCTGCTACCATTTTAGCCATAGTACTTGTTACATCATTTTGAATTTCAGAGGATAAATACGTATAGCATTTGCTGAAATGCAAAAATTTTTCATTTTTTCACAACGTGTATTTAAAGATTTTTGCAAAGGTCCTGCTCTTGATAGTCTTCAATATGGTACGTATTATGCAAAGCCAGCTCATTTATGCCATGGAATTGAATCACCTCCACAATTGATTTCATGTAGTATTTATTGCATTCAAGAGTATGAATATTGACTAGTGTTGATATTGTCAGTCCTCTTTGTTCTCGATTTTCTTTTTTGTGTTTATGAAATCCTTTGATTTGGACATAGCAGTTTTCCAGTTTTTCAATCCAATGGAAGTGAAACCATTCTTTTTAGATTCAAGGAGGCAAAACTGTCAGCATGAAGAACAAGGCTGCATTTTTTGAGTATTCCAACTATTTAAATTTTTTCAAGCTAGTCAGCGTGGAAGCTCCTCATATCCTTATTCTTGGAATAATTTTTTATTTTGTGCCTAATAATATTTATTTTCCCTGAGTTTAGATATAATTAAGTTGTAGTAGGGTTGGTGGATAGGATAGAGGTACGAGAGAGTGATGACAGTGCTGCTTGCGAGGTGCTGGGTCTGTTAGTAGTTGCAGAAGTATGTGATTAAGTATTTATCTATCTTGAAATTTACTTAGCGTATATACTTGGTACAAACAATGCGTAACAGTGTAGTTGGATGTAAAATAAATATAAATTCACCGAAAAAATGTTTTTTGGAAGATTTTTGTTTTTTTTTTGTACAATGCATTAAAAGAAATTGAAATGTGACACATACGTAATAGAAAGGGAGAATTTTAAATGCTTGGAATTCATAACTTTGAAAAATGCTACAAAACAAGAATAGATGGAGCAGATGGAACAGACCTGGAATCGACTAAGCAATAATTGAATTCACTTGTACACGATATTATTACAAAATATACAAAAATATGAATTTGCTACGATGAGAAGTCTTGAAAAATTAGTTCGTGGAAAGATTGATGGGAAGTGATCCACAGGAAGGTCACCAGCCAGATAACTGGATGAAATTTAAAACATCACAGAGAAGCCTCTGCAAACATCTTCAAAACAATTTATATGGTATCGATAGGCAAGAAGATTAGACCCAAATTGATGGACAGCGAAAATAATACAGTTTCGTAGGAAGAATAAGAGGAAGATCAAGGAAATATTAGAGAAACGAATTGGATAAGGTCAGTGTAGGGAGGGGATTGGGCGACACAGAACGAAAGAACAAGGGTCAGTGGAGAGAGTCAGGTTTGAACCTGATTCAAAAAGCAGTTTTTCAGTTGAGGGAAATTCAAAAATAAGAACTTCTCAGGCGGGTAACATATTTACATAGGCGAGTTTCGATCCTGTAAACATTCACGAAAAGAAAATGCCTCAAGGAAATGATCAGTTGGGGAAATTATTATTGGTTTGTGAACTTCAGTGACGTTCATAAAGATACATTAACTGTGTTGTACAAGATATTGCTTTATTTGAACGGGGCTGATTGAATAGCATTCATTTCATGCTATACAATCATTGTCAGATACAAGACAATTCTAGCGTCAAATTAATTTTTTCTGTTATCACATAAAAGATCACGTTAACTGCAAATTTGTCAAATACAACGCTGTATAACTTTACAAACTGCTAACTGAAATATACCCTGTTCACATCTTTTTGGCATGAAGGTTGGCCATGGAAATTTCTCGAATTTAGCTATGTAATAGTATATTACATACCGACGTAGAAAGTGTTTCATTACTGTCGAGAGTTTAAGTAGTTAACCGAGACACGAAGCGTCGAATTCAACTTTATCTCGAGACAGAAATGAAACTTTTCACCGTGATATGTATACTATTTTATTCACAACCGCTTTATTTTAAACCATAATTGGAAAAATTATTATTATATTATGATACGACAGGTTGTGACGCGCATGAATGGATGAACGAGATTTCCAATGTCCCTACCTACTAGACAGCGGTCAGCAATTGATTACTTTCCAACCGCTGCCACGGCAACCACTTTTCCGACCGGTTGGAAAGTTTAAAAGTTGGTAAAAGCTCATTTTCCAACTTTCTAAAAGTCAGTAATCACCTTACTACATATATGGTTGTGGATAACATTACTTTTTTGTGTTTAAACAAGGTTTACATTTGAGGTTATGGTTTCCAAATGCATTTAGGTTGGAAAACATGATAAAACACCTTCAATGCAAAGCTGCAATATTTAAGCAAAACATAAAATACTTTGGATTTTAAAAATGTTTCCACATGCACTATCAAAATAAGCAGTCCATCTGGCAACAACTAGTGATAGTAGTGATGGGCGAATCCGAATGAAAAGAATCGAATTATTCGATTGTTTCCACTTTCTGAAATATTCCGCGATTGTTGCTGAAAATATTGCGAATGAAAAAATCTCTCTGATTACTCTGAACAATCGGATGCTCCGAACGTCGGAACTCCGATGGTCGTTCAACCAATTCTCTCGTTTGAACTGCGATTACTTAAACAGTTTTTTTAAAATTCGCTGTTACTATGCATATGACTCTGTCACTGTGTACAAAACATGTTTACTATAATTAATTTTAAGCTCCACCCAGTTGCCAAATATTAGTTTACCGTGTATCGTAAAAACTAAGAGCTTTAAAATTCACATTTATGAGGCAAATAATTACAATTTTCTTTTTTATTTATGAACATTTGTTGAAAAAACCAATATTTTGAATGCAGACATTACATATTTTGTTAAATTTTCTTATATACTATGCTTTTAAGTGCCTACATTTATTGTTCTTGTCCAAGGAACTCTTTAATTTAATGACTATATTTCAGCAATTTTAACATCACTTTTGATTAAAGAACACTGCTAAGTAACATTTCTGTGGCATTTATTGGACATGACGCCCTGTATATTTACTTACCTTACTAAGCAGAACTACATATATCTTTGTTTGCGGAGTACATAGATCCATACAGATTTATCCTTATATCTGCATGTCTTGCTGCCCATATTCTTATTGAGCAGAGCGTAGAAAGGTCAAACACAGTTTAGGGTGTTTTATCAGTGCAATGAAACACACGTTGTTCATGGCTACACAAAAAATGTAAAATCCGCCCACAGCCAAGACTGCTGCCAGGATGCCAATGTGGAACTCGCTATATATGATATAATGTGCATCGTCATAAGATTTGTATACAATAACAGCATAGGTGGGTATTAAATTTCACTACAGTGTAGATAATGTTTTAGCAAACGTATCTGCCCATAGCTTTTTCAAGCCGTAGAGAATTTCAGTGAGATTGAATTATTGCCGAAAAATGGAAAATACTTTTTTTTAAAACTACGTCTTAATGTTAAAAAGTCTTCAAGGGGTGTTAAAATTTGTCCAGAAGATGCCAGGCACTCTCTGGCACCCTCTAGCTATAGGCCTGATGTACCCTACACCATTTCAATAGTATTTAATTGAAAAGGATGCAAAGGTAATTTAAGAACTTCCTCATTATTAAAAAAAGGTGGAATTTTTTGGCTCTTTATGGTTTATGGTATACCTACTTATTCAGGGTAATAGCATTTTTGTAAGTGGATGTAAGAAACTTTTTATTCAACTAGGTAAACGATATAAACTTCTCTGATAAAGCATATTTCACTAGAGAAGGAATAACAAACATGCATAATAAAATCTTCAAATTATCAGAGAATAGCACTTCTCAGCGCGATTTTAAATTGAATGTGTAGAGTGCGATAATTGTAAATTGTTAAATCAACCGATTAACCTGCCAAATCTATTGAATGGCAACAACTATTTAGATTGCCTACAAAATACGTTATCGCTTCTGTTGGAAGACCTCCCGTTAATGCTTCATGGAGTTAATGTGGTTTATGCATGATGGAGCACCACCTCACTTTACTTTTAATCCATCTTCATAAACAGTATCCTCATGGATTGATAGACGAGCAGATGATCCCATAAATTGTCCTTCTCATTCTTCAGGCATCACTCCGTGTGATTATTTTGTGTGTGGAACTTTGAAAAAGAATGTCTCGCAACTCCAGTGAATCGTTGGCATACAGCAGCATTTGCAGATCAGCGCAATGAATAAAATTAACAATCTTCTAACTAATTTTTCTTCATTGTATTTGCATAAAAAGAAGTTTGAAATAAAGAAGTTAGGTAGACCTCTGCCTGATTTATGTATTTCACAAAGACAGGTCTCTATAAGTTCTAATTCTAACATGCAAACAAGAAAATCTAATTATTTGTAAATAAAAGGAAAGTAGAATGAATTTTACGTATTGCGCAACTTGCTAATAAACACTTACATGTTATTAATGGATTTTATTATGTAGTTTAGAATGAAAGTGAAGCTACCTTGGCAAGTAATGTTAGCAGTGTAACTTATCTTTTGCCTGTTCACCAGTCCATATGTGAAATACTTAGATCTCGGAATGTAACAATCGGTCTTTGTGGGGGGTGAAAGGTGCATTTTACATTCTGTTGACCCTACCATCAAAATTTTCCTTGGGCCATTACTGGGGTAAAGTGAATACACTTAAAGAATATGTGTATGTAAAATCAGGATTTACTGTGCATCGCCAAAATATTCTAAAATAAAAAAGCAAATGGGGATCATATAATAAAATAAAACACCAAACTCTAGCTAAATAGCTATAATAGACAAAAGTCAAAACAATAAAACTTATCATATTCTATATAGTTAGTTATTCTATACAGGGTGTTATGGAAATGAGTGCACATATTTTAACCCGTAATAGAACTCGCTAAACTGAACAACTTCTCTATTTATCATTTTTTCGAAAACGCCCCCAAAACTGAGTTAAAATTCAAAACAGTTTTACTCTAAAAATGCATACCCGCCTATGGAATAATATTGTAATTTAAACGCACACTGATAAAACCTATAGTTCACATCTGGTCACCAACGTTCCTTATCAATTGAGGTAGGTAAGTTATTGACGGCATTTTTTTTGTGCAAGAACTTTGCAGTTTTAATATACCTTGTGTCGTTCACCTTTAACTTAAGATTTGTTGACCAAGCGGCTTGTCAAATTTAGGGGAAATAAATTATTGAAAAAATATGCGATTAAATTAAAAATGATAAATAGAAAAGTTGTTCATTTTAGTGAGCTCTATCGCTGGTTAAAATATTTGCACTCATTTCCATAACACCCTGTATATCCGTATATCCTATAGCTGGAGCCTGGATCTGGCAAAACATTAGTAAATCAAGTAGTATGTATGTATGTATAATCTGTAACTTCATTTTACCTTCCGGTGTAGAGGCTGGTGCTTTATGCGCTGGCATCTGGCGGTACAATGATCAACTTGCCCAGGATTCGAGATACAAAGTTGGATCGCGCCTTTCGGTGCTTGCGCAGCAACCATTGTATGAGGTGTGTGTATTGGTGATGTGTTGGCCTTGTTACTCTATCTCTTAGGTCTGTGATTCTGAGTAGAGCACAGTTAATTTGGTGCCCAACTGTGTGAATGGTCTCACCGAGCCCGATTCCAATCGCCAAGGCGGAAAAATTTCGACCCCCGCGGGATTCGAACCGAGGACTTGCTTAATGCAAGTCTGGTGCTTACCCAGCAGCGCCACGTGGCTTCTTGTAAATCAAGTAGTTTATAAGTAAATTATTATAATAGAAATAAAAATATTACAAAAACAAACGGAAACTTTAATAATTAATTATTTCACACATAAACAAAATATTTTATTCTCAAAAACACCAAATTGACCAAATAACTATTTCTTTTGGAATTGACCAGATTTATCTAGTACATTAACTGAGTGTCTTTCATGCGATCGACGCGACGGGCCAGTCTGGGGAGGGAGAGTTGAGCTTGACCGTAACTGATAACCGGTAACTGGTGATCAGGACTCAGTATCTAAGATACTTTTTTGTAATTTAAGTTAATTTTTGTAACTAAAGTTACATTTTGTAACTAAAGTTACTTTTCTAAAGCAACAGTTACACGTTACTTCGTAAATGTAACTAGGTACAAGATACTTTTAAGTTATTTAAAAAAGGAACTAAGTTACATTCAACTAACTTAGATACTTTCAAGTAACTTAGTTACTGGTTACTCCCAGCTCTGGTCCCGTAGCAAAAATGTGTGCTGCCTTTTGAAGAAAAAGTGATGCAATTCATAGACAATCATAAACGTTATCCATATAACCCAAATAATTGTATATGGCGTGATTTATATATCTTTTTATGTGTGTTCTACTGTATATTTTTTTAGTTTACTCCAATATGTAACAGTTTTTTATTGTTTATTGGAAGCCCTGCTTTCAAGGTGGTTAGTATGTTTATTACTTTATTTGTGTAAAAATGTAATTCCTATTTGACGATGAAATGCAAGTAGGACATGCGCGAGAGCACTAGTTGAGACACATCCCTGGCAGCCACCCTGCAGGGACGAGCTGAGCATGGAGATCAGGGCGAACTGTCCAAGAATGCGGTCGTCCGATTTGATTTGTATTTTATAAACATAGTATGTATTTTAATAAATTAATAATTAAATTAAAATAAGTATTCATTTCAATACACTACCTAAGCTTAAATTTTATTACCCTGACTATTCAATTCACCTGTCATCTGTCAAAAAGTGACCAATGAGAATCCAGAATTGTGACGTTTCTTAACTGATCAAAAAAATATCAGTGGATATATCTTCCTAGAAGGTATTCAAGTGACTATTTTTAACAAATGTCATTTTTATTAGGAAAAGTCAATATTAGTGTTCTGTTACTATAGAAATTGCGTAGTTTGTTGCTAGATTTACTAAAAATTAATTTGAAAAAGTAGTTTGGTTTATTAAATAGTCCCTCGAATACCATTCTTAGTCAAAGTTAAGTAGATTATTTTTGCGGTGGTATCACTACTCATGTCCATTGCGCTTGGGATTAGGACTCGTGCTAGCGCACTCGTCCTAATCGTACCAAAGCGCAATGGACATTCGTGACACCACCACAAAAATAGTCGACATAACTTTGACTACTCATAGTATTATAAGTGAATATTGTTTTAAAAAATGTAGATATTATAAATGGATTTATTAGCACACTAGAACAATATATAACAATAAGAAAATTAACAAAGTGTCAAAACCACAATAAAACTTAATTGCTAAATTAAGAACTGTTACATGTTTTTTTTAATATTTGTTTTCTCTACAGAAATCTAAAACTGTTGTGCAAAATTATCGTACCATGCTTAATCGCATCCCTTATTTTTTAGTTTTTTATTATTTTGCATGTAATACCAAACATATTTTTATAATAAAAAGGCAATGCAAGGTAAAAGTCATACTTATTTACATTGGGAAAAACTGTCCTACCAATAATTTATCTCGCAATGTAGTACGTCTTTCTATTAACATAGGGAATTCATTAGAAAAATTTGTACATAGGTAAGTATGCAGCGAGTTAAAAATGCTTACACGTTGATAGGCCCTACTGTAATTATATGGAATACTTAACATTGGTATTTTTGTTGTTTGGGAAAATTATAAATTAATCATTACACAATTTCAAATTTAGATTTTAATAATTACCTACCTATTACAATATCTGATTTTTAATAATAATAATAATAATAATAAATGTCTTTATTTCTTGCAACTAAAATAAAGTACATAACTAGTAATTACAGAAATAATTGCAGTGTAATAGTTGCAGAAACCCCAAGGCGCAGTTCGGTCTAAAAGACCGCTCTTCCACTGAAACCTTGACATAATTGTGAAGTAATAAAAAATAATCAAAATTCAACACTCGAAATCTACATAAATTCGATGCGGTGGTAAAGTTCACTACAGACCCAGAAGGCCATGTCAATCCTATATACTGTTAATGTTTTTACGTTTCAATAGTTTAAAATAACATTAACTTCCAAAGCCAGGGAAAATAATGAACAACCCACCAACTTTGAGAAATAAAGTAGGTACACTTACAAAAAAAAAATGTATCAGAACTAGACAAGTATTACTAGAGTTCAAGTAATAATAATAAAAATAGTAATAGTAAAAGTAAATATAGATGAGTAGATATACCATCCAAGAAACAGCAGCCTTAAGAACAAATGTTTAATAGATTACGTTAAAAACTGTTGAGTTAAAAGTACATTTTTGTACCGATATTTAAGTTTCGATATAGGTAATGACCTCAGTTCAGGCGATAACGAATTAAAGAATTTAGAAATTTGGTAGCTATAACTTCGTTCGAAGAAAGCTGTTTTATGTAAAGGTGGAGTTAAAGTACCTTTATGACGAATATTAATACTATGCACATCATCTCTGAACGAGATTTTGCGATATAAGTACGAGGGTTTTTTATCCATGATGATCTTAAAATAAAAACAGGCACTCAACAGCTTTCTTCTGTTAGTCATATTTAACCAATTGAGTTCAGACAGTTTATGTGATACATGGTCAAATTTCCTTATTCCGAATATTAATCGCATGCAAGAGTTCTGGACTCTTTGAATCTGTCTTTGCTTATCTTTGGTCAAAGAAGGACCATAAATTTGACTGCAATAAACAAATTGGGATAGAACTAGTGCTTCACAAAGTCTTGACTTGATTTTTGTAGATAAATAGTGCCTGTGGGGGTAAATTAACTTGAGATTCATGTACGCTTTCTTTAAACAGTTAGTTACATGTGATTTGAATCGCAAGGTGCTATCAATTATAAGGCCTAGGTTTCGTGCTTCACTAACCACCGGCAAGACTACACCATCAAGATATAGTTTTACACGGTTTTCGATTAGCTTTAAGATAGTACGATTTCCGAATAGTGATACAGTGGATTTAGTAGGATTAATTTTTAAGCAATGATCTTTAGTATATTTGAAATGTTTATCAGATCTTGATTAATGTGGGATAGTGCAAGTTGGAAATTATCAATATGGAAAGAATAATACAGCTGAGTGTCATCAGCGTACATATGAGCCTGGCAGTGAATAATATACTTAAAAAATGTAGCGGTATAAATCACGTACAAGAGAGGACCAAGAATAGATCCCTGAGGTACTCCTCTAGTTACTTCTTTTGACCCAGATGAGCCACAAGACAACCTAACAGATTGACACCTGTCACTCAGGTAGCTGCGTAGTAATTCAACTGAATCATTGGCAAGACCTATATAATTTAATATAGCACACAGAAGCTCATGGTTAATGGTGTCGAAGGCTTTGCTAAAATCTAGTAAGACAAGTATTGAAGCTTTACCTTGATCATGTGCAGTTATAATATCGTCTAGTACATGAGCCAAAGCGGTAGTAGAGCTATGATTAGAACGAAACCAGACTGATTGCTAGGTAAGATATTGTATTGTTCCAGATGACCCCTCAGCTGTGCATCAATAACCTTTTCTAATACTTTAGATAAAGTTGGAAGTAAGCTAATTGGTCTTAAGTCTTTATAGTCAGTAGGTTTAGGTACTTTAGGCACAGGAATGACTATAGCTTTTTTCCAGTCACTTGGAAATTTACAAGTAGCTAAACATGAGTTGACTATGTGTGTGATATATTGTATTATAATTGGAGAACAATATCTAAGAATTTGTAAACTGATTCCGTCAGCACCAGAGCTATTACTTTTTAATTTATTGATAATTGATAAAATGGTTGAATCAGTAACAAATGAAAATTTAAACTTAGTGATGTTATCAACAAGCTGATCTGTTAAATATGATTGACACAGCTCCTGAACTTTATCATTTGACGGTTTTAAGAAAAATTATTACCACAGGCAAACAAATACAGTTTTACACAGTCATTTTTTGAAAATAAGAAAAACATGAAATTTTATTATTATTGGTCACGAAAAGGATTTAGAAAGATCACATGCAATCGAGTTTTTAAAAATTTTAATTTCAAAATTAAATACAGATACCTTTTACAAGTAGCTAATATCGAATATAGGCCATTAAAAAGCATTTAAATACAAAGCTTATCTATTTATGTATGGCGCAATGGATTTTTATTAGTTTTCAATAAATTGTTCAGTATTTACTAAAACATTTTATAATATTGATTTAAAACTGTGTTACTCAAAGACTTGAGCATGTAATTTTATGAGTACAGAATATTATAGTAAAATAGTAGAAAATCTTAATAAACATATGAAATCAGCAAAAAGTAAAAACAGAAAAACTTATGAACAATAATGCTATGAAAAGCCAAAAAATCAAATGCAGTTTAGCCATACTATTTTTTTTATAAATGTAATTTAATTGACCTTCTACCTTCAATGTTAATAATTAATAGTTCAATGGGTTTTATAATCACGTTGAGTAATCTGAATTATTGTTGTAAACGTGTCAACTATCATTCTTGCGTCTTCATTAGTAATTATTCTTTAACTACAACATGAAAACATGACTAAAAATAATATACAGATATTAATTCTCAACATACAATATTTAATTTTATATCGCACAAGTTGTTAATGTTTAGTAAACAAATGATATGTCTAATGTAATTGATATCTAAAGACTTTCGCCCCCTCCCGCATGCTTTTGTTATGTTCAGTTTTGAAACCGATCGCCTGGTATATGTTGTCTTCAGATTGTTTGTATTTTAAATTTTTATGATAAATAGAATAAAAAATATTAAACTATTATGACTATCATAAAATATATGTATAATATGTACATTTCGCAATTTTCAGGTATAATTTCCAGTTGTCTTGTATTTATAGTTGAATGTGTTTACATTTCGTTTTCTTAGCGAACTGTTCGTAATGAGATAGGCTGTCAGATTAACTTATTATTACAGGCTTAACTAAACTGACCATTTGTCCCGATTTAGGGGGACAGTACATACTTCTGTACCGTTTTTTTATTTTGTCCCGAATATTGATACTCTTTAGCTAATTTAACACGAAAAGTCCCGCTTCAGACCTGTTGTAGGCTATTTTTTATTCCTGTACTATACCTTGACTGCGGCCTGCATTGCTTGCATACAGAAAGCCATGCGCAAATCACATTTTTCGTGTTTGTTGATAATGCAGCCATAGTAGCTATATCTTGTGATTTTTGTTATACTCATACATATAAATTACGTTATACTTATTCAGAAATTTTTATTTTGTTAATGTGGTTTTAGGTTTTATCATAAACTTTTATTAAAATAGTGTGGCACACATGGGCCCCAATTCCAACATGAAGAATAATTGGATCTTGGTGACATAGTTTCTGAAAAAATTAAGTCTCAAGGGCTCTCCTCCCCAGACTTCCTACCATATACCGCCACTAGCCCCCCGTTGTAAATTTCTGAATGTCCTTCTACTCCCGCTTTCCAGTATTTAAAGTTTGGTCAGTTTAGGACATTAATAATATAACCCCATGGTTTAGGATTAGGTTTTGTTCTGTGAGTTTAGACTTAACAATCTTCACTGGTCAAATCTATAACCGTGCGCTTGCCAGTGACAATAGTCTTTCAGCTTGTTGCCTGTATTAAGGCGTTCTCAAAAATCCCTAGATGTGGCGAAAGAGGAAAGTTACTATAGGGCATTCAGTAAACACAAAAACATTTGAATTTTTTTGAAGTTGGCATGTGGATATAATTTTTCTACTAGGGATTCTGTATTTTGTTTTGCAAAGGTTTGAACGCCTGCATACTGGCAGATTTGAATTTAAAAATCTGGTGTGATACACTCACACAACTTCCTTTTACAGTGATCTTATAATTAGTCAAAAATTTCATTTTTAATTTTTAACCATTTGTTAAAAATTTTCAAAAATTACAAATTCTACAAAAACGGTACAAAATCGAGTGTTAGTTGAAGAGACAAATTTTCTCTAGAATTTTAAGGTGAATTCAAAAATGTAATAATATACCGGGTGTTTTATTTAAAATAGGAGTTAATAAAAAAAAATAGAAAAAAAAAAACAAAAGAAACCCACTTTAGAAGTATTCAACTGGAAAATCACCTATTTCACATCAATACACATTAAAAATGTAGTAAAAATGTAAAGTTTAAAAAAAATCGTTAGAGCCGTTTTTGAAAAAATCGAAAAAAACTGAAAAATCACAAGAGTAAACACCTACTTCCGGTTATGCGATTTTCTTCAAAAGCTTGCTGTCTCATCTACATAGTACACAAAACTTATATATGAAGTTTCAATGCCATACCTCTTTTCGTTTTTGAGATATTCTATTCACAGACACACAGACACACAGACAGACACACAGACCAATGAAAAAAAATATGTTTTTTGGGATCAGGAGACTCTAAAACGTGAAGATCTGTTGAAAACTCAATTTCGAATTTTTGGGGTGAATCCAATACTTCCTTTATAGTAAAAGGAAGTAAAAATGACAATTAATATTTCTCATTGTCAGTGTCAAAGTAGATATTTTTCTAGAAATTCTCAAGGGTAATACCACAAAAGGTGAAAATTTTTTGAGAATTTTTTTGTTCACATGCAAATTATTGCGTTTAAATTTCTCGATACCAAAACTGCGTTAAAAATTCCGCGAGACCGCAGGTCGAGTGGAATTTGAGCAGTTTTTGTTGAGAGAAATTTGCAATAATTTGCATGTTGACGAAAAAAATTCTCTTAAAAAATTTTGCCTTGAGTGGTATTTGGAAAGATTATTCAACAATATGGGCAGATGACTTTTACCGTATTCGACAGCACACATTTTTAACGTTTTCTACTATTAATTCAATACTGGAGCTTCCAACACGATTATTATAAGTTCTTAGAACGACGCTGATTTGCAAACTTTGACTTTGACGTTTTGGTGAAATGTCATTCAAAGGCTACTCACTAAATTGAAATCATTAAAAACAATCGGGCTCGCATGAAAACACTGTGACATTAGGTGTTTTCAATGACAGTCAATTTTGATTGGCCGTTTCTGACAAATTGAACAATTTTCATTGGGTCGTTCATTATAGTGTTGAATAATCACCTAAAGTTTTATAAAATGTAATAAAAATACCTATTAATAAATGCTACGTCAATAGTATCCAACACAGTATTTGTATAATATCCTTAAAAGTAGTTATTTACATCATTTATGACAGATGGGTAGTAAATGTCACACCCTTAACCTATTTGTTTTAGTAACTTTTTGTAATTACATTCCTAGACAAAGGTGAATTTTGGAAGTACACTCATGAAATTTTGGATATCAAAGGCCACTTTGTGTTTTTGTGTTTAGTGAACAGACTATAAATACTCACTTTAACATAATTAAATTTTGAATATTTAGTACTTCATACGAAAAAGCAGCATGGCCGACTAAATTAAATACTATGGCCTGAACATAGGGAACACCCCCTAGAGACATCTAGTAATTAATACTGAAACGTATTTTATATATGGCGGCAAATTTAAATATTTGACATATGGAATACAATAGCATATGTTATTTCTATAGAAATGCTTATTTTTTCAATGTCGAAAATTGAAATATGAATAGATTAAGTCACCTTTGAAAATGTATTGACAACTTAAATATTATTCTAACAATCATAAGTTTTAATTTAATTAAATCCTTTAAGCAGCGGAGCGGAGCATCTGTCGCTGTGGGTTATGGTGTGACAGCTGCTGTGGCCGTGTGCTATTAGCACGGGTGAAACATAATCTACCATTATTTATTTTATTTTAACCTGTTTTACAGTATAAATACCCAATTACAAAACAGTTTTATCTCAACCAGACTTTGAACACCTGCAATATCAAGCACCAGACAATTCTTTGCACATTGGGAGAATTTCTATAGTAGCCCCGGTATAATAATATCGTCGTTTTTTGCCATATAAGAAGCATGGTATTGTTTTTTGAAGCCTTCACAACAAACTCCTTGCGGGTTTCTGCTGATAAAGGTTAAACAAGCTGTGCAGTTAACCATTGGCACCCATAAGGTTATCACTATCGTAACAGTTCAGGTCTTCTTGTTATCGCCGAAAAACTTTTTAACTTTCACTCCACACTCAGTCCAGCTTTGTGTACATCCTTAGTTGTGAAAATATTTTACTAAATTTTAAAATGGATAGTGCCAACTGCCTAGTGAATTGTGTGTTCGGCAGCAATGGGTTGAATTTTTACCAGAATTTTGTGGTATTAATAAACAGTAAGAAAACTACATGTTGCATGTTAACTACATTTTTATTGCACATATCTCTAAAATTACAGACTATACGGCCTTATGTAAAAATCATTTCAAACCACAGCAGCTTAACAGTGATAATTTCTGCAATTTGTAACTGATTGTTGTTTTGTTGTGTTAAGACTGGTTACGGACAATTTTTCATCTAATGTCGCACTTTTTAAAATGTTAAGTGGGGGATCAATTAGAAATTACATTGGGCATCCTTTTCTTTCGCCACTACCACTATTTTTGTTCTTCGATTATTGCCATGCTTTAAAATTGCCAGAAATTTGTTTTTAGAACGTGATATGTATTCCTCGAATGGAAAATTACTTCAACGTATTTGAGATTATTATATAATTTACAGAAGGGATTACCAGTTAAATCTGTTCGATATTTAACAAGAATGCATTTATATCCCACAAATTTTGAAAAGATGAATGTTCTGCTAGCTATCCCAATATTTGCTCCTACAGCGACTAGTTCATTTAAATTTTTGAAAGAATCCGGTGACAATAATTTTCTTAACGTTAATACTACAGTAACATACATGGGGAATATTTATAATTTTTTCCAAATACACGTTTCAAACAAAAGTCAATACATTCGTTCCTTGGATAGCAGCATTGCATCTTACGGGATTACCAGGATTGACAAAGGAAACCGCACACGCTCTAGAATTCACTTCAGAAAAGTACTTATTTATGCATAAAATTTCTTCTTGAGCAAGCTGGCTTCTATTATGTATTAACACGAGCATTCAGTTCTGATGCAGTTTAAGCAACTTTCTCTCCATGAAGCTACAGATGCCCGAACAGCAGAATACGCACTAAGGCAAATTTTGCGCTGTGGAATAGTTAAATCGTCTGCCAGTTCAAATAGCGCAGAACATTTTAGTTTTATTAGTAGTATTGCCCAACTGTCATCTCTCCAAACAGCATCCATCAATAGCGAAGGATTGTTATTACCAGTAGAACTACGGTTGAAAATCCAAAGTTTAAAAATCAATGATATGTCTGAAACCAACATTTACTCAGCATCCATAGCATTTGTATCGGCTAAACTGCAGAATCTGGGGCCAATTCCCCTCCTTTTATTGATTTCCTGATAATTTTGGTTATGGTTACTAGAGAAACACGGTTAATGTATGTATGTATAATCTGTAACCTCATTTACCTTGCGGTGTAGAGGCTGAATAATTAATATTACCAATAGCAGGGGAAGTGGCCCCAGATTCTGCAGTTTTCCCGACCCTTGCTACGATTAATTTATCTGCAAGACCGTGGATTAAAACTTCCACAAATAAACTTACTTTATGTATTGATTTATTAGAAATTGTGTTAAATTTCAACAAAAACAATAAACTGAGATTTCATGGTGCAACTAACCTTTTAAAGTTAAACGTCAGATTTTGACATTTGAGCTAAGAAACACACCAAATGCTTTTAAATTCTCACAATAGGTGGCTACAGGGGGTGTTCCCTATGTGCAGGCCATAGTTATTTAGTTGGCCGTGAAAGCAGATACAGCCAGCGCCATCTACTGGAATTTGCTGCTAAGCACCGCGTGTATCTATAGGTTCTTGAGAAGGATTCTGCGTAAATACGGACAATAATAGAGCAGAGTGACATTCAAACATTCCTCCGGTCGCGTGCTAAACTGCATTCTTTTTTTGGAATTAGAAAGGTTGCTTATAATTGCATTTACCAAGATCTACATCGACTTATACAGTTATCTTTTAACTTATAATTTTTCAGAGCAAGTGGGACATTTTTGTCTCTTATCGATTTTTTCGTAAGGTGCTTAGCGTATACATAATATATTCTCTTATTTCTACCTTTTTTCAATAGTCTAGTCCTGTTAGCAAATTGTAGAATTACATAGGTACATTCACACAGCAATATTGCACATGTGCAAACAGGGTCGTCTTAAGCGGGGTTGTAAGGGGTGCACGGCACCTGGACGGTAGGGCTTAGGGCCGGCAGATAGGCCTTGGTTATAGAACTTATTTTTACGAATTAGAAATTTAGAGTTTCCTTCTAATGCTATTAATGGGGCTAGAGAGCCGTAATCAATGAGAATACGTGACCGCGTGACGTCACGCGCAACAATATAAATGCAGTCGATTTACTCGACGAAATCAAGATTTTATTAACCTATCTAAAATCTACCACATCTTCAGTGGACGTTTGAAGTGTAGTTTAGAAATAACTTAATTAGCACATTTCCAAATTTATCGATTGCTTTAAGCATTTACTTACCATTGCCTATTACTGTTCCCCAGACTAAAAGATTAATTTCAAAGTTAAAAATAATTTTAAAAAAAATCTGGTGTGATACACTCACACAACTTCCTTTTACAGTGATCTTATAATTAGTCAAAAATTTCATTTTTAATTTTTATCCATTTGTCAAAAATTACAAATTCTACAAAAACGGTACAAAATAGAGCGTTAGTTGAAGAGACAAATTTTCTCTAGAATTTTAAGGTGAATTCAAAAATGTAATAATATACCGGGCGTTTTATTTAAAATAGAAGTTAATAAAAAAATATAAAAAAAACAAAAAAAACCCACTTTAGAAGTATTCAACTGAAAAATCACATATTTCACATCAATACACATTAACAATGTAATAAAAATGTAAAGTTTAAAAAAAATCGTTAGAGCCGTTTTTGAAAAAATCGAAAAAACTGAAAAATCACAAGAGTAAACACCTACTTCCGCTTATGCGATTTTCTTCAAAAGCTTGCTGTCTCATCTACATAGCACAAAAAACTTATATATGAAGTTTCAACGCCATACCTCTTTTCGTTTTTGATATATTCTGTTCACAGACAGACAGACACACAGACAGACCAATGAAAAACAATATGTTTTTTTGGTTCAGGGGACTCTAAAACGTGAAGATCTGTTGAAAACTCAATTTCGAATTTTTGGGGTGAATCCAATACTTCCTTTATTGTAAAAGGAAGTAATTATAACGGGAACGTGAGGTTTGGCCCCTTACGTAGACACTTTAAATTTAAATAATATATCTCGTACCCCTTAATATTTGAATAATGATTTTTCCTTTGTATTTACCTTGCCAACTCAATGAACATAATACTCTAAAATACCCCAATTCGTGGCTATGAGAGATCTGCTAAATCAGGAAGCAGTCCATCCATATAGGGTTCTCGGGCTGAGACTGATTTCTCACAATGCACAAGAAAGACCTATTTACTTACACACATACCCGGTGTCCATTCTCAAAGTCGAACATAGTCAATTAACATTAGTGCATTCACTGGTTCTTCATTGAAATAATTCATTTTTCTGTAGATAATTTTAACAGACGTTGACATAAAATACCTGATTTACGCCAACCAATTACCAATTTTTTTGACAAATGCTATCGAACTTGAAAAGCATGGCATGGCATATTTAAAAATGCCCAAGTTTTAAATTAGTATTTTAAAATAAAAATCGCATCTTGAATATTATTATTGGTATTATTTGATGCGTAATAATTTTATCTTTCCATTGATACCATTACCTTCCCTGTAAGTTGAATTGGCGAGCAGGAATCAGCAAAACGTTCAATACAATGTTAATCGCCTATGTTCGACTTTGAGAACGGACACCCGGTATATTGACTGTAAAACTAGCGTACATACATCAAACAAGTAGAGACACTCATACCAAAAGGTGAAACCTGTCTAGAGTGCCTGGAACAGTAACTCGGGGGGTATTTCTATGCTTGACTATCAGATGGCAGCCCAAAGTTCTACCAATCAGAGCCAGTTACTGGCTCTGCTACCCATATCACAGAATAAACACGTTTATTCTGTGTCCATATATGTATTACTCACTCTGAGTATTACGCGTCTCGTGTGCATGCCTGAGAATTCGAACTCCGCCTTTAGAAGCGAATTTTAAACTTGACCGAGAGGTTCACTTCCCCACCGCGCGGACGACGCGCTTGCGCACAGCTCACCAAATACTCTGTCTCACTTACGTTGTGACCTCCCCACTCATAGCCGCTAGCAATACAGTAGATATTAGATATATGCTGCTACCAATAATATGTGATAAAGTAGTGGCGCTATCTGTTAGTAGGTACTATCGGAAAGTACCCCCCTCCCCTCCAGGAGCCGTTCAAGGTCATCCAAATCGGTATTTTGCCATTAAAGGAACCGACAGTGAGTGTCTGTACTTGTTTGATTTATGTACGCTGGTAAAACACATATAAATTTAAAAAAAACAATCTGGTGTGATACACACACACAACTTCCTTTTACAGTGATTTTATAATTAGCCAAAAATTTGATTTTTAATTTTTAAGCATTTATCAAAAATTTAAAAAAATTACAAATTCTACAAAAACGGTACAAAGTAGAGCGTTAGTTCAAGAGATAAATTTTCTCTAAAATTTGAAGCTGAATTCAAAGATGTAATAATATACTGGGTGTTCTACTTAAAATAGGAGTTAATAAAAAAATAGACAAAAAAACAAAACAAACCCATTTTAGAAGTATTCAACGGGAACATCACCTATCTCAATACACATTAAAAATGTAATAAAAATGTGAAGTTTGAAAAAAATCGTTAGAGCCATTTTTGAAAAAATCGAAAAAAAAAAACTGAAAAATCACAAGAGTAAACACCATACTTCCGGTTATGTGATTTTCTTGAAAAGCTTGCTGTCGCATCTAGATAGTACACGAAACTTATATATAAAGTTTCAACGCCATACCTCTTTTCGTTTTTGAGATATTCTGTTCACAGACACACAGCCAGACACACAGACATACAGACAGACCAATGAACAAAATCATGTTTTTTGGGTTCAGGGGACTCTAAAACTTGCAGATCTGTTAAAATTTCGAATTTTTGGGGTGAATCCAATACTTCCTTTATCGTAAAAGGAAGTAAATAGGAGTTACGCCTAGAATGGTTAGTCGTACTGAAGTACAGATGTAGACCAATAAAAGACAATTTACTGGCGATATAGCTTAAGGCTACTCGCATGAACATTGTAAACAAACATAAACAGCATTAAAACGATATTGAAAATAAAGTGGAAATAATCGTCCTTAGAACGCAAATGTCAAAATGTCTTGAAAGATGGCCTTGCCTTAAATCCGACCCTCTTAAAGTCGAGCGCGATCTATACATTTATTCGTTTATGAAGCATATCTTTCGCGCTTGCAAAAGCTTGTCGCAACGCAACACAAACCTTTCCTATATCGAATTAACTTCCGATCCTCGAAGTCGCACTAGACTGCTTTATCCAAACTTTGAATGGCGTGATGCGTGGAAAGCTACCACACCCAATGTTTTCGGGAAAGACCAGTCTACTCTTACCTCTGAACTTGGCCTCGCTCGAACGACTGAAGTCACAGCTTTAATGGAGACCTCAAAATTGCTAGCTGCTTCGTAAATTGTGTACTCTCCGGCACACTATTTAAATGGAGCTTAACCCTGACTTGATGCACTCAAACTTAAGGGCAGCAATTTAAATACTACAAGGCCATTTTAGGCTACTTCTATTAATTTCGACGTAAACGATTTTTGCACAAGGCACTCTGCAGCCGCAGGCATTTTCGCCAGGAAAGAAGTTGTATCGCAAAAATCGAAGATGTAAATCGAAAAAATCTAAGAATAAATGTTCTAATTGCAAATCGCTATGGAAAACTGTTTTAAAGGTGTATACGTTTTAAAAGCAGGATCGAGTGTTTGTGATATCACAACGACATCAAATCATATCTGCATTGAATTTTGCAGTGCAAGTAAAACCGTTCATTGTTGCTTATTTTTGTGTTCTACCATGTTGATTTCTTTACAATGGTTTTATGGACAACGAAAATCTGCGAAGATATGAAGAAAATAAGAGCAATAGTAAAAGATTGAAACATTAAGCATTTTCAGTTCGTTACCGCGATAGAACAATCGTCAACTTTGTGACATGTGAAATTCAACAACTGCACACGAACACCACATCCTGTTGTTAATAAACAGCTCAACAGTGGCAGTAGCAAAGCAAACATGGCCAGTTTCGTGTTGGTGTGATGTCATGCGCTGCACTGAAACAAGTTCAAAAGTTCACAGTTGTTCTTAGATCTTTTTACCATTATCAGTGAAAGTTTTTTTTTTTTTTGCGATATACCACCTTTAAAGCGCCAGCGTAGCTCAGTGGTTAGAGCATTGGACTACGATGCAGAAGTCTGGAGTTCAAATCCCAGAATCGATGCCTGGTGGGCGGCCTACCCAGTCGCTTTAATTAAATAATTGGGGACCTGCGTTCGAAAGAACAAGGGGTAGTAATGCGGTTGTCTAATGTGTGATGCTCACCACATCACCACGTGTCATGAATTTGACACGCGACAGCCGGGTGTGAGAGCGAAGATACGAAAGCTCTGACTTTCCGCCTTGCAGGTTGCAGGCCAAGCTCCTACATGGGGTGTTAGTACCTCACCATTATTACACCACCTTTAAGGCGAACCTGCGACTAACTGACTTCTTCTACGCAAAATCCCCTTACGCGGAAAATTCTCTCATCTCGCGATTAAACGCAGGATCGGCTCTACGAACTTTTGGTTATACTAAAATACAACGCTAAATTTAAAACATAGAAAATACAAGTTAGCTATATATTTTAGGTACGAAAATAAGCATTATAGGCGAGATACACAAAGGCCCGTTTTAAAATGATTAAAGAGCAAGTATGGAATAAGAAAAATTATCAAATCTAGCTATTAGAAGTATTGAAAAACATTGACATAGATAAAAATAATAGTTTAAAAGAATTTGCTATAATAAGATCAAGGAAAGTTGATTTTGGTTTTGAAAAATAACAAATGTTACGTTCAATATTGTAATTTATATTTTTATTTTATCAGATTGTGGGATTAATAATAGATAAAAGTGTTTACATATATTAAGAATGCTCCTCTATTTAGCTTCACTCAACTCAAATCACTCATATCTCGTAATGACCTATTCCACCCCGGCAGCAAATAGACTAGAGACCCCTGTGTTAGCAGATATATTTTAGCCTCTTGACATATAAAGAACTTATAAACAATTTATGCAGCATGTAGGCGCTGTAATCTTTTAAAATATGTTTTTCGCGCAGCTATAGCTGTCTGTCGAATAATTTCGCTGCGATGTCGGCTATCGCGTATGCCGGAATGTAACAGTAAGTTTTAATTAACTTTCGTTTTTCCAAATTTAGCTTGAACATTTTTAACTTAGCATCTAAGGTAGTTTTTTGGCTTGCAAATGCATCTTGCTGGGTGTTTGCATTTCGACCCAGTTATTACATTTTTTTTTGTTGATGCAACACAACCTTCTTGTATTAATTGCTTGGGGTCGCCAGCAACAATCCTAGTGTGGAACATTGTATTTGACATGTTTAAGTGCCCTATTATATGACTGAACTATTATTAAAGCATCTTATTACTGCTACTACAGGTATATCTATCATTCGACCCCACATTACGTTTTTTTTCAGTTTAGGATTGTTAAGCTAGAAGCCACGAAAGGTAGGTGCGTTTTGGATTCGACTATTAACTAGATCTGTAGTTTTTTCGTGATAAACGACTGGCGCCCGCTTGTTTTCTTCCAAATTACTTTATGTATTGTCCCAACCTCAAGAAGCGCCGCCTAGTCCTCATTCACGCCAATAATCTGCCGAGGGTTTGAACTAGCCAGGGCTGCAATCGCCTTTGATAAACCAGCTTTTCCCCCTTACTCTATTTTCCTCTCCAATCACGTTCCTCGTTTCTTCTGGTATGCTCACCTCTTACATCATGTTTAGAGACTTTGTTATTGTTGTATTTAGTATCGTCAGCTTAAATTTCTTCATCCTTATCCTTATTTTGCTAATTTTTTATTCGTTGGACGTCTATAGCTGCTTCACTGATTTTTTTTGTTAGTAAAAAAGCCGTTCCCAGTTCTAGTAATAGCTAACTACACACGTGTTTTCAAAAAATCGTAGCTACATCATTTGAGCTAATTGAAGAATACACTTAAATGTACAAATGGACGTAGTAAGTAAGCTTCTATCATGTGTTAACAAAACAGTTTGGCTGAATTAATCAGGGACATTTTTAAATGGATTTAAGGTTTTTTTTTTCAATGAAACATCCATTATATTTTAGCTAATTGCCTATGATTTTTTTTCATCTATCTTTTTCATTTGTTGGACATCTTCTGAACCACGGCATAAATCTGGACATAAATGGATTGTTTTATTATCCATTTATCAAAACATTTTATTATTGATAAAAATCCCCTCATCTTCTCTAACTAAAAATCACTTTCTAAAATAAATGTATATGGGGAAGATTCGAAAATATGAAAATGGCTCAAGAATAAAGCACCTTTATTTTTCAAAATACACAAAAATGTATTTTAGAAAACTTTCTTAGAATTAAAAGAAGGTGTCAAATAGGAAGTCATAGCCACATACCCCGAAAAACAATTTTCACTTGTTTTTTCCTATAATTTTGTTACCACCTGTGTATTACGGAAAATAAGATAAGTACTTGAAACTTAACTTATTATCAGATACGATAAGACGGATGTACTGTTGAACTTGAGTTTCGCTCACGCGCTAACCAGACATTTAATCGAAATTAGTAATTTTTTCTTGTCCAAAGTAAAAACCACAAGTATTTTCAAAAACATTTAATAACAAAGGATCCGAAAATCAATAACAATTCAAAGTAAATATAATTCTTGCTTGAAATATTATAACAAATATTTAGAAATTGGAAACATCAAACATGTAAAGTAATAATAAAGAAAAAACACAACAATTTCATTCTATGTGGCCACCTCCCGACTAAATATTTGTTATTACCTTTCAATTAAAATTTACAGTTGTTTTGAATTCTTGAATGTTCGGATTGTTTGTTAGTACGTTGTTGGTTAGTTGAACCTGAAATACAATATTTTCATTATAATTAACTGCTTCAATTTTTTTATACGTACTATTTACTACACAATGCTTTGAAGTAGTTCCTTGAATATAATAACCGTCATTAATATTACAAAAAAAGTAAGGATCTATTTAAATATGTTTTGCATTTTTTTTTTCACTTGTCCCAATTTGAGGCACGTACATCGTCAGGCAACTGTCCGTATAGATAGATGTATGTTAAATTTAGTGGGGTACGCTTCCAATGCACGGGTTGAATCTAAGTAAATCAATTTTTTCCAATTAAAAAATATATTTTCATTTAAAATGCTATGAACTTTTGTTACAAAATTACGCATGCGCGAAAAACCTACAACTTAAAAATAAGTTTAATATTAACAAAACATACTGTAAAACTCTCTTACTATCTGATATTCATAACAATAATATAAGAATAAATTGTAGGTAAACTAATGCTGGGCATTATACCCACCAAATCAAACTTTTTTTTATGTTCTCTATGTCTGGCTAAACATATATCGTTTTATACTTTTTTATCAATTTAACATCTATCTCCTCACTGCTTTCAAGTCTCGTTATTAGGCCCATAAAGTATCTGATATTCAACTAGGATCCATTGGCATTTTTGACATTTCCAGGTTAAATATAGACTTACGTCTTCTTCAGATGAACTTAAGTAATTATCATCAGTTTTATTATATTTTACATATGTCTTCTTCACGGCTACTATATCACTGTAAACTCTATTCGTTTTCTTTTTCTTATTAGTATTGGTTACATCATCGTGTTGTGTGTCACTTATATCTTCGGTAACTTTTATCTGATTGCTTGTTTGTCCACGTTTGCAAGTTATGATTTCAGCACCTAGAGCTAAGCGTTTACGCTTTAAAATTGGAAGAGGTTTGTCCTGTTTTAACGTCCGTAGGAGTGATTCTTCAAAAGAATTTGCTGACCTCATTTTAGGCTGGCTTCTCTCTTTTCTTACTGCCTTCTGCGAGGTTCTGGCGGTTGGTGTCTCATTTTGTTGTCCAACGGTTGTCTCATCAGGTTGTCCATTGGTTTCTTTGGGTGTCTCAATAGGTTGTTCATTGGTTTCTCTGGGTGTCTCAGTAGGGTGTCCAATGGTTGGTATAGCATTATCGTCTAAGTTTCTTTGTATATGAATTAACTTCCACCTTTTCAATGCTGCAGGACGTCCTTTTCTTCAGGCACCTATCACATTTTCATTGAAAGGGTATATGCCGCCTTTCATAAAACCACTCAAATTTGTTTTTTAGATACTTCGTTCCTTGTTTCACCTTGGTGTCGACGTTACCAAGCCACTAGTTTTTTCCAAAATTAATTTAAAAGGAGGAAACAACAAAGAGATTCAGGGGTTGTAAAAAGTTGCTAGACTGAACAGGAAGGTTTAGTATTGTTACATTCTGTGCTCGGGCTGCCTCTACTAACTGACTGTCTATGTGGGATACATGCTTATTATGCACTATTAAAATAGACCAAGTACCACCGAAAAAGGGTAGTATGGTCTTTGAGAATTAATTTCGAAGAAGTTTGCTAGTCATCCACTTATGAGCTCTTGTGGAAAATGACGCAGGTGAATTTTGTGATTAACTGTTTTCGGGAATTTACAAACTCTATACATTGTTATCTTGGTATGTAACCGAAACGAAAAACTGTATTTTTTTTCTGTATTTGTAAAGAATTTAAATTTAAAACAGTTTCATAAAGTTTTATATGAAATTGAAACTCAATGTACGCAATCGCATGTTGGAACGCTGTGCATTTTGGGGAATGGGGCATTAACTGTCAGCTGTCATTCGCCCCCCCCCCCCCTCCTGACTCGCTAATTAGCGTATTTCCGAAACAAAAATAATCACTCAAACGCGAGCAGATTAAAATGTCACTGAAACGAACTGTTTTTAAAATATTAAAATAAAACACCAAAAGGCCCCCTTAATCCTCTTAACTTTTGAATGAGTAAAAATATTTTAGACAAATTATATTGTAGTAAATTATATTAATTTTGCATGTTTTTAAGCCATTTGAGCCGCTCGGCGCCATATTTAATACTTATTTAAGTGCAAAGAGAAGGTCATGAGACACCTCATTAGAAAGATCTTATTGAGTAGAATGCGTACTTGTAATTCCAGAAAACTTTTGATGGTCCTTAATAAAATGGCGTCTGCTTCAGCATTCCCGCTTTTCACTTCTACCAATACTTAGTTATTTATTAAAATGTTGAGGATCATCAACCTTTTTTTGAAATTCTAAATATATATTTTCCTCCATTAGACCTTTCAAATGATGTGTCATATGACTCCCACTCTTTGCAATTAGAAAAATATTTAACAGCATTTCCTGAAATTATGTGTACGCATTTTACTCAATGAGGTACCACATGGTCCCCTTTCTATAAAATAAATATTTAATATGGGTCCGAGCGGCCATCTTTAATTTTTGATTGACCTCAAGTAGTTTAAAAACACCTAAAATAGTGATGTAGTTTACTATTCTAAAATATCCGACATAATAATTTTCATTGCTTGCTTGACGCCATTTTGAGAGCGAACCCCTGGGCCGAATTGGCTGATTTTGGTGTCAATCGACTCAGGGCGACGCAAGTATGCCAATAGTGGGGTTTTAAAATTTTTATAAGTGACTGTTTTTTAATGTGGATTTTTTTGTTGATAGCTAACCTCAAAATTAACTCGACACACAAAATGGACCACTCTTGTACAAATTGCATTAAATGAATTATTTCGCTCCCAATTTGGGTGCAGAACGCTAGTGACTACAATATTTTGACTCATTAAAAAGATAGAGGGGGGCGGACCTTTGCTTCTGAATGTATGTCTCACTATTAGATGGGTGATTTGAACGCTGTTGGGACGCTTTTTCGCCTATTTCCCGCTAAGGTTTTGAAGGCCCATTCGTTCCTGCCGTTACCTATAGTTACCTATACTATTGCCAAAGTTATTTAACATACCAACAAAAGAGGACGTCTATGTGAAAACAAGACGCAAGTCAACTAAATCTATAGGAACAAAGTCCTTATAGGGGTAGTTGCTTTTAAGCAAGCTTTATTAACTAATCTAATAGGGCCACTCTAAGGTGTTGGCCTACTTGCGCCCGGCTCATTTGCGCCCCAGAAAAATATCAACAGTGATTAATGTTTCATTTGCGCCCACGCTTGAAAGCCATTAGTCATCACAATATCCGAAGTTGGCTGACTAGTAAGGTGGTCTACTACAATTTTTGTGTTTATTTGTGATTTATTTTAAAACTTTCAGCTGGTATCAGCAAAAAATAGTTGAATTTAGTGTTTTTTAATAACTATTTTGCATATAGGAGACCGTCCACTAGTCGGCCAACTTCAGATGTGATGACTATTGAGTTGCAAGTATGAGCGCAAATAAGACCTTAATTACTGTTGATACCTTTCTGGGGCGCAAATGGGCCGAAAAATGGCGGTGGGCGCAAATGGGCCGGGCGCAAGTAGGCCTATATCCACTCCACAGTCGAAGGTAAAATTTTGCAAAAATCTGAAAATAAATATAAAAACAGTTTAAAAGAAAATAATTTCAGCTGCACTTTTTAAGTTGAAGACATCGTTACTTGAATTTCTCTAAATTTTGGCAATAATAACAAAATTTTACCCTTTTTTCTAAAGTAGTGCAAATATCGCTAGATCTAAAGAAATTTTACTAGATCTGGCAACACTGAAACTGGTCGGTACGTTAGAAATTAACACGCTTATAAAGTCTGCGTGTGCATTGTGATCACAAAACAATAACTAATTTTGATTGTGATGTCACAGAAGGATCATTGGTTGCCTACCATGCTAATCCCTATTGTTATTTAGAAAGTATTTTCTGCTGCTGTGATATCTCACTTTCTCCGTTTTCACACTTGCCCAGTCTATTCTACTTTGGACATAAAAAATGAGAAATTTTAGCATTAATTTCGATAAAGTTGCTAAGTAAGCAAAACTCAAGTTCGCCACTGTTGGAGCTGTGGTTTGAAAATATCACAAATTCGTTGAAACCCCTCACCACACAAATATTTAACAACTGCTAAATACGTATTGTGTGGTGTGGGGTTTTAACGAATTTGTGATCGACAATATTGAGATACTTCAAAGTTAACTTATCGTATGCAACGATAAGTTAACTTTGAAGTATCTCATTTTCTGTAGGAAAAAACAGGAAAAACTAGTGAATTTTTTTTCGGAGTAGGTGGCAGTGATTTCATATTTGATACATTAATTTAATTCTAAGCCACTTGTATAAATAACATTTTTGTGTATTTTGAAAAATAAGAGTACTTTATTCTTCAGCCATTTTCATATTTTCAAACTTATCCCGTAAACCAAACGAGATATTTAAATTTTGGCAAGTGCATTTTTAGTTTGAGAAGATGCAGCGATTTCTATCAAGAACAACATTTTCTGGTAAATGGATAATAAAAAAAATCATTTGTGATCAAATTTATGCCGGACGCTGTTGGTATATTTGTAGCATTTGTAATATTCTGATTTTCCACATGGAGTCAATAAATTCTTGTGAATGAGCATTAAACATCAATTAAACATTTTCTAAAATAGAAATTATAAAGGCTAATGTGTTCGTGGAAACAATAGGATGCGTCGAATTCAATTTTGGCGGATGCAGGCGTCGTAGGTGTCCAGCACGAGTGCCAAAAATATCAACCCTTGACCCGAATCATGAAACATCGTTAATTTGGTCAGTAGCGCGACCACCTGATATTTGCAAAACGTTAGTATCAACGCGGTCACAATATTGATTAGTCGCACAGCGTCGTCGCCATCGGAAATGGACGCACCACGTAACGACGCTCGGTTCAAATAAAAATCAAAATTAACGATGCCTGCTTAACGGCGCGTTCACTAGCTCGAATCAAAAGACTAATGAAGACAAGGTGTTAATGTAGCAGTGCAGTGGGTGCAGTAGTGCAATTGCAACTTTTACTAAAAATGGGTTCGATAGTGCTGAAGTCGCTGTCGGTCCTTCTGGGTTTGTTCTTTATTTTCGTGGGGTTCATGAAGCTGTCCAGCTACGTCTCGAAGGACCTGCACAAAGACTTGGTAAGTGGATGAAGGTTAATCTACAGACATTACACAACGCGGTATTTTAGATTTTGGCCCAGTGCCGCGACCGGGACATTTAAATATTTTCTGAAGGGGAAGATTCCCACACGCTATTCACAACGTCCGATGCCAATTTTTGGCCTGTATTTAAAGACTGCAATGATGACGTATGCTTTTTTTTTTCAGAGGAGAGAGTATGTGAAGTATTCGAAGGTTTTTCCCTTGTCCGAAACCTTTGACCTGAAAATACCCAGCAAATGGTACAGGAGAACCGTAGGAGCCCTAGAAATCGCATGTGGAATAGCCATGGCATTCGTTCCAAACCGTTAGTATTTCTGCAAAACTTTTGTTTTAGTAAAACACGGCGTTAAATTTATTTTTACTCTTAATGATTGACGTTGTTTACTGCAGCATCTTAATGGTCGACTGTATAAAAATGACCGCGGCCTACCATAATGCATATTTTCGGATTACGTTGTGAAATATAGGTTGCAGTTTTGTAATTTTAGTAAAAATAGACGGACCGTCAGCAATCTTTAAATAAATACCGCGATATAGTAGATAAAAATAAATCATTGTGTATTTGTAAAAGAAAATCTGTTTTCAAATGCTATCCCTCAATTTGAGAATTTACTATTTCCGACTGTTTCAATGTCAATGTAGTTAGTCAAGGACGAAAATAAAATTAAAATTTCGGTTATTTTGGGCCGTTGAATCTAATAAAACTGTCGTAAATCCAAGAGGCGCTTCAATCCTGTTCGTCCTCATCTGCTGCTAAGGAGGCTTGAAAGATCAAATGGTTGCACTTGACTTGGCATTAGATGAGTATCTCACGGCTCTTCAAAAGTAATTATCCAGAAAGGAACTAATCTCTCATTAATTATCATTTAGGAGAAGTAGTCCAGTCTGTTTACTAAGACATGACTAAAAGTTACAATATTACCAAATGAGATAAACATTAATTCAAAAATAACACCAGTTAAGCAGCCTAACAAGATGCAGATAAAGTTTTAATTTGTAGAAAAAAGTAACGCATTTGTAACTGTTCAGTTTCTTTATGACAATGTCCAGGTGCACTTCAGTTATAAGTTATTAAAGTATTTCTAAACAATAAATACTTGCGACGTTAATCTGGCCCTTCTGGATGGCCGCCTGGTTCGCTATATCTAAATTCATTATATGTAGGGTCACCTAATAAATGTCGTTTAAGTTAAAAAACCATAATGGATTTAAACATCTTTGATCAATATCCAGATTAAACATTTGCATGTGCAAAACACGACCATTCTAAGAGAGAGTTGGATAGAAGAGAATTACATTTTGAACAACTATTATAGGAATGCGAATGATCCGTTTTGGTACAATGTTTACCACAAAAAAAATCAGCTTGGTCAATGCCGAAACTTATCCTGAAACTTTTTAATTTTTGTTTCATCCTATCTCACTAAGTAGGCGTGGCTTGGCCATATAGTAAACCCTTAACATTTGATGTTGATATGTTAGATCATCCTATATAATTATATTCCGATAAAATTATGTAGGGATAGTTGTAAACAGCCTATTTATCCAGTAATTTTGCTTTCAAAATAATCATTAGTGAAATATACAGCAGCTTTTCAAAGCCACGAATTCTGTTTCATCTAACTTTGAAATAGCATAGAAGTTGTTGAAATAATAACTCATGTGCTGCAAAACAAACAGATCTTGGTACATCAGAAACATTCGCCGTGGTCTTCATTTAATAACTATGAAAAGGCCTACTATCCTCAATTGAATTATTATTCATACAATTAAATCGTTGGAGAGTTTAAGATTAACGTGGGTAATTATCTCGTCACCATTGCTCTTATACAGATTAAACTTTCACTGTCAAACATTCAAGTTAAAGTTTGTTACAGTAATAACTACATTGTGAATTTATTACTAGACTACGTTTGACGAATAGATTCAGCAGCAGCCCCTCCCACATATGAACGCTAAATTTGAATAGATTATTGCTATTGGTAAGCTCAATTTAATATGAAATTAAACAATTTTTCAACAGTGTACCACATATTATGGTTTAATTACGTTTCGAGCATTTTTTGATCATCATCAAAAAATTTTTAACATACGGACCTGCATTTCTTATAATTTTGTAAAAATAACTTCATACAGTAAGTTAGGCGTTTTTAGATGCCATTAAAATGTTGAAATGCACATCATAATGTCATAATTCTGATACATTAATTTAATAACCAACCAATAACTATTAACAATAAACAACAAATAAATGAACAAAAGATACACAGAAAGAATAAGAAAACCAGCATCGAAACAGTTTAATAGGTATTAAATTTACAGAAGGTGTTCAAAAAGGTTGCCATCATTTTCTAAGCATAAATAGCATCGTCTAACTGTAGAATCTAAAACATTATTTAGCAATACTGGCGTTATACTTTCAAAGGCTTTAAGAACCAATCTTCTAAGTTCATATTCTGTTTCAAAGTTTCAAAACTTTGTATACCTATTACACTGTTTCGATGCTCGTTTTAATTTAGTAAGCAAAATACCGTAACGACGATTAAAACATGTTAAATCGTTTAGGAGATAATGCAGCATATCGTGAGACTAATCTGAAGACGTCTTTTTTACTTTAAAATGTATAAATAAGCAAATATAAGGTATTCCAATAAGAGGTTTAATTTTAAATTTAACGGCATTTTTAATTGTCAAACATAGAGCTGTGATTTTTTGACAGCTGGAAATAAAAACTATGTAATTTAAGAAAGTGAAACGATATAAGCTACAACAAAACATAGAAATAGAGAAAAATTACTACAAATACGATAAACATCTGACGAAACTGATACATCACTAATTGATTAGTAGCCACCTAGATCGTGCGATCTGACAACGCTTAACTTTTTCCTTTGGGGCTATGTGAATGACTAAGTCTACGCCAATAATCCACAAACAATTCAATCCCCTAAAGACAATGTTCGAGCTGTTCGCTATATAGTGCCGCAATTACGCGAAAACTCGATGCAGCACTCCCTCAAAAGGATGACCATTTGTCACACAAGCCGAACCCGCCATTTACCAAATACCTTGTTTCACATTAATCGTACGTTGCATTGAAATTGAAATATTGGCACTCTCTAAATGACACATATTAATGGAAATTCTCATCTTATCTACTTATTACAGATCCACCTTGACAATACAATTTATACATTTTGTGTAAAATAAGTATGTATCAATTAAATATTTGATTTTAATGGTTCTAGTTATATAGTTATATGTATATTAATTTCAAAAATGTTTATAATTTTAATTTAAAGAAATACTTCTAATTTAAAGTTTTAGCATAGGTTCACCAACATATTTTTTTTAAGTTTCTTCGTACTCCTCTCATTATGTACTGTATATATTGCTTTATATAAAATTACACGAAATTCATTTGTTGTTTAGTTTATTTGAGCACATCATGCAAATTAATAATTTATTATATAAAACACAGTAGATTTTATAAAACCACAATGAAACATCTGAACTATTTATCTATTCTATTAACCCTGGATCACCCATAAATGTGCTCAAAAAGTATATGAAGGAAAATGCACAGTAATATGTACAGACACAAATTCAATAACATGAATAACTTTTATATTTTTCATAGTTTTCAATGGAACTTACTTACTTTGTCCGAAATCTTTTTATCTTTTGGTGTAAGATTACAGGAGTGGAGTTGTGAAGGTATCCTTCTCCAGACTTCACTGCTTTCTATCCTTCCAGAGTCGGGGGACATCTGTCCACACTACTCCGCTTTCTGTCGTTTTTCTCACTTCTTACTTTTATATGCTTTTGTGTTATTTCTCTTCCGAGCTCTGTAGCTTCATACACTCTCTTAATCAATCGTTGTTCCTCCATCATTTTATATTTTGATATATGGTTATCTTTATAGACTCTGTATTTAGACCTTCTCTGTAGGTTTTCTTTCTTCTGCTTGATAACTTCTTTTTCTGTCAATGTTTAAGACTCATTTTCATATGTTTTACTACTAAGAACTTCGACTCTAATGATTCCAGTATATCTTGTTTTCATATGATATTGTTCTTTATGGCAATAAAGAGCTTCCCTGTTTTTTCTATACTATCTTTTAAATCGCTATTCCCGTTTTCCTCACTAGTTTTTATCATTATCACCTTCAGGTACTTTAAATATGTTTATTTACTAGCAACATGATATTGTTCATTTTCATCATAAATACAAGATATGAAAAACTACTCATAACTCCCAAGGGATTTTTCAAATTATTTCTCCCTCAACCTCATGGTAACTAAGCAACCACAAATAATGTCTTGGCAACCATACATTCAGGCAATCCTTAATGTTACTTACATATTTTTATTTTCAATATGACATATGACACTTTGAAATTGCATACTATTTTTACTAATATGCTAGTAAATAAAATATTGTATGCACCACTGGAGATATTCATGTTTTTTACCTTCGGTTGACTTACAGACCTCGGGCCAGAGACCCTCGGTTACTACAAATCTCGGGCCAGAGCCCTCGGTCTGTAACCTCAGGGAAAAAACCTATTCATATCGCCCTTAATGCATAAATATCTATTTCGGTTGCTCCATACCTCTTCCATTTGTTTCGATGTTGTGGTTTGTGTTATTTGTTTTTATGACCACTCTTTTTCGTTTTTGTTGTCCTACTCTTTACAACTCTTGGAAAAGCTCAAAGCCCAGATCAACTCGATATACTCGGTGATTTGTGGTCGTGAGTTAGAATTTGATAAATGGCTTTTATAGCTATTAAACAAAAACAAAATATTCTTAAAAAAACGGAGAAGGTATCGGTGGATCACATAAGCGAAATATCTGTAGTAAAAGTACCAAGGATTTAATGAATATAATATTCAGAAGATACTACGAAATGGATCGATTAAAAAGACTAAACGTATGAGTGTTATTACAAGGGAAGCCAAATTCATAAATGCAAAAGAAATTGGAAGGTAATAATATAGTTTAGATTCAATCTAATAATCATAATTGTTAGATATACCGGGTGTCCATTCTCAAAGTCGAACATAGGCAATTAACATTAGTGCATTTATTCGTTTTTCATTGATGTAATTTATTTTTATGTAGATAATTTTAACACACGTTGACAGAAAATACCTGATTTACGCCAACTAATTACCAATTTTTTTGACAAATGCTATCGAACTTGAAAAGCAAGGCATGGCATATTTAAAAATTTCCAAGTTTTAAATTAGTATTTTAAAATAAAAACCGCATCTTGAATATTATTATTGGTGTCATTTGATGCGTAATAATTTTATCTTTCCATTGATACCATTACTTTCCCTGTAAGTTGAATTGGCGAGCAGGAAAAGACAAAAACGTTCAATACAATGTTAATCGCCTATGTTCGACTTTGAGAACGGACACCCGGTATATATATATATAATACATAAACCGGCTACACTGCGTTCGTGCAATTAAAAAAACGAACATTCAAAAGTTAATTAAAATTATTACAGTATGCATTTTTACAAGAAATTCCTGATAGGTACTGAAATCGAACAGAGAAATTGAATGGTAGTCTCATTAGGCGCTTATAAAAAAACTAAACTCCAACGTAAACCACGTTGGGAAATCTTACTGCGGAAGTCTGGCGAGAACGGACCGCATTCATAATTAATTAAAATTATAGCTAAAAGCAAACATTTGCACGACGCATGCGCGCTAAGTGAAAAAGCCGTCTACTATTTTAAAAACTAAATAAGCAACGTTAGGTGAAGGTGAACTACAGAATTACTTAAAATTATTTGATTATTATCAAGCAAGCAAAAACTAGCAAACAAAACATAAGCGTGATCCAATTTTATTTATTAGGGACTATCAAAATTTAAGTGCTTGCAGTATCAATTTTTATTTATGTTTTATAATGGTGTTAAGATGAAGTTTAATATATAATAATTATATGTTTAATATCATATAAATATCATGGTCATTACCAGGCATTACTACTGATCTAAATAATTGTAGACTATTTACTCCCCCCAACAACCAATTCCTGGACCTTATCAAACTTAAAGTCAAATGAGCTTTTGTATTAATAGTAATTTACATAAAAATGGAGTTTTATTCGCAAGGAACTTACATTTTCTGAGGAAATAAAGCTTAGCTTAAACCCGTGTTTTATACAATGTTTTATTTATTACACTAACTAAGATATAGTACTTTTAATACGCCTTCAATTTCAATCAAGGTATGTATGACTTGGGGTTAAAGAGTTAGGTACTTTAGCAACGAGGAAATAGGGATTAAAATCATACTTTATTGTGCGTGTAATACATAAAATATTTTTTAATATGAAAATGTGGGTAATTCCAAATTTCATGCCATTGATGCTGTGGCACTTCCGGCATTGATATTTTGAAGAGGTACTTTTGAGTTGAATGAGTAGTTTAGATTTTGTTGTATTATTGCTCCGTATTGAATTGCCACCCAAAAAGATAAATTGAGCGATTTTCCAGAAAATCGACTTCAACCGTCAGCAACATTTTAAAATGCAATTAAGTAGTTAAAAGCCCATACTTTGTAACTCTTTCAACTGTTTATAAACTAGAAATATTTTCAGTAAATATTTCATGCATATTTTCTCTAAAATCGTGCTATTTATCGAAATCAGTCGCAAAATCACTATATGCTATTAAACTTTCAAGATTTTTTGCATAAATATTATCGAGCACTTCTATTTTGTAATAATTGCAATTTAATTAAATGACCAACTGCTTTTATGAAATATTTTATATTTTTGTAAACTACCGTTTTAAAAATTATAATTAATCACATAAGAGACTAAAAAATGCAGTAAAATAAGTAAATAATATTGCAATTAAACCGTTTAAGAAAATGGTATCTAAAGTAGTAAACAAAAGCAACTAATTATTAAGGTAGATAATTCGGCGAAGCAAAAATTATGTTAGTCTGGTTAAAACTAAGCATATTTGAAATTTCAGTTTATACTTCTACCTTCTTTATATAAGTGGTTTTAAAAATTTCAGCTTATGTTCCAATGTTATTAATGTTGTGATTATAACTTTAAAATTGTTAGAATTACTTGCATTTGCATCTATCAGCAAGACTTTGATAATGCCGCTTAATAATAAAATACAGATTGGAAAGATTAATTGTTGTTATATTTTATTAACATGTCTAATTAAACCGAATCAAACGTTTAAAGTCTAACATGAGATTCTTCTGGAGATTTGAAAAATCAGTTTCAGCTTAAGCTTTATGTTGTTTTCGAGTCCGCGACACTATAAAATTACTTTTTTCTTCAAACGGCAGTAAAATATGGCATTATACTGCTGGATTGATGATGCTAAACTGTCACTTTATTGCCAAGCGGCAGATAATATCTGCCGCTGACGAGCGGCAGATAAAGTTATTATCTGCCGCTGACGACTTTATCTGCCGCTCGTCAGCCGCAGATAAAATTATTATCTGCCGCTGACAACTTTATCTGCCGCTCGTCAGCGGCAGATAATATTATCTGCCGCTGACGAGATCAAGTAATTTTCTTCGAATTTTGTTCACAAAGTTGTAAATAATTTGTTATAAAAACGTTTGAAGAAAAAATACTATATGTTATTCGAAGTAAAAGTATCTTTATGTGGCTCGGCTGTAATTATCTGCCTCGCAAGCTTGGCAGATAACCCGTCCAGCCTCGCCACATAAAATATAACTTTTGCTCCTAATAACATAATATACTATTATTAAAATACCAACGGGTTTGGTTCCCTAAATGTTCCTGTTTTAATATTTTTAATTTTCTATCGCCTCGAAATATCCAAATGGCATGACTCATAGAATGCTACAAAAAGGTTTCAGAGTAGCATTAAGCTTGTTAAAATTTCTATCTTCCCAAATTACGTATACTGTTAAATTGCTGTAGAATTAGAACTAATACCGGGCGTCTTAAAAATAATTACATCTAGTGTACTTTGAGTTTCCCATAATGCAATATCAATAACAATCTAGGTCACAAAAAAATTTACGTGCAAACAAAATTCAAAACCTACTAGATGTAATTCTTTTTAAGACACCCGGAATATTAAACACTGCACTCGAGTGGTTTTCAAGTTTTGTGATTTAAGACCCCTTTTTATGGAGTTAAATTTCAAGTACTGACGATAAAGAAGGTTGGGAAATTTATGATATTAGGGGTGGAGCGCAAACAATAAATAAGGTTGCTAAGTTGCATCCGTTCGTCGGATCTGTTCCCTAGCTCCTTCAGTTTCCATTCATGGGATTTCTTTGTTAGCTAGCTACATTATATTTAATTAAAAGGAATATGAAATGTGGTTCTAAGCTACTTGAATTTATGGCGATATTTTGAAAATAAGTTGCGCTACGAAACTTTTTTGTTCATAGAATACCGTACGTGTAGGTTTGAAATTCGCAGATTTGGCTTGTTTGGTACGATAGTGCTAGTAGCCAACTGTTAGTACTAGAGTTTATAACTTTAAAAATGAAAGGGTTAGAAGTCATGAGCCCTAAGCCCTTAGCCGTACCTCATTCGCCTTTTTGTGTAGCGGGAAACGTGAAGTTTCAAAGCAAAAAATATAATTTTCAATACTAAAATTTAATAAATCACGATTTAATCTGCATAATAAAAATAAAACTATGATATACATGCTGCCCTGTTCCTTCGAGCTTTTTTTTTTAGATAGCAGGTGTGCCATAAACGTGCCGGCTTTGCTCTTGATACATAACCATTATTTTATAATTGATATCATTATTATATTACGTTGGTACTTTTTCTATCGATATACAGTACACTCTACAATCGCTTTATGTACACCAAATGACTAATCCACTCTACCTGCATTGAGTTCTTCTGTAATAATCAAAACTTATTCGTACAGATAATTTATTTAGAACTTTTCACTACTAATTTGCATTTCTTCCTATGTTAGCTTACAGTCTGTATGATTATACAGAGTCCAGCAACGATGCGGTGGTGGAAGATATTTCAAAACCTATGGGAGTTACATAACTATTGTGCATATAAAAGTTGTAGGTACGAAGGTGGTGCACATTACTAAAATAGTTTTGATTACTGAGGGTGGCTAAAAAAAGTGTGGCAAATCAAACTGTTTTTTTTATCGAGTGCCCTATGTTTGGGTAGCTTAAAGGTTTGCATTGAAATACTAATTATTTTGATATAAACTTATGTAGATCTAGCTTCAACTATTTTGGAGATATTAACGATTTCATGCAAAAAATGCTGAACTCCAGGCGGCTGTTGTCAGTAACAGAAAACAATTGCATGAAGGAAAACGTTAACAAAAAATTTTGTATTTGTGAACTACCTTTAGAGTGAAAAATGATGGATCTGATTATTAATGCTATACAGACTGCTCAACAATCGCAAAATTTATTCATTTCGATTTTTTAAAAACGCCTTGTATATTTTTGGAAAGCCCTTTAAATGAGCTTCCTTTTGATATGTTACTTCATACTTGCAAATTTAAGTGTATTTGAGATATGCGGGTTTGAACATAAAAAACAATTTAAGCGGCTTAAGATGATTTATTTCAAGGGATAATAAACAAACAATGTTAAAATATTGATTTAAACAATTGAGCTATTTTTTCGGAAATTAAGTAAGATAAACAATCAGAAGGCACCTATTTTTTAACGTTAGCTAAAATTTCAAACTTTTTTAATATTTCCAAAATTTCACATAGCAAGACTTATTTTTAAAATTCAAATATTTTTAGGTAAATACTAAGGATTTATAATTGGAAAAAATAATATAAAATGTTAATTACTCCTTCAGATATTTTATATTTACCGAAAAGTTATATGTTCCCATGCAAGGCACCTTTTCGAAGAAATATCTTTCAATGCTAATTAATATCTATTTAAATGGCTTCCAAAACTCCAATCTAACCCTGTTAATAAATTACTGTTACAAAAATAATGTAAATGTGATTTTGCAGTTGTCGAAATGAGGAGATCTTTTAAAAAATTTAAACTGAATGGCTTCCAAAACTCCCTGTTACAAAAATAATGTGAATGTTCTTTTGCAGTTGTCTAAATGCGGAGATTTTTTAGAAAATCTAAACTGGATAAAGAAAAATTTCTTCGTTTAGACAACTGTAAAAGAACATTTACAGGATTTTTCTAACAGTAATTCATTAACAACGCTAGATTAGAGTTTTTAGAAGCATTTAAATAGATATTAATTATCAATAGTAATATAACAAGAGCGAGACATACTTACCGATAATTTTGCACACGCCAAGGGTCGAGTACTGGTTGCAATGAAAACTGTCCCAAGGGCAGTTTTCTAAGGGCAACCAGCACGATGACTCTTGGCACGGGCAAAATTATATGTAAGTGTGTTGCCCGCGTTATATTTTGGAGATAAGTTCTTACATATATTGCAGACCAATCCAATTTGATTATTTTTAATCACGTGACTCAGTTTGACAAATCAGACCACACTTGAAGTGAAAACGACCCTAGGGTGATTTTCAATCACTATGGAAACTACCTAATTAAATTTCAGTAGTATCCTATCACAAGTTGGTGGCACTGTAAATCTAAGTCAAATTCGAGGTTAGCAGGTTAGCTTTTCCGTCAGTCTGTGTCAAAACTGACGCAAAAGCTAACCTGATAACCTCAAATTTGACATAGACTTACAGTGCCACCAACATATTATTATTATAATGAAGTGTCAAATTAATTTGTCAGAAAATTACTAATTTATTTAAGAACTTATCTTTCCGAATTCACCGCGGCCAGTGATAAATCCTTATAATTTTGACAAATAATATCCCTCAAGTGCGTTGCCTTTAAGAAATAACCCTCGGCTTCGCCTCGGGTTATTTCTAGGCAAGCACTTTCGGGTTGTTTTTGTCAAAATTATTGCGGGTGATTATCACTGCCCTTGGTAAATTATAGCTGATAAGTTCTTACATATATTGCAAACCAATCCGATTTGATTATTTTTAATCACGTGAGTCAGTTTGACAAATCAGACCACACTTGAAGTGAAAACGACCCCAGGGTGATTCTCAATCACTATGGAAACTACCTAATTAAATTTCAGTAGTATCCTATCACAAGTTGGTGGCACTGTAAATCTAAGTCAAATTCGACTTTAGCAGGTTAGGTTTTCCGTCAGTCTGTGTCAAAACTGACGCAAAAGCTAACCTGATAACCTCAAATTTGACATAAACTTACAGTGCCACCAACATAGTATTATTATAATGAAGTGTCAAATTAATTTGTCAGAAAATGGCTAATTTATTTAAGAACTTATCTTTCCGAATTCACCGCAGCCAGTGATAAATCCTTATAATTTTGACAAATAATATCCCTCAAGTGCGTTGCCTTTAAGAAATAACCCTCGGCTTCGCCTCGGGTTATTTCTAGGCAAGCACTTTCGGGTTGTTATTTGTCAAAATTATTGCGGGTGATTATCACTGCCCTTGGTAAATTATAGCTGATTATTACCTGAAACCCGTAGACGAAGTATGATTTAAAATTGATCTAACAATGCTAAAAAACTCAAATTGCTTGTTTCTTGCATTTCTATTTCTAATTTATTATGACACCATCCATGGGGTCGATAATCATCCTTAGGGCGCTTATCGCTTGGTAAGCAGCTCACGGGCGATTATCAGGTAATCAGTTTGGGATTGGTCGATTTTAAAAAAATTCATGGTTTTCATTGGCTGATATCAGTCATGTGGCAGTTGTGTGTAATAATTAGTGAAAGATATTTCTTCTAAAATGTGCTTTGCATTAAAGACGTAAAAATTATGCAAATATATTACTTTTCGGTAAATAATAAAAAATCTGAAGGAGTAATTAACATTTTATATTACGTTTTCCAATTATAAATCTTTACAGTCTTTACCTAAAAATATTTGCATTTTAAACTTTAGTCTTGGTATGTAAAATTTTGAAAAATATTTAAAAAATGAAAAATTCCATTTTAGCTAATGTTAAAGAAAAATATGTGTTTTATGGTATTCAGATTGTTTAGTTAGCTAAAACTAACACACGCCAAAAAGTCTCCCTGAGATCTTATTTAATTTCCGAAAAATAGCACTTTCTGCATTTTGACAATTTCGGAAAACGCAATTTTCTAAATAATTTGACCCCTAAAGGGGTGAAAAGGGGTAACATGTGTTTTCATGTATTCCACAATATCTCTTAGCCCCGATGGAATATCAACTTGGTGTTTATTTGCAAAAATCGTCAATGCAAATGCTTAGAAACGTATTTCAGAATTTTAATTGTGCCTTAATCAACCCCTAAAGGTGCAAATCTGGATTCGGGGTGAATTAAAGAACCCTTCGTATATCTTATGTTTATTGAGTTAGAACACTCTTTTTATAGTTTAAGGGATTTTGAACGTTACACTCTTAAAGGGGTAAAAGAGGGAAAACTGAAAAGCGGTAGGGGTCCATTTCAGAATAAAATGGGTTAAAAGGGATTTTTTGAAATTGCACTCCTAAGGGGGCGAAAAGGGGTAAACTGTATTTTGACGAATTCCTGAATATCTCTTAGACCCGATAATATATCGACTTAGTGTTTGCTTGCCTTAGATATCCAAAACAAATATCTAAAAACGCATTTCAAGATTTTGCCTTAATACAATTCCTAAAGGTGAGAATCTGCAATCGGGATAAATATTATAGTACCCATTGTATATCCTGTGTTTGTTGAGTTAGAACACCATCAAGGGGTTAAAACTGTGTTTTCACGAATTCTTCAATGTCTCTTAGACCCGATAAGATATCAACTTGGTGTTTGCTTGTATAGGTATTCAATGCAAATGTAGCATATTGTATATTAAGAGCTGAAAGCACATTCTTGCCGCTTTCTCATTACTATTGCTGGTTTCGGCTGCGCCGCAATCAGCAATCATGCAAAAGCGGCAAGATAATTTTTAGATCAAAATATACATTCTATTTTTTCAACGACTGCGCATATTTTTAAGGCAAAAATAATAATATTTTTTCATTTTATTAAAAATAGCAATTGACAGTAAATTCAAATTACTCGCGTAGTCTATGTGACGCGTGACATGGCTATTTTGCTCACGCTAAAACCCAACATAATCGGCGAGCGGCAAAACGCTCGTTCAGCGGCGAAAATTAACTTTTTGCTGTCAGATGACAGAAAATGTATTTTTTAAAATTTCATTGAAAAGGTAGACTTTTTAAATTAATTTCGGTGTGTGAAGTGCCACTTTTTTCACTCAGTGAAAAAAAGTGGCACTTTGCTTTTAATTTAGAAATGAACGATTTTAAATAGACGTTACCAGAACTGACCAACGCACTTTACTAAAATGAAGGCAAATACAATTCTATACAAACCCTTAAAGATACGAAGCTGCATTCGGGGTGAAAAGGGGTAGGGAATTGAAATATTTTTTTTGCTGTAGGTTCATTTCAGGATAAAATGAGCTTAAAGAATTTTTCGAAATTCGACCGCTAAGGGGGTGAAAAGGGGTAAACTGTATTTTCACGAATTCCTTAATATCTCTTAGGTCTGATGAGATATCGACTTGGTATTTACGAGTACTTGCATAGATATCCAATACGAATGTATAAAAACTTATTTCAGGATTTTGCCCTAATCAACCCCTAAATGTGCGCTTTGTTGAGTTAGAACATTCTTTTTTGGCATAGAGATGTATTTTTTAAATTTCCCTCTTAAAAGGTTAATCTCAAAAGAGATAGGGTATTAATTTTTTTCGCTCTAGGTCCATTTCCGAAGAAAGGGGTGAAAATAGGTATACTGCGTTTTCACGAATTCCTCTCTTAGAACCGATAAGACATCGACTTGGTGTTTGCTTGGAAAGGTTTCCAATATAAATATCTGAAAACGTATTTCAGGATTTTCTCCTAATTAACCCCATAAAGGTGCGAATTTGCGCTTTAGAATGACAGAACCCTTGTATCTCTTATGTTCGTTGAGTTAGAACATTATTTTTTAAAATCTTTTGAAACAGGTTTAAGGGGTTTTCAAAATATTTCTCCTGAAAGTTAAAGAAAGAGGGAAAACTGAAAAGGAGTCTCGTGAAAGTAAAAGAGGGGAAACTGAAAAGGAGTAGGGGGTTAAAATTATTGATTTTTTTCATTATGGGTTCATTTTAGAATAAAACGAGGTAGAAAAGACTTTTAGAAATTCCACCCACAAGGGGTTGCAACGGATAGGTATTCTAATATAATCTATATGTATAAAAGATAAAGCACCGACTCAACAACGTAGCCGTAGTGATCCTTGGTACCGGGAACATGAAATTCGGCAAGCAGAGTCCTTTAGTTACGTAGGGAAGTGCTACGAAAAGAGTTTTCGAAATTCCATCCCTCAAGGGAAGAAAAGGAGTAAAATGTTTTTTCACGAATTCCTCAATATCTCTAAGGCCCGATAATATATCGATTTGGTTTTTACTTATTTATACAAGTTCCTAAAAACGTAATTCAGGATTGTGCACGGATCAACTCCTAAAAGTGCGAATTTGGATTTAGGGGCAAATTATAGAACCTTTCGTATCTCGTAATTTTTAAATTTTGTTCTCATTGTTATACTACAACCATAGCATTATCAATCTATACAAGGGCAACCACAATTATATACACATTTCCCGAGGATACGTGAAACATAAAAGAGCTATGGAGAACTTTTTTCGAATTAATATTGTTTTTTACTTATATTGTTTTGCTGCATTTGTTAGAGGCGGCAGCCTAGAATTCATTTAAGATTTAGAAGAAAAAACAAATATTTGTAGTCCGTATGAAGGACGAGCATCTTGCTAGTTATTTATAAAAATAATATGATAGAAATGGTTTTATGAATCATCTTCGGGCGCGCCTCGGGCAGATGGCTAACTTAACTGTTTAATTCAATTTTACGTTCAAAATGTTTTCAATGTGGAAGTTAATATTATAGCATTTATGATTTATTTTTCGTTGTTTATATTCCGTCTAATGCCTCTACTAATCAACTGTAGGTACATAAAAAACAAAGAGGCTGCATCTCATTTATTCTTCATTTGAGTTTTTGACATAAACATGCACTTATTTCTACAACTAATATTAATGTTTTTATTTCAGACAAAGTGAAGAATGGTGCAAACATATGCCTCCTGGTACTAACTCTAATGGCAGTTTACTCCCATTACATGGTGGCTGATAAGTTGGAACGAACGGCTCCCGCCTTGGTGTTCCTCTTCATGCTCAGTGGCCGCTTGGTCGTCTTTTGGCAGCTCACACGACGCGAGGCAGAGCAAACAGAAGCGCAAGTTAATGGATTTAAGCAAGAGTAACTCTCGAAAAATAGCCTGGCATTCAGACTGCAGAATACAGCAGGGATTTAATTCGGGAGTTTTGGACGAAGGGACTTGCTGCGCGTGGTTGCTAAGACTATTGCCACCAGGGAGAAGTTGTTGGAATGGAACGTCGTTTCTTGTGTAAAAAATAACGTTGTGTAGGTTTAACGTACAAACCTTTGTTACCATTAGAATTTTGTATCTCACTGCCATTACACTGGGTATTACGTTGGTTGTAACAATAATATTCTGCAATCCTATCAGACGTGTGTTTTATTTACTTGGGTTTGGTAACTGCAAGTCTGACGTTACTTTTTGCAAGTACTAGACGCTTTACAGTAATTTCGAAGTAGTATACGGAATGCTTCCAGATCATTAGGCATGACTTATTTGCTAATACTTATGAAGAGTCCTACAACTACTGTTTATATCAAATAGAGAGCGGCAAAGAGTTTCGTCTGGGTCTTCTCATATTTCCATAATAATTATTAAAATATATAAAGGGTGTTCATGAAAGTCGGGGGCACTTTTCAGAAAGGAATCTAGACCTAAAAACTAAGAAATAATTCTGCAAACTGCGAATGACGTATTATTATTATTTTATATTAATTTATATTATCACAAGTGAAATTTTGTTTATACTTTGAAATAACCTGAATTACATTTAGTATTGAATAAAACAACCAAATTACAATCTATTTAATCAGGGTATGCTTTATCTCTTTGTATTTATTAATGTTCATGTGATAAAATAATGCTCAATTTAACTTAGATACTTGTCTATTTGTTCACCACACCACCGCCGCTTTACAAGCTCAGCACCTTCTGCCGATTATTTTTTGTCTGCAGAGCAAGTAATCCCCGAACTGCAACGAGAGGGCCTCAAATTACCTCTATCTCAGGTGCAGCTTCCAATTCCACAGCTGGGCTATGCAATTTCGAAACTAAGAACCCCTAAGAACCCGAAACTCAGGATTATCTGCCGACCCACTGATGGTTGCAACAGCTTCACTTTAGCTGCACGGCTCCTACCTTCCGAGTAAAGTTACTACCACCGATAAAGAAACCAGTGAACCTCGTACTCAGTCACAGCCAGCGACACCATACATTAGCAGACGAGCTCTACCAATTGCCTTCGAATTACAGTTAAAACACCATTTAACTTGAGTACTGGTTTTTATTCATTTAATATGTACCAGTCCTAACATTAAAATTTTTAGTTGTTGGAGCTATTATTTTTCGGCTTGTTCTTTTCATTCTACCTTATTGCCTAATAACTAACATATCATTTGTTTTACATTCACTTAATACTAAATTCCATTTAATTTTTGTAAATATCAACAATTTGACACTTATTCACTTAAAATACATTTTAATGACTTGTTTCAGTTCACGCATTTAATACTGCTTTCGGGTACCTTCTGTTTTATTTCTTATTTACAGTTACAAGTGCTTTATGTGATTCATATGCAAAATTTCCTTAAATTGTACTCACATATTATCATCATGCCTTATATAACCAATCTTACGCCTTTTCAACAACTTGTAATTCAATATTAATTTTAGCATTTATTAACTTTATTTAGCATTACTTTTAAGGTTATTTCATAGTCAACTTCAGCTAAATTACATTGTTAGCATAGCCATCCTAATTAAATGTGATACCGTCTTGTACTGATCAAAAAGCAATTATTAGCATTAATTTCCAATTACCAGTGTTTCAAATAATAACCTGTTCCAAGTTATAGTCAATCCTGTCCACCTAAAACTTTTATATTAACATATGATGTATCATTTTATTAAGAAACCGTTTTTAATATCAACATTTTAACAATTAACCCACAACCAATCATGTATTTTTTTAATTAATTCTTTATACATAAGATGATCAATTGAACAAAATAGCCTCCGGGAACAACACCATAGCAAAACATATCTCCGGAAATGATTCGTGTTTGAAGTATACCCTATTAAAGATTACGATCTACTAATAGATATACAAGTAATAGATTCATTTGGTTAGATAAGCAAGGTGACTGGGTGTTCATGAAAGTCGGCGACGTTTTTTTCTTAATGATTCGAGATTCAAAAACAAGTTTTACTATTGAAAATTACCAACTACTTATGAAGAGACCAATTAATTTAACTAATTTTTAATCACAAACGCTGTTCAAAACTATTTCCATTAATTGTAAAGCAAACTTACAATCTTTGCATTGATTGACCAATATGCTGAAAAATTCCTGGAGTTGCACGTATTTGAACACATCCTTCTTCGACACTCTGACGAAAAATTGCAACAGTGGGCACAAAATAACTGGCAAATGAGCATCTTCGGGCACATTATTATTTGAACTTTTTTCTTTGTTTTTGAGTCTATATTCGTTGTCCCCGACTTTCATAAATACCTTGTATTTTTACTTTCCAAGTGTTAAGTCATACTGCAGTTACTAATCAAAATCTGTAAACTGTAACAGTTCCAAAAAGAGGCTTGTTAGATTATTAGTTTATACTATAACTTGTACTTTATTTATACATACTTTATAATTTGATTTAATCATGCTGAATTCTAACATGTTAAAGTATACTGCCTCCTAGGACTTCATGATCCTTCTTTTCTGACGAAAGGAAGACTGTAACAGTAGCAGACACATCTCTTTATTTACGACATGTTAAAAAGAGCTTTTGTCATAACACAAATAAATCAACAGCTGATTTTGTATGTCTTCTGAAAGTAGTCACAGAAGATGAAAATATCAGAATTTATGGATAGGTACCCTTAAAAAAGATTAAAAATTATTCATAAGTAGTGCTACATTTCTACTAGTAGACAAAAACGTATAAAATAGTTTTGGAGGTAGCATTGCGAGATAAATAAGTATACAGCAGTGTTTTCCTATGCAAATACGATTTTCACTTCCACGCTCGAAAGGGTAAAAGAGGTTATGATTATGTCACGCGCGCTGCTGAAATACTTCACTTATAAAATTTGACATTGACATTGACATAAGAGCACTTTAACACATCAAAGTTTTTAAAATTCGTAGTTTCCGAAATACAACTTTTTAAATCACGCTTGAATTTTGCTTATAAAAATATTGAAGGCGGGCTCAGTAGCTCAATGGTTAAGAATGTTGATGATTGATTTAAGGGTCGCGAGTTTGATCCCCGGAGCCGGTAAGGTTTTTAAAAATTTAAAAACTGCGAATGAAAACCTCCAGAAATAGTAATTTACGTTATAAGTCCGGTAAACGCAAGTTTACAGTAGCGAGTCCAAACGTTTCGGGACGAGGCGACGTAGGAGCCGAGTCTGAAATGTTGAGACGAGCTACTGTAAAAGTTTACCGGACGTATGTCGTAATGCGTTTTATTTCATACTGCAATAATTTTTTGAATTGAAAATAATAAATAGTTTGATTATTGATTTATTTCATTTGAGTCCGGTAAAATGTTTTACCGGACCTGTTTATTTCATTTGAGTCCGGTAAAATGTTTTACCGGACCTGTTTATTTCATTTGAGTCCGGTAAAATGTTTTACCGGACCTGGTACCGTAAAGCCTCATTTTCCGGACTAAAATCATTAACTTAAACATGGGTTTTACGATACAGTATGAAATAAATGAAAGTGATGTAAATCTGTAGGTCCCATGTTACTACGATGTGTAGCATGTAAAAGATCCCTTGCTAGGGTTGGAACTTATTAGTCTCGGCAAAATTTGAAGTAGGACTTCGACAATATAACCGCAGCAGTCGGTGTGTAAGGGCCTTGTCCATAACAAACATAAATACTGAGAAACTCAAAAAGATTGAAGAGCTCTTGACCACTTAATATAGGCAACCCATTTAACACTATTGGCAACCAGGTTTACAACACTAAATCTTACAAGTAATAGCGGTGTGATGCATATTAAAAAATTACTTACCTGAAACAATTCGAAAATAAGTAGCCTAGCACTCAATAGAACTGTTGGTGATGCAAATAAAATAAAGTTAGAAAATTCACTAAATCCCGAAATGGCACTAGTCACGTGCTCATCAATCTTTTTTGATGTATCTGTAGAGAGCTTGGATCAATTTGGATGATATTCGGTATGACACTCCAAACTGGAGTAAGTCATCTTTTAAGATGATACTGGCTATTATTGGTGAACTACCAATGGGTGAACCCAACGCCACATAAAAACAAGGCTGCAGCTCTCCCGTATGAAGTCAACACAGGTAGGTTTCTACGTACCTGTGCTGTCGGTTATATCGTATAAGTGCAAAGTGTTAATAACTTTAAAAGTAAGGGCTGCCTGTGGAAACAGGATTATCAATCGTGACTGAGCTCTTAGTCGCACCCCATTCGTTTCAAAGCAAAACCCCATAATTATGAATATAATTATTATTGCAAGACGTACCTGCCGATCATATTTTCTGCTTTATAATCTACGTGGGGTTAAATTTGAATTTAGTAGCACTATATGTTTTCATTGTCGTTTAACCCTAGAAATTCCAAAAAATATAAGTACATACCCAAGTAAGGGATTTTTTCCCGCCATTATTTTATCTTAATTTTTCCTAAAAATAGTCACTGCGTCAACGAGTGTAATATATCTAGCCCCACTTGCGGTGCGTAATTGTAATATAACTCCTTCTCGCGGTGTTATTTCAATTAATATCAAGTCCCAAGTTATGAGTCAAAATGTAATAGCTCCCACTTTGAAGCTCTTTTTCATATCAAATTAAATATACCCATTTACTAATTATTAAAAGAGACATACTATCAGGTACAGTGTACTTATGTACTTACCTTACTTCTTAATGCAATAAATAGGAATTGACGTAACTCCTAAATCAATTTCACATTTAAAATGATGTCATGTGATTATTATTTTTTAAGCCTCGACTAGTCAGTTTTACAAGCATTGGGACTCATTTATAACTCCCAACTGAATGGGTTAATCTTCAACTAATAACTCTCTCTAATAGTTAAATACTGATTTACTTTTAAAATATAATAACTATTTGACTTTATGAATCAAATACAAGCTTCAGGCACTTCACAAAGTTAAATTCATACGTTCAGTTTGTTAGTAGCACATTGAAGTTTGATCTGACGTTACAAAATAAAATACATATTGTCAAAAATAAATTAATCAAATGTTAAATTTATCCAAACTTGATTAAATGAAAATTTTAAAAATAATGTAATTCCAAGATGTGTAAATTTCAAAATACAATTGTCGAAAAACTTCGAGTACTCAAATTACTATTGAATTTAAAAAAATAATTATTCTAAATTAATTTTTACATATAATTACAATATCTTAAGGATTTGCGACATCAATCTTGCTTTATAATTTCTTAATATTTTGTAAGAAATGGGCACTAATGTTTATCTTGTACCTGAATGCTCTACCTCAGCTCCTAACTGGATTAATTATAGCTAGCAAACACCTCCTTTGATTGTTCACGACCAAATCATAGCTCGTTTTAGCTCTTTGAAAACTGTACTACTTGGATAGACAGTTCAACAGCATACCACAACACCCACTTTCACTGGTTTTACTAGCTTCGTAGTAATATACCACGTTAAATGGAATCAAATAATCTTGAATTATATATTTGAATAATATTTGTGACTTGAAGTCACTTTTGATCGTAGAAAATGCTATATTACTACTACGTATCAAATCAGTAGATATTATTTTTCATAATTTAACCGTTAACGTGACTATTTCTCGTAGATTATGAATTCAAGTTATTTTGTTACTCACAAAATATAAACAACCATCTGGTTGCCCTTATAACCCCACCAGTTAAAAACATACAACTGTTATATCACATGATACCCATTAGATATCTGGAAATAATTATTTAAATTAAATGTATCATACATACGGTATGCTGCATTACACGAGATACCAGTACATAATAAATACAGCATACTGTACTTTACTCCCGCATAATTAAACAGTATCTCTAATACATAAAAACAATTAAAACTGATTTCGGAAATTTTCACTGCCATTGCCATTATGCGACTTCCGGGATTGGACCGTATCATATTGAGATTGAAGAACTCAACGTTTCTCCCACTTCATAAAGGCTTTATCAGGAGGTGAGCAAAAGAGCACGGTAACTCAACGTGTAAACCACCCTAGAAGCAAAACTTTTTTGCAAGAAAAAAGATAGAAAAGCACAGTAACTCAACGTGTAAACCACGCCAGAGGCGAAACTCTTCTAATGATCGAAAGGAAGAAGGTGTTATTTATAGGCAAGTGTCGTCGCGGTTGAGTGAAATAAGTGCAAAAGAAAAATTCCACTCCTCCACTTATTTCCTATTTCAAGGGCAGTTCTTTAAACTAATCTCTGGTGGGGCTAGGGGTCCGCTTCTTTCACTGGTCGTTGCCAATATCTTTATGTAAGATTTTAATACCGTCACTTTTGAATCTACAGAATTGAAACCCAAGTTCTGGTTACGATATGTTGACGATACCTTTATCACTTGGCCACATGGTAAATACACTTTACCCGTCTTCTTAAACTATCTCAATAGTCAACGTTAACTTCACCATGGAGATGGAAAGTAATGGTTCTCTGCCTTTCTTGGATGTGTATTTTTCTCGCCAATCCAGTGGCAAACTTAGCCATTCTGTATATCGCAAACCCACTCACACTGACCGCTATCTATATGCCAATTAACATCGCCATCCAAGACAACCCTTCCCTTAATCAATTCGCTTGTACACCAAGCTGTTTCCATATGCGAACCTGATAATATCCACAATGAATTGAATAATATACGAAAAATTCTTAGCATAACGGTTACCGTGATGGAGATATAAAGCCCGCCATCAATCGCCATCTTCATCCACAGCCACCCAAACCTCCAAAAGCCGATCCTCCCGCAGCAATAGCCTTTTTTCCCTATATCCACCAAGTCACCGATAGCGTAAGGAAGTTTCTTCGAAAACAAAACGTGGAGACGGTATTGAAATCCCCGAGCAAGATCTCACCTTTACCCAAAGATAAATTAAACACCATGTCATCTAAAGGTGTTCCTTGCTTCTGTAATACTATATACATTGGTGAAACAGGACGTTCAGTAAAAACTCGTATGTCTGAGCACCAGCGCTGTCTCAAGTCGGGTCTCGTTTCATCATGAGCCATTTCCGAACACCAACGCGATACGCCCATAAGATCCTTTTCAATAAAACTTCTATTATCTGCAATTCCCTATTCTTTCAGCAGAAAGATTCGCGAAGCCATTGAGATTTAAAACACCCTAATAATCTTAATCGAAACGAAGGTTATCCATTTCTCTACATGTGGAAAGCGCTAATTTCTAAACTCCGCCCAGCGCAGCGCCCTCTTCACTCAACCGCGACACTTGCCTATATCGGCTTCCTTCTTCGGATCGCTAGAAGATTTTCATTTCTGGCGTCGTTCACACGGTGTGTTACCATGCTATTTTGCTTATCTCCTGATGAAGCCACTATGAAAGTGGGCGAAATGTTGAGTTCTTCAAACTTAATAATGACGTGGTCCAACCCCGAAAGTTGTTCGTTACGTAATAATGAAACATGATTGAAAGTATGAAAATCACAGTTAATCACTCGAACTTTCGTAGTTACAATTTATAGAAATAATCGTGTTTTTCATATGTATTTTACATATGTTTTGATCGAAAACAAGGACACACAACGACAAATCGGAAAATGCAAGGATCGTTTGCCCCAACTACGTTACCATGTCCTGTAATAAAGTTTGCCAGCTAAGTCGTTAGGAAGGATATAGGTTTACTTTGATATTCGTTACACCGGACGAGGACCTAATAATTTAAAATGTTTATGGGCTAGTTTAATCTAATATATTGAAGTTAAACGCAAAATTAAGCAAGTTTCCAAAAAGAGTACTGGTTTTCCGTGAATATCTAACTTAATTAATTATTGTAGGACAAGAATGAATGTTTTGCTTCCCTATTGGAGCTATGTGATGTGTTTCGAAGTGCGTCACCCTTAATTATTAAGCGGCGCTTCCCATACCGCGAAATCGGGATGGGCTTCTAAATATTATACACAGTACCTTAGAAGAAACGAGAATTCCGGCAACCACACTCACTAATTGACATTTGCTGACCTGGGCGAAAATCACTGCACAAACTAAACAGCACGATACAGCACAACTAGAAGCTGCCCCGAAGTGTGGTAGACCACACTCAAGGCTGTGAGATGCGTTATATTTTCCAACTGTTAACTGCTTGATGGTTTTAACTGCTTGATTGATTTAAAAAACGGTGTATCTAACGGATCCTCGGTGTCGCTGGCCATCTGTTTCCTACATCCGTACGCTACATTTGTTGCCGCAAGATTGCACAATATTTCGCTACAAGCGGCCGTGCTAATGTCACGGAAGCAAAGGCAAGTTGAAACTAATCGCTGAAAACTGTGTTACAGGATTAAATGCTCGAATCGACATCGATCACAAGCACTGTCAAAATCGGGGAAAAAGTAAAGGGTTAGCCGGCTTTTCCAAAAACACAGATCTTAATTGTGTCTGAGCAGATGACGGCGCTCATATTACCCACGGTCTAGCTTAGTCGAGAAGGCGTGATTCGAAAGCTCAGTTAAAACCGACAGCACTTACCCTATACTTTGCTCAAAAGAATTGCCTAAGGACGCCACTCGTTTTGATAAATCAACAGCCCTCGTGACCCAAAACGAGAAATATCACAGGGCTCTACTGAAGATGCGCTGGGTTAGCTGCACGCTGCGAAGCGTCGTCCACTAAGTTCCCTCCAAGTCGGGCGGTACGCACCAGGTGGCCTTAATGACTTACCTTATGACCACCTCCCTAAAGGGGTTCAAAAGAATTTACTCAAGCCAAAACTGTAAGGCTTTTCCAATAAAAGCACGTGTTCTAGCTTCACATTTGATTACACTTGACTTTTCGCCACACAGCTCCCCAAAGGGTTGTTGAAGGGCTTTGCCAAAAGCCAAGCGGTGACTGCAGAAGGTCGAGGACTGCGAAGATGGCGTCCACAAAGACTAAGGTTACGTCCCGCAGCGAGCGTAGAACAGGGTTGCCCAAAGGGGTTGAGCGAAGGCAGTGGCCAGCGGCCCGAAAGAGTGTTTAATTACTTCGAGGTGAAAACGGTAGTCCCCGGGAACGCAGAAAATACTTCGGGTTCGGCACGACGTGGTAGAATTTGCAAAAGCAGATATTTCCCACTCACTATGAGAAAATTACGTAGGCTTCATAAGGCGTCTTGTAGTAGATGTGCAACAGGATGCAAAGTAAATTTTCCCCGGCTCTTGGGGTCGAAATAAACGAAATCCAAAACGCCCGCCCAAACGGCGTCGGCCTAACCCACACACGTCCCGCGGGAACTTTATCACTTAACGAGCTATCTGCTTCGAAGCCTGCAGCAGAACGGACTTAAGAATTTAATTAACACGCGAAGAACACAAATCAAGGCAGCCCTCGGCGGCAAAACAATGCCCGCCGAGGGCTGAAGAAAAACCACACGTGTTACCACTACAATAGTCGGGAATGAAGTCCCTCTTCATTCGGCCTCCGCGTGTGAAACACCACCCCCGTTCCCCGCTATCATGCAATCATCCTTCTCTTGCCACTGTTAAAGGAAATCCTTCCTCTCAAGCAAATATTAATGCGTAAGCGTTGAACAAGCGAGAGGGCCTTGAAACATTTGAGAAAGAATTTTCTTGTTGTTGCAGCAAGTCCCAGGGTATTGAATTACTACAGAAAATTCCCCGAGGGCCGGGTTGAATTATCGCTAAGCAGGAATAGCCTTCGAAGCCTAATTTCTTTGTTGCGTGAAACAAAGAGGGTTATTCAAAATTTGTTGGGTGCATATAAGTTCCATGATTTCTGGCTACAGGCGCCCGCGCGTCGGGATAAATAAAGCAATTAGCACGCGTCGCAGAAGTGCTTTCAAAGAAAATTTCCATTGGTTGCGTGCATGTTAGAGTTTAGCCCAAATAAATTCGGTTGCAGATTTCAGGTGCCGGCTTTGCGAAAATTAAATCGGCTATGCTTTAGACAAAAAAACAATATCACAACTGTGCCAGCTTGGAGCCAGACATCATACGATAAGTAATTAACTCCCAAACGTGATATAGAACGACATCTGTTTTAAAACGTGTTAATTTCCGTTATCAATTTATAGGCACTATGACAGTCATAAGAGCCATCCAGTCGAGGCATGAAAACATCGGGGGGTTACGTAAAACCAGATGTCTGCCGCTCAGTAGCCAGAAGATGTACGTGATTACCCCCAAGCGTTTTAGGTAAGGGCCCGCAATACGCGAGTTCTTGTAAGCCCTGTTTCCCCCTACTTAGAATCTCCTATGTAAACAACGTAGAAGGAGATCCCCACGCATAATAAAAGAGCGATGACTAGCCAGTCCAGGGTGACATCAAACCCGCTCTTTTCAGAATCCAGAGCGGCACTTGAGCCTCAGCCCGGTCTACCTTGGGCCTTGGGCACAAGGATTCCATCAGTCACCACCGTTTCCGCCTAGTCCTGATAAACGAAAACCGCCAGTCTAGTACGAGAGAAGACTAGCATCCTGTAACTAACAATTGAAGGTGATTGCGTTATTGCTGTATTTTCCCGAACCGCGATGATATAAGAAATGTTCTATTCCCAAGTTGAAATGCCGGAGAATCATAACTTGTTCTGAAAGCATCCTTCCTGCTTCCGTTAGTCGAACTGCATTTAAAGTAATCCCGTCCTAAACAAATCCTTACTGCTTCAACTCACCGAAATCCAGCTCTAGAATTATTAACAATTACCCGGCTCCGCAGAATAATTCGCAGTGATCCTCGACCTCACGTGCATTATAATTTGATTTTGCAGGTAAACGGCCAAAGTTTGCTGTTCTGAATCGACCTACCACCAGATCCGCGGGCTATGAATTTAGTTTTACAGGCTTTCGGATGCATTAAACCTGTTGTGCTTAATTTAATATGTTTACAGTAATTCAAACCGGTCACGTGCTGCCAGTGACGCAGAGGCCACCCAGAACGATTTTATTTTCTTTTTGGAAATATTTATGGGCAAAACCCGATTTAAGTAAATTTTGTAACCTATGTGTAAGTAAATGAAACCTTGTAAAATTAAACTTAAAATATTTTACTCCAGCAGCCTACAACCCTGGGCCAGAGCTACCCTCGAGCAGTAATTAATAACGTAAATTGCAGGTAAAATAATCAGAACTTGATTTTGAATAAAAATTGCATTTTATAAATTTCGAAACGTTATAACGGTTTAGTAGCCGAAACACTAAGTGATGCTTAAGTGAAGCGAGACGATAAAATAGAAATTATAAGATACAGCGTGCATTTGCATAACTCTGCAATCTCACGATAGAGAAGCAGTTGATGTCGATAGGCACAAAATACTAAAATTTTAAATTATCTTAACACTCCCTTTACGTGAAGAGAATTTCTCTGGGATTCTCTGAAACAGAAACCGGGATAATTGAAAAATACACTACAGTGATTCAACGCAACTAAACGCCCGAGAAAAAAAGGCTTGATCGGTACGTAAGCATATGAATCCCACTAAGCAAGAAGCCACTGAAGAGGGTGCACGTGATCTATGCATTACATTACTCCCCACAACAGGAGAATTCCGACCGAGAAGAAAAAAAAACAAGAGTCTCATCGGCACGTGAGCCTATCCACTAATCGACAAAACGAAGGAAACTAACCTAACTAACGCTAACCTAAAACTAACTAAACCTAACTTAAACTACGAAAGTCATGTCCGGAAAAAGAAAAGTCTCAAATGCAGTTCAAGCCCGGAAAGTCTTATGCCCAAGAACACATCCGTCCAACCAACCAATAGAACTCGGGAAGAATAAAATAAAGTTCATAATCTCGACCAAAGGCTACCTGGAGAGGACACGATGCGCGTTACGGGATTGGTGCATTATGTAAGTCCCAAAGCAGAGATACCAAGAAGGGAAGAAAAGACAACAAAAAGGTTGCGACAGAAACTGTCAAAATTACTGACCGATACAAGAGAAAACTCAGTCCACCGAAATTCTCAATCGATGACGATGCCAAAAGCCAAAACGTCTATAAATCTGCTAAGATCGTAAATTACTCCGACGTTAATCATCAAAAGAAAATCCGGAAAAACAAAATCTCCAACAAACGTCAAAATATTTTTCTTCAAAAGAAACACCATGTGAACAGCATGGCCATTGCTGTCAAGCTCAAGCTTTCAATAAAATTGTTCAAAAAGAACTCGGTAAATGACAACATTGTGACTTCAAACAAAGAATGCGGTAGAATGCGAAAAGAGTTCGCTAAGAGAAAAGGGTGCGGTAATAGGTGTGCATGATATTTCGACAAGCGTTAATGACGACCACGATAAAATTAGCAATCGAAGATGGGCGATGTATGATAAATCAAAATGAAACTGACAGATCCCGAATATTTATTCAGCAATAAATCGCATAACATAAAAATGAATCGGTAATAAAGTCGAAAATGATTTCCAACTTGTCTACCAAATATCAACGCGGCACAACAGTAAACAGCAACAAACAACATCAAAATTGGCAAACAGAAAAGTGTCAAATCGATAAACTCCACTAACTTCAACTTAAATCTGGTTGGTACAATAAAAATCTCAGATTAGCTTCATGACGGAACGAGGTAAACGGTAAGCAACCAAAATTTTAACTAATTTTTCGAAAAAACATGGTTTGGTAGCTTTAATAATCGATAATCGGTACTAAATTTGACTAAATTGGAAAAAATTCTGTGGAATCTATGATTATACGTCAGAACAGTATAAACTAGCTAAATTTTTTTACTCGGGAATCGTTAAGAGACAATAAGAAACGACAAAAAGAGACGAAATTGGGCTCTAGCGCAGAAACCAAAACTCGTTTCGCGTTGTACAGACTATAAAGTATAGACCATCGGTTCTCAACCTTTACTCGGTTCCGAACCTCTTAGGAGATCGTGTGGGATTTCGCGAACCCATTATATGTTGTTACGGGTAAACGACGCCTCGCCCATTAATTTTACCGAGTTTTCGTGCTATTGTGACCAGCCCTGTACTAATGCCTCGACGATTTTCGTTTTTCGAACTCGTTTTGAACGGTCTTCAGGCGCACGAGGTGAATTATGTATCCGTTGTTAGGCGTATCTAGGTCACGTCTTAAAATGTTTCCGCATACCTGCGGCGATGTATTTTGTTCCTGGTTCTCTTCGGTCTGCGTCTCTCGCCTTTATCGTACGCGTTTAGTTAATTAGTAAACCATTTGCCCTAGTTCGGACCCTTTTATAGTAACTTAGCAGCGCAAAAATATTGATTGATTTAATGAAGATATTTCAATCGTAATTACCATCGCAAGTGATTGCGGATTCGTCTGGCGTTGCGATATGGTGTCCTGAAGCCGCATGCTCAAGGTATGTGTGTGTTTGTCCCCTTTACTATCCTTTGTTCTAATTAGGCATTTGCGTTTTGTGAATTTTAAAGCTAACCTTGGAGTCGTGAAATTATGAGCTGCTAGTCTCTGCTACTAGCTTGCCAACCGAGTTTTTGAAACCATTGCTGAGTCTCCGTTATTAGTTCGCAGCTCCGCAGATTTGCAACTGTTTTTTCGACGCCATTGCTGAGTCCACGCTTGTATTCGAAAACGTTTCCTGGTGGCTGATTTTTGCGGCCTGCTTTCCGGTGCCGTTTCACGTCATTGTGGAAGCACGTGCTTGTGTTATGCAATATAAAACGTATTGGTTATTGCTCCTTGTCCTTCTCTATTTCTTGAAAGCTCAAAATGAACGGCTAGTGTTGCATCGCCTCCGAGTTTGTCCAAAAATGGTAAATTCCGCAGAACATAAACTAAATTCACATGTAACTAAAAAAACGTTCAAAAATTATACCTCCAAAGATGGTAAGAAAATCAAAAACTTAAATCAAACTAACATATCCAATCTGCTTTTGATTTAATGGAAAGATTGATGTTGCTTCTCGGAAACAAACCAATCGAAGACTTAGCTTAACAAAATTTTTAAATGAATTTTGGTATTTATTGTAAGTAGATATCAAAATCCGCTCACATAAATATATCATTGGGAACAGCATCAGGAGTTATAGCTTTTTCTGCTAGCTCAGTGTGATCTTTCCAAATTTTGCACCAAAAGCGCAGGAGAAAATTTGATTTAAAATACTTTTCTTGCATAGTGATCATGAAAGTCGCGTTTTGAAAAATCGTAAAGAAAATAACACTCTTTATTAAAATTCTGAATTGTCAATTTGAGAGTTGTACATTCTGAACTTTTTTTACCAACTTTCGAGATATCTTTATGCAACAAAATAACGTGTACAACACGTATGAAAGCAACTTTTTGAACTTCTGAAAAAGTACCGTTTTCTGTATTTGTTGTACAAGTAACTGTCAATGCCACATCTGTTGATATTTCAGTGAGACTGTTTTCTTCCATCGCTGTCAAAGCAAAAAATACAATAGTACAGTGCCGTAAAGATAAATAATGTATGATTCCTTTTCATTGTTTGTCTTTAAAAATCTAAACAGCTTTGTTTTTGCTAGGGTTCACTTATGGACGCCTCACAGTAGCTTTGCGAACCTTCGTGGACCACATGTTGAGAACTGCTGCTATAGACCATTCTAAAAACATTTGTTACGTCATTTGTTTGAACCGAACCTCAGTTTTGTTGTATTTGTGATCGTTTGCACGTGGCTGGCTGAAGTTTGTACGGTTTTTGGAGTTTCTGTCTGTAGCTTAAAAAATCAGCTTCCTCAAGACTAAATCGTGCATTTTGTTATCGAAATACAGTACGTTCAATGTTTTAATAATTTATCACGGTTATAGCATGAGAAACATTTCTTTTAAGCAACACACTTAACAGAAAAAATCTTAAAATTTATCAGAGATGTTACATGCACACGAGGTATTCGGCATGATGACTTTCAAAATAAAGAAATAATAACCTTCAAATGCTTTATTTATTTTGTATTTGCATTATTACAATTAACAAAGAAATTTACTTATGATAACATTTCTTAGTTTATTTTGTCACTTATTAAAAAGTGACTGACTCAATAGTATGCCCTGTGATAATCTAAACATGATACATAATTTACACAGTTGTACCTTATGCTACAAAAATTGGAATTGCACCCATACCACATTCAGAGTGTATTCTTCTTCTTCCTCTGATTATAGGCCAGTGGCCTGTTCTATTTTTTAATTTGTGATTTTTTTTATACCTAACTTGTTTTGTGCACTTTTATTTAAATAAAAACCCATAATAGTATATTATTATACTAGTTTAACAAGAGGGCCTATTGTAGCACGAGTGCTCCAATGGAGCGAGTGCTACAATGCCTCTTATTAAACGAGTTAAATATACTATTTTAACTTTAAATAAAAAAATCATCAAAAACTTTTAATTTTGACATTTCATAAATGTGACAATCTGTCAGTTATTTGAAACAAGTAGGCTGTGTCAATGTTTTTCATATGAAAATAACAATGCAAAAACAGTGTTATAATGGACTCCATTGTAGCACTGTTTTCGGATAATAACCATATTGTGACATCAAAGTAGATAAAATGTTTTTTCAATTTAATTTGATGTGTTTCATTCCACATGAAAACTTGAACACCTTCTATATCTAACTAATTTACTATTACGTTGTAATGCATATTCACAATCGACACAACTACGCAAATAGCCCTCTGATTTGTTTGTTTACAAACTCTCATATGAAACTTTTATTATGTTTTACTACATCATATTTTGTTGCTGCTCTATATTCACAAAGTGAGGTGTTCATGCTGTCTTTATGTGTGTAACTAAATTATTTTTACGTGCCGTTTTGAATTCACAATCAAAACAACTATATTGTTTTTCTCCTGTATGAGTCCTCATATGTTTAATTAAATTACTTTTTTCTGCAGCTTTATAGTCACATTCAAAACAACCATATGGTTTTTCCCCTGTGTGAGACCGCATATGTTTACCTAAATCACCTTTTCGTACCACTTTATAATGACAAATAGAACAACTATATAGTTTCCTTCCTGTATGAGACCGCATGTGTTTAATTAAATCATGTTTTTGTGCTGCTTTATAATGACAAACAGAGCAACTATAAGGTTTTCCCTCTGCATGAGACCGGGTATGTCTAAGTAAACAATATTTTTCTGACGTTTTATATTCACACTCAGAACAACTATATGGTTTTTTCCCAGTATGAGTTCTCATATGTCTAACTAAATTACTTTTGTCTGCAGTTTTATAGTCACATTCAGAACAACAATATGGTTTTTCTCCTGTATGAGATCGCATATGTCTATTTAAATCAACTTTTCGTGCTAGTTTGCAATGACAAACGGAACAACTATAGGGCTTTTCTCCTGTATGAGACCGTATATGTCTGGCTAAATCACCTTTCTGTACTGATTTGTAATTACAAACACAGCAGTGATACGGTTTTTCACCTGTGTGGCTTTTTAAATGTATAACAAAGTGACTTTTAACTGGTGTTTTGTATTCACAGATAGAACAACAAAGAAGGTTTTCTCCTGTATGATACTTCATATGTACAACCAAGTAATGTTTACGTCCTGTTTTGAATTCACAAATGGAACAACTATAAGGTTTTTCTTCTGTGTGAGACCTCATATGATGAACTAAACGGTCTTTCTGTGCTGCTCTGTAATTACAAACTAAACAACGGTAAGGTTTATCTCCCGTGTGGCATTTCATATGTTGAACAAGGTATCTTTTAACTGCTGTCTTATAGTCACAAATAGAACAAAAATTAAGGTTTCCTTCTATGTCAGGGCAGGCGCTAGGCGTTTGTTCTACAGAATCTTCAATTTTTAATTCAATGTTTTCTTGTTTAACTTCCATCTCAGAATAAGCACTAATATTCTTAGCAGGTTCGATGATTTCCTGTTTGATATATAACTTATCAACATTCATAATCTCATCCATATCCGGTGAATTGTGCGATGGCAATTGCCGTTGGATATTAAAAGTTATTATCATTGGTTTCTTAGCTAAGGTGCTCTATTACCATTTAAGAAGCAGCTTGCAAAACAGCTTGTCCTTTGTATCTGATAGTAGACAGATATTGAAAGTTACGTCTGTAATGAAAGTCGTTGGAGTTAACCTATTAAAAAGGAACCAATTTAGGCTGACCAGAAATTTTTGATAAAAAAAGAGTATGCTTGGCAACTTTGTTGAAATTAAAATTTTAAATAATAAACAAAGAGAGTAATAACACGCTACCAGCAGAATTTTATTCTAACGTGGACATAGCGATTCAAAAGATTAAATTTCATGTGGTTTAGGTTGCAAAAAACACAAAACGATATTTCTGTGGCAATACCAACTGAAATACTTTAAATTTTGATAGTTTATGAATAAAATAAATCTGAATATCCGTTATAAACCACATAAATGAATTACAAATTTGACAAGTAAACACAAAATTATGATAATCTCTGAAGCTTCTTTGTGGCGTGATATAATTCATATTCTTATTTGGGTATTTCGCCACTCTGAAAATTAAAAATATTAAATAACGAACGTTTCGAGGGACAATCTGCTCTCGTTATCAACAATTAACAATTAAAAAAGAACAAGAAACTTAGCTTTTTCAATCTGAGTGAAAAAGCTAAGTTTCTTGTTTTTTTTAAATTGTTAATTGTTGATAACGAGGGCAGATTGTCCCTCGAAACGTTCGTTATTTAATATTTTTAATTTTCAGAGTGACGAAATACCCAAATAAAGATATGAACAAAATTATGATTCTCCTGTTTACTTTTTATATTACTTATTTCTTTACTCATGGTATAGTGTATAGTCGTTGTAATCCGCTCGCGTTTGTGTTTATGTAGGTACACATTCTCAGGCTGGTTTGCCTGCACAGTGTACATTTGTGCGAGTGCAATGTTGTCTGTCAAATATTATCCCGCGGGGCAAATTTATAAATGTTTGAAACCAAATCTAAAAAGAACATTAAGAATATTTAAATGAATTAAAAAGAGTATATTGATATCTGTTTTATAAAAAGTAAGAGTAAAGAGAATATTATTTAGACAAGAGTATAATACTCTAAAAAAGAGTATGTCTGGTCACCCTAAACCAATTACATTCGCACCTTAAACATGAAGGCCTGTTACCACAAAAACATCGGATAGTAATAATACCAGCACTTTATACACAACACTAAATTATTTAGAACCGCAAAATTGAAGGAGCAATAATAAATTTAGTTTACATTTATCCTACACATGTGTAACAGTTCTGCTAACCAGTGTTGCCAACGCTACATTATCAAAATTTTTGAGGGAGGTGCTAAAATTCCCTTTTTATAAAACCGAAATTCCCTTTTACATTTTTACTTCCTTTTACGATAAAGTATTGGATTCAACCCAAAAATTCTAAATTGAGTTTTCAACAGATCTTCACGTTTTAGAGTCCGCTGAACACAAAAAACATGTTTTTGTTCATTGGATCATTGGTCTGTCTGTCTGTGTATCTGTGAACATCCCAAAAACGAAAAAAGGTATGACGTTGAAACTTCATATATAAGTTTTGTGTACTCTCTAGAAGCGACAGCAAGTTTTTGAAAAAAAGTGCATAACTGAAAGTATGGCGTTTACTCTTGTGATTTTTCGATTTTTTCAAAAACGGCTCCAACGATTTTTCAAACGTTACATTTTTCATGTGTATTGATGTGAGATAGGCGATTTTCCAGTTGAATACCTACCTTTAAAATGGGTTTCATTGTTTTTTTCTGTTTTTTAGTAACTCCTATTTTAAATACAACAGCTTAAAATTTTAGAGAAAATGTGTCTCTTCAACTAACGCTCTATTTTGTACGGTTTCTGTAGAATTTGTAATTTTTGACAAATGCTTAAAAATTTTAAATCATTTTTTTTCTAATTATAAGATCACTGTAAAAGGAAGTTGTGTGCGTGTATCACACCAGATTTTATAAACTCCTATTTTAAATAGAATACCCGGTATATTATTATATTTTTGAATTCAGCTTAAAATTTTAGAGAAAATTTGTCGTTTCAACTAAAGCTCTATTTTGTAGGTTTTCTGTAGAATTTGTAATTTTTGAAAATTTTTGACATGCTAAAAAATTAAAGATTATATTTTTGGCTAATTATAAGATCACTCTAAAAGGAAGTTGTGTGCGTGTATCACACCAGATTTTTTATTAATTGAAATGTTTTTAACTATAGTTAAAGTAACCTTATTCTTTATAACAGTAAAGAAAAGAAAAAATGAGTACCTTGGTCATACGCTTGGAGATGAGCGATACCAAATTCAAGGGCTGGTATTCGAAGGAAGAATAGATGAGTGGAGTTAGTGCGAACGCCGAGTTGATTTCTAGCGACATTGTTAGTGGAGTAGATCTGGGTTTGGAAACGAACTCTCTCTTTTCGATTTTTTTTTGTGATTTCATAGAGTCGGGGTCCGTCTTTCAGATGATCACTATGGGATGACTACCGGTGGTGCGAAGGGGAGGGAAATTACCGTTCATAGATATGGGGAAACGGGTTTTTCGCGAATAACTCGCTGAGTTTCATCCCGATCGGAACAGTTTATTGGAGATGAAATGAAGGGCTCGCAAATGCAAACAAAATTAACTTTGGGTGGTCGAAATCGGTCCAGCGGTTCGCGAGATATTGCGTTTTGAAGGTCGAGAAACTGCTCCCGGAATTTCGCCGCGGCGGGAACCCACCGCGGACCGTGTTCGCGTTTTTCGCGGTGAAGATATTGACCTAGCGACTTTATTTTTTTTCTGTTAGGTAATCACAATCAAAATGGTTTGTCCAAATTTCAATTCTCTAGGCCAATTAGGAGGGGAGGGGAAGGGAAAACAATAAAAAAACTTTGATCGAGGCGAACTTTTTTATTTATTGGCCGATCCGGGTGATCCAAACTGGAAAATCTTTGTTAATTTTTTCGCTACAAGATGAGCCTGGGGTGAACAAGATTTTCGCGAAAATGGAAAAATGGCGGGCAATTTTCCGATTTTTAAAATTTTATTTCTTCATTTTCGCGGTGAAGGAGTGGAGTAGGAGAATTTTTTTTTGTCACCAGATTGCAATTTTTTTCCCTTGAAAATGAGCCCCGTAAGAACCCGGTAGGACAATTATTAAGGGAGGGAGGGAGAGAGGTGAACACGTTTTGCGCTGTAGAAGGGCAAGGGATAGGGCTAGCGACTTCGGGCAGGGCTCATTCTCAAGGGTTCTTGGGATCAGATTTGACAAGGTTTTGGAAGTGCGAATGCAGTTAGATTGCATCTGACGATGGTAGCGTTAACGTTTGCAGTATTCTGTTTGTTATTGTACGAAATGGTTTGCACAAGTACAAAGTTATGAGCATTACAGTGGTCAGAAAGCTAGGACCAGAATGGCAAAGTAACTGAAGGGTAGAGCAATTCAGTACGAGGATTAGAAACGTTGCGAGAAGCAACCGACAAGAAATGTTGCAAAATAGCAACCTACGAATAGCAAAGCTACAGAACATAACAATGCAGTTAAAAACACAGTAAAAGAGCAGAGTATTAAATGTAGTGCATTATAACCTAAGAAAAACATTTATTTAGCCTGTAAGAATTAAAGATGTTATCAAAACCTTATTCTATAAGTTAATCTTAATTATCAAACCATATTTCCTTTAAACAATTGTGGTGATATATTGCTAAGATATCAGACCTTCTTTTGTTTAACAACCACAGAGAGTGCTTTGAAATTGTCCAAGCTGTTAGCATTGTTCTACGTTAGCTTTCAAAAAAATTTGATTTTGTTAATAAAAACACATTCATTTAGTGCAAGTGTTGGTTTTATTTAGCCACAAAAGTGTTGGGCACAATTGGAACCAGTTTGCGTATCAACAAAATTTAGGCAGAGTAAATACCGTCTGCAGCAGGTAGTTGGAGCCAAGTTTGGTGCCTTCAACACCTATTTCATAGTAATATATAGGAAAAATAGAGCTCATCACGCAGGTGGCGGCGTCGCAATAATCATAGGAACTAAGTTACAAAGTTGCCCTTCGATCTTCCAGATCTCGCATCTATCGAGGCTGTTCCCAGCAAGACCAAGCTCGAGGGTGGTAACAAGTTAAAATATGTGCGTACAAACCACCGCACTTACAATTGAACAACAATGGCATATCTTCTCTGTTTTCAAATCCAACTGCTACATTATTGCTAGGAGACTTAAACAGCAAGAGCACCTATTGGGGCTGCAAGGCCGTCTGGGACATCTGGGACGTCTGTGACATCTAGGACATCGACGACGTCTGGGACATCTTGGACGTTGGGACGTCTGGGCCGGAACATCTGGGACATCTGGGGCGTCTGGGACACCTGGGACATCGGGGAGGTCTGGGACGTCTGGGACGTCGGGGACCTCTGGGACGTCTGGGACGTCTGGGACATCTGAGACATCTGGGACGTCTGGGACATCTGGGACATCTGCAACATCTGGGACGTCTGGTACGTCTGGGACATCTGGGACGCCTGGGACATCTAAGACTTCTGGGACGTCTGGGACGTTTGGGACATTTGAGACATCTGGGACTTCTGAGACATTTGGGACATCTGGGACATCTGGGACATCGGGGACGTCTGGGACGTCTGGAACGTCTGGGACATCTGGGACATCTGGGACGTCTGAGACGTTTGGGACGTCGGGGACGCCTGGGCCGTCTGGGACGTTTGGGACATCTGGGACGTCTAGGACGTCTGGGACGTCTAGAACGTCTGGGACGTATGGTACGTCTCGGACGTATGGTACGTCTGGGACGTATGGTACGTCAGGGACGTCTGGGACGGCACATGAGAGACATCTGGGACGTCTAGGACGTCTGGGACATCGAGGACGTTTCAGACGTCTGGGACGTCGGGGAAGTTTGGAACGTCTGGGACGTCTGGAACGTCTGGTACGTCTGGGACATCTGGGACATCTGGGATTATGAATTCAAGTTATTTTGTTACCCACAAAATATAAACAACTATCTGGTTGCCCTTACAACTCCACCAGTTAAAAAAATACAACTGTTATATCACATGATACCCATTAGATATCTGGATATAATTATTTAAATTAAATATATCATATATACGGTATGCTGCATTACACGAGATACCAGTACATAATAAATACAGCATACTGTATTTTACTCCCGCATAATTAAACACTTTCTCTAATACATAAAAACAATTAAATCTGATTTCGGAAACTTTCACGGTCATTGCCATTATGCGACTTCCGGGATTGGACCGTATCATATTGATATTGAAGAACTCAACGTTTCTCCCACTTCATAAAGGCTTTATCAGGAGATAAACAAAAGAGCACAGTAACTCAACGTGTAAACCACGTCAGAGGCGAAACTTTTTTAACGATCGGAAGGAAGAAGGCGTTATTTATAGGCAAGTGTCGACGCGGTTGAGTGAAATAAGTGCAAAAGAAAAATTCCTCTCCACTTATTTCCTATTTCAAGGGCAGTTCTTTAAACAAATCTCTGGTGGGGCTATGGGTCCGCTTCTTTCACCGTTCGTTGCCAATATCTTTATGTAAGCTTTCAATACCGTCATTCTGGAATCTACAGAATTGAAACCCAAGTTCTGGTTACGATATGTTGACGATACCTTTATCACTTGGCCACATGGTAAATGCACTTTACCCGTCTTCTTAAACCATCTCAATAGTCAACGTTAACTTCACCATGGAGATAGTAGATAACGGGTTTCTTCATTTCTTGGATGTGTATTTTTCTCGCCAACCCAGTGGCAAACTTACCGATTCTGTATATCGCAAACCCACTCACACTAACCGCTATCTACATGCCAATTCACATCACCATCCAACACAAACCTTTCCGTTATCAATTCGCTTGTACACCGAGCTGTTTTCATATGCGAACCTGATAATATCCATAATGAATTGAATAATATACGGAAAGCTCTTAGCATAACGGTTACCGTGCTAGAGATATAAAGCCCGCCATCAATTGCCATCTTTATCCATGGCCACCCAAACCTCCAAAAGCCGATCCTCCAGCAGCAATAGCCTTTTTTCCTTATATCGACCAAGTCACCGATAGCGTAGGGAAGTTCCTTCGAAAACAAAACGTGGAGACGGTATTGAAATCCGCCAGCAAGATCTCACCTTTGGTCCCCGACGTCCCAGTCGTCCCAGATGTCCCACACGTTGCAGACGTCTCAGACGACCCAGACGTCCCAGAGGTTCCCGACGTCTCAGACGTCTTAGACGTCCCAGAGGTCCCAAATGTTCCAGACGTCTCAGACGTCCCACCCGTCCCAGACGTCCCAGACGTCCTAGACGTCCCAGAGGTTTTTGACGTCCCAGACGTTCCAGATGTCGCAGACTTCCCGGCTCAAACCTCCCAGACGTCCCAGATGCCCAGACGTGCTCGATGTCTCAAATGTCCCACACGTCCCAGATGTCGCAGACGTCCAGACGTCCCAGATGGCCCAGACGTCCCAGACGTCCCAGATGTCCCAGACGTCCCAAACGTCCTAGATGTCTCAGACGTCCCAGACGTGGCAGACGTCCAGACGTCCCAGTCGTTCCAAACGTCCCTGATGTATCGGACGTCCCAGACGTCCAGATATCCCCGACGTCCCAAACGTCCCAGACGTCCCAGATGTCCTAGATGTCCCAGACGTCCCAAACGTCCTAGATGTCTCAGACGTCCTAAATGTCACTGACGTCCAAGACGTCGCAGACGTCCGAGTTGTACCAGACGTCTCAGACATCCCACCCGTCCCAGAAGTCCCACCCGTCCTAGACGTCCCAGACGTCCTAGACGTCCCAGAGGTTTTCGACGTCCTAGACGTCCCAGATGCCCAGACGTCCCAGATGCCCAGACGTCCTCGATGTACCAGACGTCCCTGATATCCCCTACGTCTCAGACGTCCAAAATGTCACTGACGTCCAAGACGTCGCAGACGTCCGAGTTGTCCCAGACGTCTCAGACGTCCCAGGCGTCTCAGACGTCCCTGATTTTCCACGCGTCCCAGACGTCCCAGATGTCCCTGACGTCCCAGACGTCCCAGATATCTCCGACGTCTCAGACGTTCCAGACGACCCCGATGTCCCAGATGTCCCAGACGTCTATTACACCACCCTTCTTCCGGGGTTGTTATGTATAATAATTAAATTAAGATATCTACCCTATTTGCTTATTGAACAGAAGTAGTATCAATAATAATATATTTCGCACTTATTTTGTTACTTTCAAATGAATTCTAAATTGACATATCTCATCAATAAATATATGACATTGAAATTATGTCATTTAAATCTTTTTAAATGTACCTCGGCTAGCCAGCTTTGTAGCAATTAAGAACTCTATTTCCTTCTCAGCTGAATGAGTTATTGTTAATATAAATTATATCTTTAGAATTGTATTTTGAATTATCAAATTATTATCAATTTGACTTGCTTTTTAAATCACACTTTCTAGTACTTGAAATTGAACCTTATAATTCAGTTATAGTGTATTAATATGTTTGGCTTGACATTACATTTAATAATCAAACTAAAGGTTGTCAAAATATTTAATTAAATTACTTGTTCCAAAAATGTGAGGTTAGACTTTCTTAAATATAACCAGACCAAAAATAATACAGTTTCTAAATATAAAAGCCGAAAACGTCGAGTACTCAAATCAATTCAAATTTGGAAAACTTAATATTCAAAATGTTCTCTAAATCTCAAATACAATGTTTTATTCTAATTTTTCCGTACCAAACTGTTATTAAAATACACTAACCTTCTCAAAGATAAACTCGTACCTGAAGTGTGTTTCTATATCAGCTCCAAACTGATCACAGTCGTCAAGCATCTCCTTTAAGATGTCGAAGACCCATAAAAACTCGTTGTAGCTGTCGTGGATGTTTAATATTTTGTTAAACGGTAGTGCAGCATGCCACAAACACAAACACTCGCACTAACTGATGACTTAAACACCAATAACCACTTGAAATGGTTTCTATTAATCTCCAAATAGATATGCGAATAATAATTGTGACTCCTTGATCAGACTTTGATCGTGCAGAATTCTATTCTTGCTAACACGTACCAAACTTCAATATTATTCTCACAATTAAAGGGATATTAGACCTTTAACGTGACTAATTAGACTGAGATTACTCAAAATATAGAAACTTTTTCAGTTGCAGTAAACAACCTTCTGGTTGCTAATATTTACTGCCACCAGCTATTCACTTACACTAGTTATCACATGATACCCTTTAGATATTTGGATATTAATTGAAAATAATTGAGCATTCTCACAGCATGCTACATTACACGTCCAAGTCGTTCCAGACGTCCCAGATGACACAGAAGTCCCAGACGTCCCAGATGCACCCAACGTCTCAAGCTTCCCAAACGTCCCAGATGTCCCAGATGTGCCGTCCCAGACGTCTCAGACATCCCAGATGCCCTAGATGTCTGGGACGTCTGGAACATCTGGGAGGTCTGGGGCGTCTGGGACGTCGGTGTCATGTGGGGCATCTGGGAAGTCTGGTACGTCTGGAACGACTGGGATGTCTGGAACATCTGGGACATCGGGGACGTCTAAGACATCTAGGACGTTTGGGAGGTCTGGGACGTCTGGGACGTCTGGGACATCTGGGACATCTGGACCGTCTGAGACGTCCGGGACGTCGGAGACGCCTGGGACGTATGGAACCTCTGGGACATCTGATACGTCTGGGACGTCTGGGACAACGGAGACGTGTGGGACGTCTGGGACATTGGGGATGTTTAGGACGTCTAGGACATTTAGGACGTGTGGGATGTCTGAGACGTCTGGAATGACTAGGACATCGGGGACGTTTTGGACGTCTGGGACGTCTGTGAAGTCCCCGATGTCCTAGATGTCCCAGACGTCCCAGACGTCTCAGACGTCCCAGACGTCCCAGACGTCTCTGACGCCCCAGATGTCTACGACGTCCCAGGTGTCTCAGACGTCTCAGGCATTTTAGACGTCCCTGATTTCCTACGCGTCCCAGACGTCCCAGACGTCCCAGACGTCCCAGATGTCCCTGACGTCCCAGACGTCCCAGATATCTCCGACGTCCCCGATGTCCCAGATGTCCCAGATATCCCAGATATCCCAGATGTTAAAGATGTCCCAGACGTCCCAGACGTCCCAGATCTCCCAAACGTCTCAGAGGTCCCAGACGTCCCAGACGTCCCAGAGGTTCTTGACGTCTCAGACGTCCCAGACGTCCCAGAGGTCCCAAATGTCTCAGATGTCTCAGACGTCCCACCCGTCCCAGACGTCCCAGACGTCCTAAACGTCCCAGAGGTTTTCAACGTCCCAGACGTTTCAGATGTCCCAGACTTCCCGGCCCAAACCTCCCAGACGTCCCAGATGTCCAGACGTCCTCGATGTCCCAAATGTCCCAGACGTCCCAGATGTCGCAGACGTCTAGACGTCCTAGATGGCCCGGACGTCCCAGACGTCCCAGACGTCTCAGGCGTTTTAGACGTCCCTGATTTCCCACGCGTCCCAGACGTCCCAGACGTCCCAGATATCCCAGACGTCCCAGATGTCCCAGACGTTCCAGGCTTCTCAGATGTCTCAGATGTGCCAGACGTCCCAGTCGTCCCAAACGTCCACGATGTCCCAGACGTCCCAGTCCTCCCAAACATCCTTGATGTCCCAGACGTCCCAGATGTCCCAGACTTCCCAGACGTATCAGGCGTCCCAGATATCCCCGACGTTCCAGACGTCCCAGATGTCCCAGTCGTACCAGACGTCCCAGACGTCCCAGACGCCTCAGTTGTCCCAGACGTCCCCGATATCCCAGACGTCTCAGATGTCCCAGACGTTCCAGGCTCTTCAGATGTCTCAGATGTGCCAGACGTCCCAGTCGTCTCAAACGTCCCCGATGTCCCAGACGTCCCAGTCTTCCCAAACGTCCTTGATGTCCCAGACGTCCCAGATGTCCCAGACTTCCCAGACGTTTCAGGCGTCTCAGATATCCCCGACGTCCCAGACGTCCCAGATGTCCCAGACGTCCCAAACGTCCTAGATGTCTGAGACATCCCAGACGTCCCCGATATCCCAGATGTCTCCGACGTCCCAGGCTTTCCAAACGTCCCAGATGTCCATAATATGCCGTCCCAGACGTCCCAGACGTCTCAGACGTCCCAAGCGTCCCAGACGTCCCCGATCTCCTAGATGTGTGAGACGTCTGGACATCGGGGACATTTGGGACATCTGGGACGTCTGGACGTTTCAACCGAGACATCTTGAACATCTGGGACGTTTTGGACATCTGAGACCTCTAGGACATCTGGGACGTCTGGGACGTCTAGGACATCGGGGACGTTTGGTACATCTGGGATATCTGGAACGTCTGGGACGGGTCATCTGGAACGTCTGGGACGGGTCATCTGGAACGTCTGGGACGGGTCATCTGGAACGTCTGAGATGTCTGGGACATCTGTAACGTCTGGGACGTTTAGGACGTCTGGGAAGTCCAGGACGTCTGGGAAGTCGGGGACGTCTGGGACATTTGGAACGTCTGGGACATCTGAGACATCTGGGACGTCTGGGACATTTGGGACATCTGGGACGTCTGGGACGTCTGGAACATCTGGGACGTGTGGGAAATTTGGGACATCTGGGACTTCTGGAACGTCTAGGTCATCTGGGACATCGGGGACATTTGAAACGTCTGCGACGTCTGGGACGAGACATTTGGGACGTCTGGGACGGGACATCTGGGGCGTCTGGGACGTCTGGGACGTCTGGGACATTTGGGACATTTGGGGCTTCTGGGACGTCTAGGTCATCTGGGACATCGGGGACATTTGAAACGTCTGCGACGTCTGGGACGAGACATTTGAGACGACAGGGACGGGACATCTGAGGCATCTGGGGCGTCTGGGACGTCTGAGACATCGGGGACGTTTGGGACGTCTAAGACGTCTGGGACGTTTGGGACGTCTGAGACGTCTGGGACGTCTGGGACATCTGGGACGTCTGGGACATTTGGGACATCTGGGACTTCTGGGACGTCTGGGACATTTGGGACATCTGGGACGTCTGGGACATCTGGGACGTCTGGGACATTTGGGACATCTGGGACATCTAGGATGTCTGGGTCATCTGGGACGTCTGGGACATGTTGCCTTGCCTTGCCTTGTCTTGCCTTGCCTTGCCTTGCCTTGACGTCCCAAACGTCCTAGATGTCTGAGACATCCCAGACGTCCCCGATATCCCAGATGTCTCCGACGTCCCAGGCTTTCCAAACGTCCCAGATGTCCATAATATGCCGTCCCAGACGTCCCAGACGTCTCGAGACGTCCCAAGCGTCCCAGACGTCCCCGATCTCCTAGATGTGTGAGACGTCTGGACATCTGGGACATTTGGGACATCTGGGACGTCTGGACGTTTCAACCGAGACATCTTGAACATCTGGGACGTTTTGGACATCTGAGACGTCTGGGACGTCTAGGACATCGGGGACGTTTGGTACATCTGGGATATCTGGAACGTCTGGGACGGGTCATCTGGAACGTCTGGGACGGGTCATCTGGAACGTCTGAGATGTCTGGGACATCTGTAACGTCTGGGACGTTTAGGACGTCTGGGAAGTCCAGGACGTCTGGGAAGTCGGGGACGTCTGGGACATTTGGAACGTCTGGGACATCTGAGACATCTGGGACGTCTGGGACATTTGGGACATCTGGGACGTCTGGGACGTCTGGGACATCTGGGACGTGTGGGAAATTTGGGACATCTGGGACTTCTGGGACGTCTAGGTCATCTGGGACATCGGGGACATTTGAAACGTCTGCGACGTCTGGGACGAGACATTTGGGACGTCTGGGACGGGACATCTGGGGCGTCTGGGACGTCTGGGACATTTGGGACATTTGGGGCTTCTGGGACGTCTAGGTCATCTGGGACATCGGGGACATTTGAAACGTCTGCGACGTCTGGGACGAGACATTTGAGACGACAGGGACGGGACATCTGAGGCATCTGGGGCGTCTGGGACGTCTGAGACATCGGGGACGTTTGGGACGTCTAAGACGTCTGGGACGTTTGGGACGTCTGAGACGTCTGGGACGTCTGGGACATCTGGGACGTCTGGGACATTTGGGACATCTGGGACTTCTGGGACGTCTGGGACATTTGGGACATCTGGGACGTCTGGGACATCTGGGACGTCTGGGACATTTGGGACATCTGGGACATCTAGGATGTCTGGGTCATCTGGGACGTCTGGGACATGTTGCCTTGCCTTGCCTTGTCTTGCCTTGCCTTGCCTTGCCTTGCATTGCCTTGGCTTACCTTGCCTTGTCTTGGCTTGCCTTGCATTGATTTGCCTTGCCTTGGATTGCCTTGCCTTGCATTGTCTTGACTTACCTTAACTTGCCTTGCCTTGTCTTGCCTGGATTAAAGCTTCATAAACTCACATCGAAATTCGCAGTACACGTGACCTTTCCACCTGAATCAATACAAATACCCTAAAACTCAAATAATCAAGCTGATGTACTAGATATAGTGAAGGAAAAATAAACCAAAAATTTGCACAAACTTTTAAAAAATTAGTAGGTACAAGCAAGGAATTTGGTAGTGATGTTAGATTCAAGTCCTTTAAAATGTTATGGCCGCCATATTGAAAAATGGCGGCCCATTTGTGATTTTTTTCTCTATAATTCCGTAACCTATAGATATAAAGAAAATAAATAATTTTTGTTATTACCATTAACTCTAAACCTAAAATATATCGGTAAATGTTGTTGCAGAGCTTATAATAATTTAAAATTGCTACACATTAGTATACATGTTCTAACACAAATTGCGAAATTACGTTTGCCTGATGCTTTGACCTTGTTTCCTCATTTTAATTTTTCTGATTCCATATATGACTTCTGTTTAAATAGCATAGATATAAAGCAAGCTCAGAGAGTACAAAATTCTTGTTTAAAATTAATTTTTGGTTTGTGTAAATTGTTATCTATAATATTCTTAAATCTTCAAATATCGCAACGCTACGAGAGTATATTTGATGGTCCGCCAGCTAGACTCGGTGCAGATGGCGTGCGGTTCCTTATAAGATGCTATTATCAAATATTATGACTGCCCAAGTCTTTACTTAAAACAAATATACTCAGATAAGCCGAGAACTTTTAAACTCAAACAATCGCAGCAGACAATAGTACAATATCTGAAGTACAAAAAGGTAACAGTAACGAAATCAGTCAATAAATAATAAAACAGTGCATTGAATTTATTAGGCCCTAAAATCATGACTTAAATGAAAGGTGCACCCCCAAATAGCATTTTATACTAGTAATTAACACAATTAAATAAGCAATTAAAAATCAAACAATTTAAATGTAAACTACAGACTGAGAAGAGATTCAAGGTACTAAGCAATCTTACTTTAATTTCTCTACGCTAATACACCTGTAGCTCGCAGAATGAATATTATTAACCCATTGTAGAATGAGTTCAGTCCTGAAGGGAACCAACCAGGTGCGTCGGTTTACTAGCAGAACTCGAAGGTCATACCGCTATGCTAAGAAGGTATAATTTCACAACTCTGATGGAGCTGCGGCGACGCAGTTCACCTGGTCGTCATTGCATATCTAAGAGATCGATATTTTGCAGTAGATGGTTAAATAGCCTCCAAACGAACTCTTACAGCTATGCTGCAGCAGGTTGAAGGTGCTTGCAAAAATCACCAGGTAGCAAGCGAAATGTGGCTGCTAAGCGGATCGCTTAGCCGATGTGAATCAAAGTCAAATGATGCTCGCAAGATGGAGGGAATGCACGACTTTAAAACCTTCCGAAAGCTAGAGATGCCATATGCAATCAGCTAATTGTACAACGCTAATAAAATCAAAAATGGATTAACCACTCACACTGAAATACAGGATTTTCATGGTCAGGACAGACAACTTATAATGAATCATCCGTTTAATAGACGGTGGACTTTATGTGCCTGGAATACGTGTTCCAAGCCCAAAATCCGCAGCAAAGCAAAGCTTCCACGAATAATCTTTCAAAATACCAGAAGCTAGCGGGGTAATTCGGAGCACGACAATTACATGCAGTGTGTAAATAAAGTAACGGATAAAATCATTAACTGTATTAATATTAATTTTTATGAAAAAATCTTGAAGGGATATAGCGATTTTAATTATAGGACACCCTACAATCACCTTTATGTTGCTACGTCATTTTTTTAAGTTATGAAGTCATCGACCTTTTTTAAATGACATCCTGTATTTTTTATTATTGGTTTTAGTGGTACTTTTTATATTTTTTTCAATGATATGAAGTTTTCCATAGGTTACATCTGAAAAAAATCGAGAAAAACGGTCTTAAAGTTTAAATATTAAAAACCAATTTTATTAATAAAATAGTTTGCTAAAGGTAAACCGTAATTTAGAAAAAGCAAAGGACACTTATTTTGTTATGACATTTACAAATTGTTTAATTCTGACATTTAACTAATATTTTTTTTGTTTTATCCACCGGTAACTCATTAAAAAAAGTCAATGACGTCATACTATGAAAAACAAATTACATAAGAAACTGAAAATCAGCTGAAAATATTCCCTATGGTCAAAATCGCTACACCTCTTTGAGATTTTTTCATAAAAATGAATATCAACACATAAACTGATTGAAGTTGAATGGCTTAATATGAAAAATCGTCGCTTACTGAATTTTGCTTGCTTATCTCATAAATTACTATTCACCAAATCCCGAAGTTGCCTCCATTATAAAATTCCTTATAGAACTAACATACGAAATATTAATGTTAGACATACGAGAATATTAACAATGCCGACTCGCAAATCCTGCATTTTTGAAAAATCCTTTTCATATAATATCGTTAAAATGTATAATTCTGTACCGTCTCACACATGTCTAATTTTAAGAGCCACTATAGCCGTATTCTTTTTAATAATCAGATTACTTAATGATTTTACATTTGAAACAAATTTGTTATAACAGTCCATACATTAGGGGGATTTATCTGAAAAAGTTTGGGGGTGATTTGATATTTTTATAGGTTTTAGGGTGCTCTTTTCAAATTGTTACTTATGTCTTTCGCGCTATCACTGCCATCTTGTAGTTACTTTGTTGCTGTTGCATTTTTTAAAACACCATTATTTATTTAATTTTTTAAATATTGTATGGCAGGCTTGTGTTATTACAAATAATCATCAAGAGAAAAGTTGAGCCATCGAGCCGTTAGGCCGAGGGGAATCTTTTCTCGAGTGCATTATTTGTAATGAACACACTTGTACCATAAATAACTATTATTTTTGCATGATATACGATTGGTTACAATCTTAAGATTGGTAGGTATAATAATTTTTGTCATTTTTAGATTAGTTCAAACACCTTTTAACAAATAATTCGACTCGCTTTGGCAGATAATTTATTCTAACATTTATGCACATATTCTGTGTTTGCACGCCACTACTATTTTGTTTTGGGTTGGAGGGCGTTAAAACGTTTGAACGTATCGCTAAGAAATAACTAAATGCCCAATTTAGACTAGGTAGTTCTTTGAGTTCAACCTTGAATGTGGCAAATGGTTCTGTGAAAGTGTGACGTATAATTCGTATATGTATATGTTCTGGTTTGTTGCTGCAGCGGGCGAGTTAGTACTTATTTGGCATCCATATTACAAAGTTTATAGCCTATCACATGTGAGCAGAAATATTAGTTACAATTATAGGACATTTGTTGTTTATTTTTATATGAACATAACCAATCTAACCCAACCGAATTCTATAATGTATTTTGTTTACAGAAATTGCATTTGATAAATCAGAACTTTCCTTTTTTGCTACAACAATGGACGTGAAGCATGAACTGGTTGATAATAACGTATCTATTGAAATGACCAGCATCGAAGGAATGTTTGATGACGCAGCTGACAAATTATTGAATATTAAACAAGAGGAAGTTCAGATAAAGGATGAATTGCTTGTAACAAATGCTGCAGATGAAAACCTTTTAGACCGACAATTTGTTTGCCAAGACTGTGAATATACCACAGCCAGAAAAAGTGACTTTGTTAGACATATGAGAACACACACTGGAGAAAAACCTCATATATGTCTTATTTGTGAATATAAATCAGCACGGAAAGGTAGCTTAGTTGATCATATGAAGATGCATACAGGATATAAGCCTTATTTATGTTCCATTTGTGAATATAAAGCAGCCAAGAAAACTGGGTTAGTTGAGCATATGAAGAACCATACGGGAGAAAAACCATATCTATGTTCTTTTTGTGAATATAAAGCAATGCACCGAAGTACCTTAGTTAATCATATAAGGATGCATACAGGAGAAAAACTGTATTCATGTTCTTTTTGCGAATATAAAGCAGCCAATAAAACTAGGTTAGTTGATCATATGAAGAGGCACACAGGGAAAAAACCTTATCTATGTTCTATTTGTGAATATAAAACCGCACGCAAAAGTAGGTTAGTTGATCATATGAAGACTCACGCAGGAGATACGCCTTATTTATGTTCCATCTGTGAATATAAAACAGCACGAAAAAGTAGCTTAGTTGAACACATGAGGACGCATACAGGAGATAAGCCTTATTCATGTTCCGTTTGTGACTATAAAACAGCATGGAAAACTGCCTTAGTTCATCATATGAGAACGCATACAAAAGATAAGCCTTATTTATGTTCCATTTGTGAATACAAAGCAGCCAAGAAAACTAGGTTAATTGATCATATGAAGAAGCACACAGGGGAAAAACCATATCTATGTTCCATTTGTGAATATAAAGCAATGCATCGATGTACCTTAGTTAATCATATGAGGATGCATACAGGAGAAAAACTATATTCATGTTCCATTTGTGAATATAAAACAGCACGGAAAAGTGGCTTAGTCGATCATATGAGTGCGCATACAGGAGATAAGCCTTATTTATGTTCAATTTGTGAATATAAAGCAGCCAAGAAGAGTAACTTAGTTAGTCATATGAAGACGCACATAGAAGAAAAACCATATTTATGTTCCATTTGTGAATATAAAGGCGCACAGAAATATTATTTGGTTCGGCATATGAAGACACATACTGAAGAAAAACCTTATTCATCTATTTAATGTTAATTTAAAGTGGCAAGAAAATATACTTTGATGGGCCACATGAATACGCATCTAAAAAAATTGTAAAGTGTTAACTTATAAGAATAGATCGGTTTAGACAAAATTAAATCTATTACATAAAATCTCATTTCCAAGGGAATTAATATTGGAGATGTGAGTATACGACAATATAAAATCTGTAAAGTAAACCAATCACCAATATTTGCCTGAAATAGAATGTTTTAAAACAAAAAAATAGTATTTTAAAAGTTGTGTAGTTTGCTGCATTTTTCAATTTTAAAATGCTTTAAATAAAGAAAGAGGATTGCTTAACAGCTTTTTGAGTAAAGACTGACCAGAAAATCGGAAATGTTTTTCAACATACTGCAATAGTTTACTGCCCACAGCAATTCTGGTTGCCTAACTAACACGAAAAATGAATAATTTCAAAATGAGCACAGAATTAAATATTTCATTTATTGCAAGAAAGTCAGTAATTTTACACTAATAAATGCAATTGAGATGAGTAGCAGTAATTATAATTTGAGTGAGAGAAGTTGGCATTAGATAAGGCAGAATCAAGAGGGTTACGTTCAGCGTTTTATTAATAATTTATGTTCGGAATAGCAAACGCAGTTTAATTTCTGTAGCTGACAGATTCGAGTTTAGTAACGTCAACGCTAATGTGAATTTAAAATAATACAAAGATGGTTTGTAAAGTAAAAAAATTATATGAGCCTTATTATTAAAAATTGTATCACCTGCAAATGACGAGACAACTGAAGGGTAAAGAAACTGTGCAAAGCAGTAAGAGAAAGTAAAGATTGGAAAGAGCAATTAGGCTACATATCAAAGAACACAGACATCATGCAGTGCTAAAATAAACATGTGAAACAGTGCATTTAAAACTCAGTTGATTAAAAAGCAGAGATTTAATGTGTAAAAGTGACAATTCCCACGAAAAGACAGTTTAGTATTTAACCCGGCAGTACACTGGTGAAATTGCCGAACAGTGCACAAACCCGGTCAAAATGACCGTGTGTATTTTTTTTCGCTCAAAAGCGTTTGCTTTCAAATATGATGGCCTTAAGTCATTCAAATATCGATTTTTAGAATTGAAATAATAGTAATACCAAGTTACCACAAAAATTTAATGACAAATGAACATTTCAAAAAGCTAAGTATAAAAAACCTAAACAATTATTTCTACACAAGAAACTTCGGGATATAAGAATACAAACGAAAAAAATTTGATTTTCAAAATAATACCACAAAAATTGTAACATTTAATGCATTGTGGATAGAAATTATTCAATATATTCATAATTTGTGCCCTCCGCGCAGTTGGTACACAAACCATTTGTGTGTTCCTAGTGCCTAGTGCTACGTACACAAGTGCATGAACCCGGTCGAATCGACCGTGCTCTGTCACTTTGTAAACTAATGAGCCAAATTTGTACAAACAATCAAACCGAAAAACAAAACTTATGCTATCAGTCGTGCCAACCAACGATCAAGGGAGGTATACCTAAAATATTAGAAGGTGTTTACATTTGATTTTTTTTAACAACAAGGCAAAAACTAAAAACCCGGTCATTTTGACCGTGACCCGTGCACTGCCGGGTTAAGCAAAAACAGTATCTATATTAAAACAATAGTTCATAAGTAAAAACATGATACCAAAACTCTTTTCATAAAAACAATTGTAAATCTAGGTTACTAAGATACGAGACAGTCAATTGTTGGAATATCGAAAACAAGCCTTGTGAAATTGGTTAAGTGCAAGAGGTGCTCCCAGTTTTAGTGTAAAATTGTTAATAAAAAAGTTATTTATATGAGCCAAAAAGTGTTTTCCATATTCACCAGTGTACAGGGCATCCTTGAGCATAATTTTCAGAGTGAAACAGTTCCCAGTGAAGAGGGATAGCCAGCTGCAAGATTTGCCCAAGTGCGATCAACTTCGGAGCCCCTTTTCGACTACATAGAGGTATCGGCCAGCAGAATCGCATGTGCTACACTTGGAACAGACTTTCCTGAGTGCCTGGGAAATTTGGAGGAAGAAGCCATTACCAAGTCCGTAATTGCCGTGGCGTCCTTCGATTGGGTGAAGCCAGCATACGCAGCCCTTTGGAAGTTAAAATTCACAGGGAAGCTGTTGCTGAAGGCCCATAAAGCCAGGGTTACATCAAGATTGGACATCGTACGAGGTCGTGAACGTGGTCCCAGCTGCAGAGGTTCATCCAGATTCGGGTAATCGAAATGGCGTCCCTCGAATTTGTGGTTTGAAGCCGATTTTGCAAGATTTGCCGGAAATAGAACAAAACCAGATCAGAGCGTCATTTTATGTCACTGAAACAATACCAGGTTAGCCGGAAATTACGTCACGTCAATTACATTGTATTTACCTGATGTTAATTTTGCCATTGGGTTGTTTGGAATTCAAATTACGCAAAAATTGTATACATGCAGATCATCTTTGTAGTTGCATTCAATTTGAGGTTAAAACCATTAAATACGAATTCAAGCGTCTGCCATACTAGTCAATTTGTCATTCACAAAAATATTTGTAATACTAGTTGTTGAACCTACCCCTGTGATAAGCGTTTGTTCATGCTAGACCGGAGCTTTAATTCAATTAATTGCAAATAAATAAAATACATAAGAGCAATAAACCATATAATAATTATCTTTTTTAATGAGCCCAGAGATTGACACAGAATTCGTGATTAAAACCATTTAATTTATAAACTGCGTGATACGTCTCTATTTATTTATCTTATTATTTATTTTTACATAATTTGTAGGGGCGATCATTACAATACGTATGGAATTTGTTTCAGTGTTCAATTTTGTTTCTTCATCAACATAGGTTGATAAGGAGCTAAATTTGTTTGGATATGGAAATCTTAATGTTGGGTGAAGTGCTCAGACAATAAATAAGAAATCGAATGTAGATAAAGAGAGCAACGTTGGAATTGCATTGCAGCAGACCAGTATGTTAAAATATTATTTAAAAATCGGACCACATAGGATGTTGGTCACAGCAGGGAATTTCGGTTGAAATTATTCAATGGGATACACAATTTTGGGAAACTAACATGTTTCCGGAATTAGTAGATTCCAGAAGAAAAAGAAATATTCCAATTAGGGATACAGTACAAACAGTGTCTACGGGTTTTAATAGTATAATTTAATTTAAAATGTATCTATCAATAATTTTAACATAATAAGGATAAATACTGATAACTGTTTTTTTATATTTATACGCGGTCGTTAATTGTGTTATTATCTTGTTTTTAATTTTTTTGAAAATGAAAATGAATAAAACCAACATCAGGAGACACAAATTACAGACTGTAAGTATAGAAATAGTGCACTTTTTAATTAGATGAGAATTAATACACACTAAATGAAATTTGCGTGTATCTCCACAAAACAAAGTAGCGCTTTTTAAAAATGTGACTGATCAGTAATGTGCTAATTTATGATAGCCAAGATAGATAGATACAATTGTCTTCGTTGAATTCGCCACAACTATGTAAAGCTGCTACTTGAAGCAAATTAAGAACCTAGGAAAGCAAAAATATAATATATACCTTTCCAGGTAAAGATCTGTTATCTTGGACACGGTAATTAACTAGCCCAAGCTCAAGGTAAGGATTAGTTTATGAGCATCAGCTTTTTCTTTCTACTCTTGAATAGTAAAGTGTGTTGCCTAATTTCGATAAAAATTTTGGAACTTTGTGTCGTGTATATTCAATTTAATTTACTGTTATCAAGTTTTTCTACAGAAATTAAGACGTCGTTTAACATGTTCATACACATCAAATAGCAATGGCTACTTCTTCATGGTAAAAAAAGTGAAAAATTTTACTTAATAGCGCTTTTATTGTTCTGTATAAAATGATTAATAATTCCATTTGCTACTTCATTTTTTACGTTTTTCCACCATGGGCAAGTTTTTGCATTGTATTTATTTGTTATAAGTACTTTACCGCTCCTTCATCTCCTATATTTGAAGTTATAAAGTGATAAATAAAAAAGTCAAATAATCACAGAAATATACCCATTACGGCTTGTGGTCAAGTTACTAAACAATCCCCTTAAATAGATTTGACTGCGATTCTGAACTTGCGGCATTTACATTCTTGCAAAACGTGCCTTGCTTTAGCTTTGATTGCAAAAAGACTGGATTCAAAATTTTGCCGTTCGTTGTATTGACTCTCGACGTCTACTTGATCGGCCAAAATTTATATTTCTTCTTGTTGAGTTGTGAAATCAGCGGATAATTGATTTCTTCAATATGCGTTATTTATTATTCATACAGGTTTGTGACAAATGAAATAAAATAAATGATGTTAAGCGACCTTTTATAGAGCCCCGTTTTCTTACCAGTTGCGAAAGTTGCTCACTGTCATTTGCCATAATTCAAATTTCAAATTACTGTTACGTTTTTACTTTCGGGCTATTTAAAAATTATACGACGCTTCTTGTATTAAACGTTTATTTACAACAATTAATTATGATTATTTACAAACACACAGATTATTTAAACTAACGAACTATTTCTAATGACAAATACACTTATTTATTTACACTGGTTAAACATCAATTATTTATGTGGCTATTTACGCGTTTAACATTAATGATTTATGTGGTTCGATTTATCTGTTATTTATTTCACTAGCGGTTAATTTATATGGGAGCTCTACGGCTTTTGCTGCCGAATTCGAACTGATTAGAACTCCGGCGGCCGTGTATTTATATTCGCGGAATAATTTCCGTCTAGAATAATCGAGGCTTCGCTGGACCTTTCTGGGAAGCGTGAGTCATTTCTTCCATCTGGCTGCAAGGTCGCTGACGTCACCCGTCTGGAACATGACTCATCTGCCCGCAGGTGGCTCCAAGATTGTCTCGGCGGCGGAGACTCATAAGTCTGCAGCTGCCTGATCGGCAGGCCGTTACATTACTAATAACTAGAAGGCCCATATATATAATACACATATATTGCTAGTAGGGCCTGGAAACGTCAGAAAACATTACGGCGCCGACATAGTCTCACTTAGAGTATTACGCGTCTCGTGCGCATGCCTGAGAATCCGAACTCCGCCTTTAGAAGCGAATTTTAAACTTGACCACTTCCCCATTAGCCGGACGACGCCGCCGCGCCTGCACACAGCTCACCATTATACATTGAAGAGTTGGTTGTCTGTCTCACTTCCTTGGTCAGTTTCCTACTCATAGCCGCTAGCAATATAGTAAGTATTAGATATATGAGAAGGCCAAATGTAGTTATTGAATTACAAGATATTTAAAATTGCACGAAATGGTGCCAGGCATGTTTGTGGAACAAAGGATACTGGAAAATTCTGACCTGAACACATGTGCCTTCCTATAAGTTCCGTTGCAGTTGATCTTTTGAATGCCGTGAATTGTCCCTTTGCAGTGGACCACCCAAATGTTGATTGCGTGTGTGTGCGATTGATGACGAGAGAACCTGCCGATAGGTCCAACTATTCAGCTGGCGGACTGAACTCGGGTTGAAGATTGCGTAGCAGGTAGCTGATGCGGATGCGTTTTTGAATTACACTTGTAGTTTCGTTTGCGAAAACAATGAGAATACTGTTCCAATCGCGGATCGAATGGTAAAAAAAAATGTATGTGGCCGTATTTTCAGCGGACTCTATATAAAAAAATGATAGTTTGTGAGAATAATAGGCAAGCACTTCAACTGAACTAATTTTATTATTATAAGCAGATCTGCAACTAATGAGAGCTTGAGGGACACTGTTTTAAACTTAAACATTTAGCTGAGGGTGGGTGACCACCCGAATGCCCCCGAAAGGAAACATTCTTACAAAGAATGGAAATAATAACTAACAGTCGTATAGTATTTTATATTGATGATCCAACAATAGTTCTCTGGTCTATAATAACTAGAGCCCGTCAAAATATTCCCGTATTTTTTCAAAATAAAGCATAAAAATGGTAAGTAATTATTTCAAAAAGTTGACATTTTAGAAAAAATTTCACCAGTAATATTAAAAATCCCACAACACAAATACAAAAGACAAAGTAATCTGATAAAAACTACGGGCGCAAGGCAAATAAGTGGAACGTTGGTATCCGAGGTGCATTGAAGGGAAGGGGGAGAGCGCGGGGTTGTTGTTGACGAGTGGGATACTTACCTGAGCGTTGAGACGCGCGACGAGCGGTCACCTCCGCCGCGGGTCATCGACCTTAGTAGTTGGCACTTACCAAAACTTCTGCATGTCTATTTTGAAATTTGTAAGCCCTTTTGTTGTGAATTATCCGCATAATATTGATTTTGATTGAAATATAGCATTAAAACATGGCATTTATTCAAAATATAGCATTTATCACGAAAAAGGGCATTTTATAGCATTTATGGCATCAACAAATGTGGTTCATTCCACCCCTTACTACGTGAAACGCCTAAATACAAAATCTGGCCCTAAAGGGGCCTACAGTAAGAAAGATGGCAAAATGGCATTTGACGGACTCTAATAATAACTCATAAACTGTATAATAGTGACATGGTTTAATTCTAATATTTTGTTTTTCAATTTTATTTTAAAATATAATTAGTTTTGATACTGCCAACCAAATGTATGTAATTTAGGTGGGTTTCTATTTTTATGTACTGTAGATAATCTTGCACATATGTCTATCTAATAATGTATTTATCGTTTCTGTTTATCGAATATTTTTATGTAAAATATATATGTATAACACGCTGTAAATTCGTTCCATTAATTTGTCGTTGGCAGTAAATGTGGTTAGTATTTACAACTGTGATTTAACTTAAGTCGAGATTTGTTTTACAGAAGCTTTGTATAAGTATTTCTGTAAAGTCGACTTAAAAGTTAAATTTCAATTGAATGAAAAAATATTCAGTGTCACGAATTTAAATTTCCCACCATATTTTACTTTTTCCCGCATTCACTGGATGGCGCTAGCATTTCTGTCTCTCTAAGGTCACTAGATTAACACAGTCTAATAAGTTATAAATATATAAGTGTATTTGTATTATTCTAGTGACCTTATATCCCTCTTGGTAATACAGGGCCACAGCATAGGCCTTTTGCTGTGACAGGGCTTTCTCATCTAAAGTGCTATTTAGTTATTACGTACACAACAAGATAACCCAGCGAGTGTGTTACTTATTTGGAATCCAGTAAAAAGTTGTATTCTATGTAAGCAGAAATATTAGATACAATATAGGACTTTTGCTGTTCATTTTTACGTGAACGTAACTAATATAACCTAACCTAATTCCATATTGTTTTGTTTACAGAAATTGCATTTCATAAACCAGAACTCTTCTTTTGTGTTATAAGGATGGATGTGAAGCATGAACTGGTTGATAATAACTTGCCTACTGAAATGATCGACATCAAAGGAATGTTTGATAACGCAGCTGAAAACGTATTGAATATTAAACAAGAAGAAGTTCTGATAAAGGATGAATTGCTTGTTCCAAGTGCAGCAGATGAAAATATTTTAGGCCGACAATTTGTTTGCAGAGTCTGTGAATATAGAACAGTCAAAAAAAGTGTGTTAGTTAGGCATATAAGAACACACACAGGAGAAAAACCATATGTATGTGTCCTTTGTGAATATAAAGCAGCAGGGAAAGTTTAGTTAGTTCGGCATATGAAGATACACAGTGGAGAAAAACCATATCCATGTTTCCTTTGTGAATATAAAGCAGCAGAGAAATTTCAGGTAGTTCAGCATATGAAGACGCATACTGGAGAAAAATCTTTTTTATGTTCCATGTGTGAATATAAAGCTGCACACAAAAATCAGTTAGTTCAGCATATGAAGACACATACTGGAGAAAAACCTTATTTATGTTCCATTTGTGAATATAAAACAGCACAGAAAGGTCACTTAATAGATCATATGAAGAGGCACACAGGAGAAAAACCATATATATGCTTCATCTGTGAATATAAAACAGCACGTAAAGGTACCTTAGTTGATCATATGAAGACGCACACTAGAGAAAAACCTTATTTATGTTCCATTTGTGAATATAAAACAGTACGTAAAAGTACCTTAGTTGATCATATGAATACGCACACAGGAGAAAAACCTTATTTATGTTCCATTTGTAAATATAAAGCAGCACAGAAAGTTCAATTAGTTTTTCATATGAAGACGCATACTGGAGAAAAACCTTATTTATGTTCCATTTGTGAATATAAAGCAGCACAGAAAGGTCACTTAATTGATCATATGAAGAGGCACACAGGAGAAAAACCATATATATGCTCCATCTGTGAATATAAAACAGCACGTAAAGGTACCTTAGTTTATCATATGCAGTCGCACACTAGAGAAAAACTTCATTTATGTTCCATTTGTGAATATAAAACAGTACGTAAAAGTACCTTAGTTGATCATATGAATACGCACACAGGAGAAAAACCTTATTTATGTTCCATTTGTGACTATAAAGCAGCACAAAAAGATCAGTTAATTCGGCATATGAAGACGCATACTGGAGAAAAACCTTATTTATGTTCCATTTGCGAATATAAAGCAGCACAGAAAGCTCACTTAGTTCGCCATATGAAAACGCATACTGGAGAAAAACCTTATTTATGTTCCATTTGTGAATATAAAGCAGCACAGAAAGTTCAGGTAATTCGGCATATGAAGACGCACACTGGAGAAAAACCTTATTTATGTTTCATTTGTGAATATAAAGCAGCTCGGAAAGCTCACTTAGTTCGCCATATGACGAGGCATACTGGAGGAAAACCTTATTTATGTTCCATGTGTGAATATAAAGCAGCACACAAAGATCAGTTAGTTCGGCATATGAAGACACATACTGGAGAAAAACCTCATTTATGTTCCATTTGTGAATATAAAGCAGCACAGAAAGGTCACTTAGTTCAGCATATGAAGACGCATACTGAAGAAAAATGTTAGGTTCCATTTGTGAATATAAAGCAGCATAGAAAGATTAGTTAGTTCGGCATATGAAGACGCATACTGCAGAAAAACCTTATTCATTTACTTGATGTGATTTAAAGCGACAAAAATATATTTTGATGGGACATATGAATACCCATGTAGAAAAATCATAAGGTGTTAACTTATAAGAATAGATTAGTTTATACAAAATTAACAATATAATATTTAAAGGAAACCAATCACCAGAAATATTTGTTTAGAATGCAGTCGGTTTTAAAACAAAACAATAATATTTTAGAAGTTGTATAATTTGTTGTATTTTTATGAACTTAAAAATGCTTTAAATAAAGAAATAGGATTGCTTACTAGTTTATTTGATAAAGAGCAACCAGTCAACCAGAAATGGGACTCAACGTACATATAGGCCATTCACTAAACACAAAAACATTAACTATTTCTTTAAGTTGGCATATACATACAATTTTTGTGCTAGGAATCCTGTATTTTGTTTTGCATAGGTTTCCACACCTGCATAAAGGCGACTTTGAATTTAAAAATGACAATTAATAAATCTCATTATTTCAGTGTCAAAGTATATAATATTCTAGAAATTTTTGCCTGAACATTTATAAAATGTAATAAATGCCTATTAATAAACGCTTCATCAATAGTATCCAACAGAGTATTTGTTTAACATCCTTAAAAGTAATTAGTTATAACATTTATGACAGTTGATAAATAAATGTCACACCTCTAATCTATTTGTTTTAGTAACTTCTTGTAACCACATTCCTAGACAAAGATGAATTTTGGAAGTACACTCATGAAATTATAGAAATCAAAGGCCACTTTGTGTTTTTATGTTTACTGAACAGACTATACCAAATTTATTTTGGTGTCCAATTTTTTTTCCTCATTAATATAGGTCGATAACGAACTGAATTTGTTTGGATGGAAGAAATTGCAATGTTGGGTGAAGTGTTCCGACAGTATGTTGGTACTATGGTTTTGACAATAACTGATGCAAAACGTAAACTACTAACCTCGAATTTGACATAGACTTGCAGTGCCACCAACAATACACATCAGTACTGCTAATAGTGCTAATCGCATAACATTAACTGGAGCTGCTTATGTACTTCAGTACATAGAAACGAGTTCTGCTCAGCTTGGTTATGTTTTGACAATTACTGTCACATTTATATAAAAATTTAATATTTCACATTTCTACATGAAATGCGATAAAATAGTATTAGCATTAGAAAAGTGGTTTTACTGAACTCGTACGGCCGTTTAAGTACTCGCTAACTCTCTTATTCAAACTAGCCAGTTATGGTTTGATGTTCAGTAAAACATCACTTTTCTAAACTTGGTGCATAATGTAGTACTATTATTGTCTGCGTAATAAGAAAAAAGCTTAGGAGGAAGAGAAATGCAAGGGATTCATGTTATAGGTTTTGCAGTACCGAAGAGTAGCTATTGTACGTACTTGTTGCCTACCTAACAGAGTAATTTTTGAATTTTCTATATCGTTAGTCTTATGGAAAATAGTATTTAAACTTTTTCAACTCATGGAATTGCCATGTTCCATACAATTTTATGCAATTTGTATACAATTTTGGCGCTATGGGTATATTAAATAAAGTTGTCGACATTGGGGACCCTTGTCTCACACCTCGGTCAATTTCAATTTGTGTATCGATTTGTTGTGATGCATTGTCTATGATTATTTTAACACCTGCATGTAAACTCGAAGCTACTCTAATTAGATGTTAAGGGAATCCGCTTTCTTGCATTATAATCCATTCCATAGTTCATTTCTGTTGACTTTGTCAAAAGCGTTTTGATAACTAACAAACGCGATAAATGTGGATAAGTTGTATTCCCATGCGTTTCTATATTATTTGAGTGATAGCAAACATATAGTCGAAGACCTTCCTTTCCGAAATTCACTTTGTGCTTCTGTATGCATATTTTCTGATAAGGTGCTGATTCTGGGAGTAAGAATTCTAGAATTGATTTTATATTCTATATTCAATAGGCCAATTCCTCTGTAATTAGAGCAGTTTCTTCTACACACGTATGTCGATTAACTGCAAGAACCGAATTATCAGTGAAATCGAGGCATACTTAAACAGTTCTGCGTTAATCCCGACTATTCTGGAAGCCGTTTTATTTTTCATTTGTTTTATCGCCTCGAGTAGATCATTTTTCGTTATGTGATTTACGTATTAAAATATCTGGCTAATATTTCATTTTGCGAATTTGTCCAAAGGTCATTGTAGTAGTCTTGCCATGCTCTTGGTGATATTGGGTTTATAAATAATATGTCTTTCTCACCCTTATTAAGTTCTTTTACAATTTTAAAAGCTATCGATTATCTGCCTTGCAAATCACTTTCGATGTCGTTGATCTATCGTGCCCAGCTTTGGCGTTTTACTTCTCTCATTTTTCTCCTTGCAATTGCATTTTTTCTTATTTATTCTTTTCTATTATTTGCAGTTGGTGTTCTTAAATATTCCAAATAAGCTTCTTTCTTATCTTGTAGAAGTTGTTTTACTTTTTCATTCCAAATCTTTAGGCCCCTATTGGTGTACCTTTTCTTTCTTTTTCCTAAGGCTTCCGTTGCAGTTTGCGTCATTACCGTTTTTATTTTTGTTAGCTACAATTTTCCTAAATATCTTCAAATATCTCAACGCTACGAGAGTATACCTGAGGGCCCGCCAGCTAGACTCAGTGAACACGACGTGCAGTTCTTTAAATGATGTTACTACCAAATACCATAAACATTAATCAGTTTTTAATTACAGCAAATATACTCAGATAGATCGATAACTTATAGTAGCAGTAACGGAATCAGACACACAAATGGCATAGACAGTGCATTATTAAGTTTATTAAGCAAACACTGCATATAACAGTACATACCCCAATTAGCATTTCATACTAGTAATAGTAACTAACACAAATAAGTAATTAAGGGTCAAACCTGTAAAATGTAAATTACAGACTAAGAACAGCTTTAATTTCTCTACATTAATGCACCTAAACATTGCAGTATGAATATCATTAACCGAGTATCCATTAGATCGTAAGTTACTTATCTGAGAGATCGGGCTTCTGCGGTGATTGATCAAATGGCCTCCGAAGAGGCTTTTACAGCTATGCTGGTGCAAGTTGAGGGTGCTCGCAGAGAATCGCCGGAATCGATAGAGTTTCAACACTTCTGGGTGAAGCTAGAAATTCCGGACGCAATCAGCTGAATACACTATGTTACCAAAATCGAAAATGAAGTAATCATTCACCCTGAATTACAGGCTTCTTTATGTCCAGGACGCCTAACAACTTGCAATGAATGATCCGTCTAAAAGACGTGGACTTTGTGTGTCCCAAAATACGTTTTCCACGCCCAGAATCCGCGACACACGAAGCTTCCACGAAGAACCTCTCCAAATACCAGAAGGTAACGGACGAACTCGGAGTACAAAAATTACAGGTATGTAGCCGGGTTGAAGTCATTACGGAAGAGAACACTATACAAGCAGTAACACATTGTATCGTATCTTGAAAAACCGAAACCAGGGACGCCAGCATGTGGAGAAAAGCGATTAAAAATATGCAAAACAAAAACGTACAGCCTAAAACACTTAGTGAAGCTTACCGGTATTACACATAATCAAATATCGGCGCATAGGTAAGCGGTCAATTAAGCTACGTTTATACGATTGCGACGCTTCAAATAAGGAAACGTTTATACGACCAAGATTTATGCAACAAAATAAATTCTAACGCTAAAATACGCTATTTACACCTGACATCGTTCCTATTCCAGGTTTATATTTCTATTGCAACGGCTTTCTGCTAAATATTGATTTAGCTTCTGGTACAGATTTTTAACGTTTTATTCTTGTAATAGGTGTATCTTGAATGTTTCCTTCTCTTTGTTGCTTTGCTTGATTTTTTTCTATTTTGCTGGAATTGCGATTCTTGATATAAGAAGATAGATTCACCATCGCAGCCGCGTATTTTAAACTACCTTTAAGCATTTTCGGTGAGTTACAACGTAGTCAATAAGTGATTTAGTGCTTCTTGCAGTCCATGTAAATTTATGAATATTCTTATTTCGAAAGAAGGTATTTTGGTGATTTTCGAACTGATATATGATCAAAAATCTATTAGTTGTTTACCATTTGTGTTTAACGTTTCTTAACCAAATGTTCCAACCAGTGGCGGCTAGTGGTAGTTGCATGTGGGAGGCTCTTAATTTAAACAAGTATTAAACAAAAAATAACACCATAATTGTAGGATTTTTATAAATATTTTAAACATCTTTAGAAATAATGAATTATAGAAAGTAGTTGGGAAACAGTGACTTAAAAATTAATATACCGATTCATTTCATTTGGGCCGGGGTCGGTAACTCAGTGGTAAGCATCCTGACTACTGATCTAAGGGTCGCGAGTTCGATTCCCGGTCCCGGTGAGGTTTTCAAAAATAAAAAAATGCAGATGAAAGCTTCTACAGAATGCCATCATTCGGAAGTGATGTAAAGCCGTGGGTCCCATGTTACTACGATGTGTAGCATATAAAAGATCCCTTGCTAGGGTCGGAACTCCTTAGTCTCGGCAAAATTCTAAGTAGGACTTTCACCATATGACCAAAGCAGTCGGTGTCTAAGGTACCTGGTACTCTGCATGCCTAGACCTTGTCCATTAACAAACAAACAAACAAACAAACATTTCATTTGGACCATACAATCAAAATATCATTTCACTCACCGTAGCACGTTTTGGTTAAAAGTGAAACAATTGCCTTGTTTGTTGTTTAATAACATATTTACTGTTTGGTGTCGGTATTTTCTTTGCGAAAATGGTATGTGGTAAAGCTATTGTCAATTTGTTTAATTCTGGCAATTCTTGTGGCAAACATTCCAAACAATTGCAATCATTGCGTTATCGTGTACGAAATATTGTAAAACTATAAAATAACAGGATCTATACCAGAAAAGCCAAATTTGGGGCAAACTCCAAATACTACACCTACAAATTTAAGAGCTTCCTTATCTGGACCAAATGATATGATTCTGGGCTTGTAATAGGACTTTGTTATTTTAACTTTTTGTATTTTTTTAAATTTTGAAAAATTTTTAAATAAAATCTCTTTTGATAAATAGAGAAAAATATAAATTAACATTTTTTATATGGTAGAAATCAATTAATATGCCGGCACTATATAGTTTCTGTTCTTTAATTTCCGAGATGTAATAAAAATCTTAATGGAAACCAGTTGCTAGTGGCACCATTCAATATAGCTTTTTTACGTTTTGAAATAAGTATGTATGTATAATTTTATAGTCGATCTTGTTAGGTTATTTGCAGTCGTTGTTCTTCTTGAAGTACGGTATACCGACAATATACACCGCCGTCGATTTGAAGTGAATCACTTATAGAAACTAGTTTCGACAACACTTTCCTAACTTTTTCAAAATCAAAATGTAGACAGATCTAATATTCTCGAATGATTGACACAATGGCCATACTGTTCTGTCAGATCACCCCAAAGCTGAAATAACTACAAAACAAACCCAAGGAGACAACCAAATACGGAGTAGAACCTCATTAATCAAAAACAGAACGTGGGAAAAGATATCAGGATCGAAATGAATAATCAAATATAAGCACAATTAAACGAGATTGATGTAAAATATCAATTTAACTATAAAAACAAATTAAAATATAACGTTATTTATAAGCAATTTTTAGTAGAACAGTTAAGTACAATACTTGCATTTATTTTCTGCCGTATACAGAATAACTTAAGATTAACAACGTTACTTATTAACTAATAAATATTCAGTTCAACCTGATCAAGAAACTCCGTAGGCGTTCCCAAAATTCCTAAACGCCTATCAGAGAAGTTTTTTTAAATTTGAACTTCTAATTTTGATTCATGAACTTGACGGTACAACTTCGCTCAATAATTCTTGCAAATTGTAATTTTCACACACAAAATTATCAAGCTGCGGACACCTAGCAAATGCCCCCTAATAATGTTTACAACTCTAAGTGTGTATTAGTGGCATAGTTTTTATGGCCAATAATTGGCTCTTGTTGCGCTACTAACACGTATCACTTATTAACAATCTAGCTTTGCTAAATTTTATGGCCTACGAGGTAAACCCTGCATAAATTTGCCTTCATTCTTCTATGAGATTTGCGATCTTCTGAGATAAAGTCAAGTTTCCAAAACCGTCATTTCAGCCGCCTCTCTTAAACTAAAATATGTTAAGTTTCCTACGAATTTCCACCTTAAAACTAATTACGTTAGAAATTGCTTAGGGCTAACTAAAGTACAGTCTGTTCACATTACCGTGTATAGTACATGTTTACACAAGAGAGCAAATTGTAACAGTTTGAGAATTCATATTTGCAATTTCCTAAACTGGTAAATCAGTTGAGTTTAAAGCTTACAGCAAGCTTTTAAGCATATTACTGGTTGTGAGTTGTAAGTTGTAATAGTTTTGTCTAGATTGTAATGGTTTAGTGCCCACAGCAATTCTGATTGCCTAATTAACTAAATGAATAAGGTCAAAATGAGCACAGAATTAAATATTTTAATTATTGCAAGATAATCAGTACTTTACATTAATAAGTGCACTTGATGTGAGCAGCAGTAACTAATAATTTAAGGGATAAAAGTTAGCATGAAATAAATAAAGCAGGTTTCATAAGGGTTACGTTCAGAGTTTCAGATATGATAAATGTTCGGAAGGGCCAATGCCATTTAATTTGTAACTGATGGATTTGAGCTTAGTTATGTCAAACATGATGTGAATAAAATGATACAGAATGATTTGTTAAGTACAGAAAGTATATGAGCGTTATGTATTAAAAGTGTATAAGCCAGCAAACGGCAAATTAGCTGAAAGGTAAATAAAACAGTGCTAGCAAAATAATAATTGTCTTAGAGCAAGGAAAAATGAAAGGCAACCAATCGAAAGACAATTAGTGAGACGCTAAAGGAACTCAAGTGTATCAGTGCATTATAAACCGAAGTGGTTTAAAAGCAGATCAAAGTGTAGTGACATTTATTTTAAGAAAGAGACAATTTTATTAGTTAGGCAGACATGACATCAAAACTGTGGTCCATAAGTTCAAACATTTTATCAATCCTAATTTCTTTTATAAGAATTGAAAATCTAGTTGCTAAAGTGACGAGACTGTCTTTTGTAAAGATAACCAAACAAGCTTGTAAAATTTGTGCTGGGGCAGATTGAGCTCCACATTTTATCACATAAAATTATAAATAAAAAGTCTTTGATAATACCAGTTGTGTGTAAAGTTATTCGCCAGTATGCAGGGAAACTGTGGGTATAGTTTGCTATGTGTTAAGAGGTCCAAGTGTAGCAGTTTATCCAGCAGCAAGATTCGTCCAAGTGCGAGTAACTTCGGGGGCCTATTTCCATATGTAAGCAGCAGCGCCCAGCAAAAATAATGTCTGCTACGTGTAGAGAGGACCTTCAGGAGTCCGTTGGTGTAGAAATTTCAACCAACAAGCCTTTCCCAAGTGCGTAATTCCCGTGGCGTTATTGGAAAGTGTATCCAGCGTCCGAAAGGTCTCCGTTTAAGGTAGGATTTCACAGGAAGCTCTTGCAGTAGTCCCATAATTTGCGGAGTTTTCAAGTTCAGATTGTCTACGAGGTGTAGCACCAGGTTCCAGTTGTCCGGCTTCGAAGCGTCTCTAAAAAGTGCGAGTTTACGCGGAATTTTCAGTTTTTGCCGGATGCAGAACAAAAAGCGATCGCGCGTGGGTTTTGACGTCACACTAGAAACTGATCTTGTTTACTGAGTCAAATTTAGAGGTTATAATTGTCAGATAGAAATTGTGCATTTGCCCTAATACCCGAGTTAAGTTGTCATACAACGAATTATTTTTCATTCAAAGTTTCCTATTAATTTTATGAACCGATAGTTAAGATTTGTTTTATGTTCACCGAAGCTAAGCCCTAAGTTATTGCAAATAAATAAAATAAGGAATGAGCAATAAACCAGTTATTTGTAGTAATTATTATTACACTCTTTTAATTTACCCCGAGTTTGACAGACAAGTTTCTAATTGAAACTTAATAATCATAAAGTATAACTGCCATAACTAATTATTTTATATTTAAAACCCCATATTATTATAAACGGCGAAGGCTATAACAATATGTTACTTTTATCCAGGTATTCTAAGCGCCAGCGTTGTCAAATATTCCCAAATTTGCATGTTTTACTTTTCATACCGTACTAATGAAGAAATTGGAATGTTGTTGGGTATAATCCATATATTGAACTAAAACACGATTGGCTTTGATGATAATTTACTAATCCTGTGTGTTTTCTACAGAAACTACTCTGCAGGAAGCGCTTTATATGATATACGACGATGATTGTCACTAATTTTACCGATGAAATAAAGACAACTATATTTTGACAACTTTTTTACTAGATTACCACTACTCACAACTCTGAAAGAACGTGGATATGGCGGAACTGGTACATTGTGTGAAAATAGGCTTTCGCGAAGGTGCCCCATGAAGGCTTCAAAATTACTGAAAAGAAAACCACGAGGATCATTTACAAATGTCAGCATTATTGATAACATTGATGTGGTTTGTTAGATAGCTAACTTGGTTATCACAATAGCTTTTACTATTTATGGGGTCCACCTAGTTAGTTCAGTCGGTAGGTACTCTCGTGAACACAATGTGTAAATGTAAACAGGCCTCTGGCATTAAAGAAAACAACAACTTCATGTGTCTTGTCCGATTATAAGACGTTGACTATCACCATGTCGACAATTTCTTTATATCGATTTGAATCCCGTGCAGCACATGGAATAATTGTTCGGCTGTTAGGCCTGTCCATTGGCGCAGGTTTCTCAGCCACGATATTTTCTTTCTGCCTCTCCACTTCTTTCCTTCGATTTTTCCATTTAGTGTTAAACGTAGAAGTTCGTATTTTGGTCCTCTCATTACATGCCCAAGTTTTCTTTGTTTTATCATAGTTAAAATTTCTCTTTCCTTGTTCATCATGTTTAACACTTGTTCGTTTGTTTTTCTTTGCATCCAGAGAATTTTGAGGATTCTACGGTAGCACCACAACTCAAATGCTTCAATGCGGTTCATAGTAACGATTTTTAGTGTCCAGGTTTCACATCCGTACAGAAGCACAGACCACACATAGCATTTGAGAAATTTAGTTCTAGTGAGCAGTTTGAGATGTTTATTACTTAACATTGTTCTAAACTTCGGAAAATAATTCCTAGCTAGCTGAATGCGATATTTAATTTCTTCATCTGGGTCCAAATTTTTGTTGATCCAGCTACCTAAATATTATCAACAAAAAATTATCGACCTGAGAAATATCTATTTACTCCATTAAGTTGTAAATTCAGTGGGCCTACATCAAGTTTGCTAGTCACTAACAGTTTGGTTTTCTTAACATTTATGGTTTATCCCATTTGTATGCTTTGTTCATTGACTTTGTCTAACATCATTTGAAGGTCTTCGATGCTTTCAGCCAATATCGTCGTGTCATCAGCATATCTTATATTTCTAATACTTTCACCTCCAATTCTGACTCCTTTTTCTTCTCGTGGAGCTTTTTTAAAAATCACCTCTGAATATATATTAAAGAGGCAGGGTGATATAACGCAACTCTGTCTCACTCCTCGTCTAATATGGATTTGGTCTGTTTCCTGGTCACCGTCAATTTTCACTGTTGCATATTGATTCCAATATAAAGTCCGTAGTACGGCAATATCTTTGTCATCTAAACCAATATGTTGTAACATCTCAATTAATTTCGTATGCTGCATACAGCCGAATGGCTTTTAGTAGTCGACAAAGCATATATATATATATATATATATATATATATATATATATATATATATATTGGTTTACGTACTTCCCAACACCGTTGTAATAAAGTCTGCATACAGAATAAAGCTTCTCTTGTTCTAAAGCCGCTTCTAACCCCATTTGTTCATCAGTTATAAATTCCTCACATCTAATATAAATTCTGTTTTGTATCACTCTAAGCAGGAGTTTGAAAGTGTAGCTCATTAAACTTATCAGTATGAAATCAGCACATGTTCTGGCATTATTTTTCTTCGGTATCGGTATAAATGTTGATCGAAGCCATTCTCGGGGGAGTTGTCCTTTTTGGTAAACATTAAATAGAACTAACCTGTCTAATGGTAAATATCACTTCTTGTGTTCCTTTATTTAGCCTGAAATCGCAGTGAGCTCCTTCTAACTGGTGTTTCATTTGGGTTCTTAAGCGCACATCTAGTACTCTGAAATAATTTTTTTCTGGAACACTGAGCAGGAAAGTGTCTTTGTAGTTGTTGCATTCTTTAGAGTAACTTTTTTTATATACCGTGGTAATCGCTGCAGTTTCCCAGTTCTTGCGAATCCGTTTTGTTCCCCAAGTTATGTTGCATATTATTAGCAGTTGTTTTCTTCCTTAGTTTCCCATGTATTTGATCATTTCAGTAGAAATCCCGTCGTATCCAGCTGCTTTTCCAATTTTTATATTCTTTATAGCTGCGTGCAGCTCTGCTATGTTGATTTGGTACCTACTGCGCTGTCTTCTTCTCGCTTAGTCCTTCTTTCTTTTCGTTAGGTGGTTGAACGTTGTTCGCATTGAGTAAATAAACAAATGTTTTCTTCACCTGTCCATGATGATCTGTTCTTCGGAATTGGTACATTTAATTGGGGATTAATTATTAGGTTCTTTAGGGTTTTGTAAAATAATTTTTGGTTACTTCTGCTATTTGCTTCCATCTTCTTTTTTTTTCTTCTTTCTCAGCTTCTTTTCGTACACTTTTGAACGTACGCCTCCTCCATTTTTGTTCGGTCAAGTATATCCTGAGTTACCCTCATCAAAATTTTCCTCGCGTATTCAAATAAGCAGAAATAAATAGCAGAAATACATAAATAAGTCTATTGTTCTTTTAGCATTTAATACGACTCCCAAAAAGAAGTTTAGCCAGTTATGCCGGTTTGAATTAGTGACTTAAGTTATAGGGAATTACTGTAATCGGGCGAGTTCGCCCTCAAAGCTATTTACGGCAGAGCACATCTTCTTTATCTTTGCGGTGTTATAGGGACAATAAATACTGAAATCAGGTTACTGTCCGAAAGACGCCACGTGGAGAAAGATTCATCTCGCTGACACCGAATGCCGTGTCAAAGAGGGAGAGAACTCACGGCAGACAGCTGTGCAGCGAGTTCGAAACGGAGAATCAACAGGTTGGATTGTATTGCCAGGCGAAGCTTGGAAAGTATTGTTGAGATAAAGACGCGGGGCCTACATGCCCGATTAGAATTTTTGTATTACAATTTTGCCCTGACCTCGAATGTTAAGGCTGTACACGTGCAGAATCGAGCGTTTTACCTTTCCTGGAATTTTTTCATCGAGGCCCGGCTCAAGAAAAGCGCCAAATGTGACGTGAGATTATCTACGTGCAAATTTTAAATGCATTAATTGCGTTTTTAATTAATTGGGCTGGGCTAACGTCACATCACTACTTGTTTAATTCTAAAATAATGCCAGATTTAATTAACTCCCCTTAGTCGCCAGCTTAAGCCTCTCTACCAGGCCATATCATATACTATTTTATTAAAGCGGATATTTTAAGTTTTAAATATTATATGTGTAAAAATCTGTAATGTCTGAATAGCTAACATGAATAGTCATATTGGGGCAAGGACATGGAATCAATTGTGATCGTGATAAGATTCTAGCCCATTCCTTGGTACCAGAGAACCTATAGGCAACGTCATTAATTCTCATCTTGACTAAAGAAATTCAGAATAGAAGAGGCTGTAACTGTAAAAGCAATACAAATGCAACACAGTTTTGTTTTAAACCTGCACAGCGATAATACGTTAATTTGAATTTGTTTTTGAAAATAAAGTGTGATGTATGTCCGCTCACAAATATCGATGTTTTCGCCATTAATCATATTGCGCGGTTGGTAACCGTTATGTTATCTAGAAGCAGCTACTTTCATTTTTAGAGAGGTACTTCTTGGTTCACTGCAACGTTGGCCTCCTGCAACGTATTATTCCGGATATACAAGAAATAAATTGCATCTATTATCTGAAACATGATGTATAGACGTAATGACCAGAACTAGATGAAGCTGTCTATTTATTAAATATTTAAAGAACAATCATTTAAACAGCAAGCTTTGTACAGGTAAGTAAAAACTTGTACAAATTAGCTGTTGTTGAGAACGCATTCATTCCGCAATTGAAACGAATACAAGTTTTACACTGTACTAAAAAGATCAATATGATATGCATTTTTTACTAGAAGCGAACTGCTACAATTGCTCCTAACCGTTCTTTATCCTAAAAATAAAATTTAAGGTGTATTAAATAAGGAGGGGTCAAGAGGAAGCTTAAATCATGGTTGAGAATGCTGCTGTGGTGTTCACCACAGAAAGTTATTCTCCTGCTTTAAAAACAATCGGGTCGGGGATTCGAACTCGGAATGTAACGGCTAAAATGGATGTGTATGTTCTTTGTGGCTCTGGGTATTATGTTATACAGGGTGTATAAAATTTGTAAATTTAATAATTCCGGATTGTTTTGAAATAACGTTCGCCGTATTTTAGAACTTTCGAAAAGCTCTTTCAATGAGATTTCTTTTGGTATTCTCTTTATACTTCTAAATCCAACTGTTTTTGAGATATGAAAATTTAAACATAAAAAACAATGTATGACTTTTACTTTTTTAAATTTGAAATCCCAGGTTATTACAGTTTTTACACTATTTGACTAGCGTCTGGGATAGCTATAATACTTTAACCTCTGATGGTAGTTAACACAATGGTTTTTTATTTCTTATTTAACACTCATTACACTAAGGCCGCGATTGAAAAATACGTCAGGAGTAAGCCAGGGGGCACCCACTATCATTCGCAGCACTTTAGACTGAAATCGTCCAAGTTTGGAACTATTGGACTTGGATGCAGATCCCCACAGTTGGATGCCTTAGGTCCATATAGGTTTTATGGTGGTTTTGAAAATCAATAGTTTATTCTTTAGCGAAAGCTGCGATTTTCTTCCAATGATCCAATAAAGTCTATTTAGTTTTAGTTTTCCGTATCAAATTACGCTTAGAGCTTAACACACCTCCAACTAGCTCAACGGTGGCGGCTATAATGTCTGCAGTCGAAGGAGGGATGGAGGCGTTACCCTCTGCTAAATAGTTGATTGATTGGAGAAAAATTTATTATAGTTATGGGTACAGATTGACTTAGAACTAGACAACATATGCATATAGCCAAGAGAAAGAAGGTGGAGGATTGGCGTCCGTAGTCGGATGCTGGTGGGGTTCTTCAGAGGCGGCGGCTGAAGGGGCGCAGCGTCCTAGAAGCGGCTGGGGCTGCAGGAACGGGCGCTTGTTTCTCGGGGGCTGCGGCTGAAGTGTCTCGCGTCCTGGGAACGGCGTAGGCAGCAGGAGCGAGCGCTGATCCTCCTCTCGGGTGCGGTCTGCTAATCCTTGGAGTTGGCGGCTGTTGATCCTGGAAGGGGACGGCTGTAGTGGCTCAGAGTACTGGGCACGACGTGGGCTGCATGAGCGGGCGTTGGTCGTCCGTCAGCAATGTCCAAGACGGCAGTAGTCCCCGCGACAGCAAAGTCCCAGCTAGTTGGCTGTTCGGTCCGGATGGGCAGCTCTCCCTGAATCGGCAGAGTCTAGGCTAGATGGCTAGTCCGTGAGCGGCAGAGTCCCGATGGACAGCTTTCCCCGAATTTTCCAGAGTCCAGGCTAGGTGGCTTCCTTCTAGGCGGGTAGACCCCGGGGGGCGGTTGTTGATGCCTAGATGGCTGTTGGCTGCTGGGACTCGGGATCGAGTAAGTTCCTAAGGCCAGGGATTCTCTATTTAAATGGCCCGAACCCTGTGGTAGCTGCTTCCCTCGCTGTTGATTGACCGTGAGAGGGAATGCACGCGACTTCCCGCGCACGTATTTTTACGGCGGGGAGAAAACAATCGAGCCGCCGTAGAACTTCTTACGAAAAATGAGCTAATTAATTAGCGCGTCCCAGTAGCGCTTCGCTTTTTGCAGCACTGCCTCGTTTGCAAAAATACTTGAATTTTGAGCCCAAACATGATGAGGTTCGACTAATATTTCTTGGTGCTTTTAATCACTCATCTGCGGCTTTATGAGAAATGAGCTAATTTAATTAGCGCGTCCATGTAGCGCTTCGCTTTTAGCAGCACTGCCTCGCTTGCTGTGAAATGGGCCACTGCAGGTATTCTACCCTCGATCTTTATCTCGGCTAATCGAGACGCGGTTAATTAATTATCGAGTTCCCATCGTCTTACACGCGGCTATTGCATATTTACTTCGGTGATCTTAAGGCTGCAATTCCCCGATGTTCGGTGACGGTTATGTGCTTGAGTTTTCGAGCGGACCGCCACTGTGTTAGGAATTTATTGATTTCCGTACCACGTGCAAGACAAACTACTGCTTTTCTTAAGCTACAAAATGATATACCGCCGAGGCTTGCGAGGCTGTGTTTCTCGGACCTTATATTGTGTTCCTTTTAAAATTAGCGACTTTCGGTAAACTGAAATTTGAACCCCTTTCAAAGGCGTGGCTCGAGAATGGCTTTTAACTGAAGCGGTCAGGACGAGCTTAAGCACATCTGTTTCTTCGATAAGAGTTATTGCCTGTACAAACTCGGTTTTTGCATTTCCAGGTGTGATCTCGTATCAAGCTACCTGAGGCGTGACGTTATATCGCAATACAAGTTAAGGAAGGCAGTATTGGTGACAAGTTAGCCACCGATTTTAAATAGCGATTTGTTTAAAATTTAGGTCTGTTAGGTCTGTTGAGTCACCGATTTGTAAAATATATTGTTACAATAATCGCACTTCTGAATAATGTTACAATCTCCCGATATTTCTGGAGACTGTCGTCTGGAATAAAACAAAAACTTGCTGATACATATATAATTTAAAATAATAACGACTGTACAGTTTGAAATGTTGCTTAAGACTAAATTCAAATTTACAAACATTCGCACAGCTGAACTGCCCTTCCACCTCTCTCTAAACAAAAACTACCAATTGCATACCCTGGTCCTCAAAATCACCAATTACGTCACTTCGATCTTTCAGCATTTCTACCTGTTTTTCTCACGCGTTGGTTTCAAACTAATTAGTAACACCCCCAGCGATCAGTTGCGCCTTTGCTGAAACTGTAGCGCTCAAAAACCTAATAGTGCCGACAGGATGCTGGGAGTGGCAGATATATACGTTGAATACTCGGAGCATGCAAAAATGAAAACTTGGCCGTGGGAACTAAAATATTTAACAATATTTTAAACACCTGCAATTTAATAATTTTTTTCATGTGGCTTCTACTCCTTCGTGGGTTTTCACCTACCATCGGCTTCCATAGTCCTTTTCCAATAAGCAGAGTGACTGTCTCTGTGCTATGACGCAACTTAATTATTGTATCCAAAATGAGCGGTAATATGCACTGCACAGTTGCACATGCATTATTATAAAAAGAATGATGAAGATGTACCTAGCTTATTACAGCAAATTTGCTGCCGATATGAGACGTAGAAAACAAATGGTTCACCCCGGCGCTGCGCAAAAGAATTGACGGTTTGTGATGGGTTACCAGCGGCTGGACAATTGAAGGCGATTTGTCGGTCAAGACCTTAGAAAAACTCGAGCTCGGAGAAGCGGGATGGTAGTTGCAGCTGAAGCGGCTGGTGGCGTCTTTTAGAAGACGGTTGTACGAGACTGCGTCAACATAGGCGCCACTGCGAAGACGGTTATGTATGTTTTGCCCCCGTACCGTTTCACCCCCGACCGTTCCGCCCCCGAAAATAATAAATAATATATTCATTAAATAATATCTACATATTACAAAATATATTAAAATTCAAAATTATGGGCAATGCCTCACAAATAATCCATAGTATCTATCCTACCATAACTTTCTGCAATATTTTTAATTCTTGTTGAAATAACACTATTTTCATAATTATAACAGGAACTCATTTTATAATGATCGTTTTAATATCTCAAATAATGCCCATTTATGTCCGCAATTTTAAAATGTCCAGGTACACAAAATCAGAGTAGCAATTAACACAAACTCGTAATCTAATGCAAAAATATACTGCATATTGCATAACTTGGGGGCAATGATCGGGGGCGAATCGGCGCCGGAGGCGAAACGGCTGGAGCTAAACGGTAGGGGCTAAAAGGTAAGAGCTAAACGGTGGGGGCGAAACGTCCCCATCCCTACGAAGACGGCGTCGATACGAGACCGAACCGAAATGAAGCAATGGCGGTCGGTGTCCAATGGAATGCTCGTCATATCAGATAAAAAAAATGGAAAAGGAGGTTGTTCGATACACCAACGGGACGTGAACAGAATTTAAAAATAATCTAAAGCCTGGGAAGCTTGTATACCAGACGACAATGAGATCAGGGCCATGTCTCTATCTCCTTTACTTATCAACGGATTTGGATGAAACGTGTTACGGGATATTAAACATAATTTTGAATTGAGAGACAGAGATAATAAAAATGTCTGACTTCCAGTTTCACCGGAAATGTCATTTGACTTTGATTTTTTAAATGGATTATTCTGCATATTTTACGTTTTTCGGAATCTACGTCTCAAATGACATACGACAATGTTGCCAAATTTGCTTAGGTATTTCCCAAAAATGTAAATAAAATGATTAAACAGTTTTCGGTTTATATAAAGATAAAGTAGTGCATGGGATCGGAAGACCTTCCGGAGGTAAGTGAGGAAGAAATTCTACATGCCTTAAAATCCTTAAAAAATAACAAAGAACCAGGAGAAGACGAAATTCTGGTAGAAATGATCAATGGAGCACAAGACATAATAGTACCGATGCTGAAACGTGTGTTTAACCAATGCTTAGAACAACAGGCCATACCAGAAACATGGAACAACGCGATAATAATAATCCTATTCAAAAAAGACTACAGAATGCTTCTAAAAAACTACCGTCCCAGAGATGACTATCCCAAGTCTATAAACTGTTTACTCGTATAATAACAAACCGAATAGAGAAAAATTAGACTGCTACCAACCCGTCGAGCAGGTGACATTCTGGAAAGGCTATAGTACAAGTCATCACCTACTAACGATGAAAATAGTGATGGAGAAATCAAATGAATAAAATTTCCCAGTACATATGGCCTTCGTAGACCACGAGAAAGCTTTTGACTCTGTGGAACATTGGGCAATAACGGACGAACTGGATAAAGCAAGCATAGACTGCCGCTACAAAAACATTATAAAATACATATGTCAACAAGCGACGGCCACAATTAGACTCCACGAAGATTCAAACAAAGTATCTATTAACAGAGGTATAACACAGGGAGACACAATATCTCCAAAATTGTTCACCCTGGCTTTAGAAGTTGTTTTTAAAAAACTAGATTGGTCAAATGTAGGAGTTAACATTAATGGTGAAAGGCTTTCCCATTTAAGATACGCCGATGATGTGGTCCTAATCGCCGAAAAAGAAGAAGACCTCACACATATGCTACTGGAACTAGAAAGAGAATCGAGAAAGATAGGACCGAATATGAATCTAGAAAAAACTAAAATACTGAGCTCGAAATAGATACAGCTTACAATAAAAGGAAAACAGATTGAAAAACCATGTTCAAGAATATGTATACTTAGGACAAAAGATAGTAATTTCACACATACTGAAAAACAAAAAGATACCACAGCACCTGAGAACCAGAATATTCGACCAATGTGTATTTCCTGTCATTACGTATGGAGCACAAACACAACAATTAACAAATAAATTTAAAACAACGCAGAGGGCAATGGAAAGGTCAATGTTGGGTATCTCACTAAGGGACATACACCGTTTTTTTTAAATATATATATATATATTATACCAGCTCAGCAATGGTTGCTATACATGGTAAAGTTAAAATAAATATATAACATTATTCATCACGAGTGAGGTCCATGCGGCCTCTAACAATAGTAATTTTAGCACTAAAGACTTGGTTTGTTATTATTATTTCAGATGAAAATGTTTTATGAGCACATAATGTCATGGTTGGTAATCAGTTCACTATGAGTAATTAATATTGCTATTATTATTACTTACTTCTGTTTACTATGGGAATAGGATATTATTCACTATCACTTGTAAGCAGGTCTCTGGCTAGCTTCCTTTTTAATCTGGTGTGTAGTGTTTTTGAGCCCAATTGAAAGTATACTGCCCCAGTGCATTGGTCTAGATTGTTGTAAAACTTCCTGGATATTTTGGTAATAAATTCTTATACAGTGGGCATATTAGCTTCTCTGTGTAGTTGTGTATTTCTAACGAACCATTCTGCATCAGTGATGGTGCGCAATACCTTATTTTGTAGGATTTGTAATTTATTGATGTTTGTTTTGCATGTTGCGCTCCAGACACAGCAACCATAAGTGAATATTGGTCTAATTATGCTTGTATATATTAGTATGCCGCAATTTATTCTAAGCGCGGACTTTCTGTTGAGAATTGGATACAGCATGTTCAACCGAGCATACGATTCTGATAATTTCCTGTTGATATGGTAGCTCCAAGTTAGTCTTCGGTCTAGGTATATACCTAGGTATTTAACGGCGCTGTCTTTAGGATTCCAATCGATTGGCGTGTTATTAATACTTATTCTTGGTGGATCATCGGGTCTGCGAAGGGTGAATATTTTAGACTCACATTTGGTCGCATTTATTTTAACGCACCATTTTTCAAACCAATTATGAAGTTGATTCACCCCTAGTTGCAAATTACGTGCTGCTTGATGAATATCACGGTCTTGTGTGATGATGGCAGTGTCATCCGCGTAAATTTTCTATCTAACGGAATGATGGGCCTTGGTAGGTGCCATTTAAAAAAACTGACTTTTTCTCAAAAAAACACGTTTAACAAATTTTATTCCTTCACGAACGATTTGCTATTGATCAAATTAATAAAATAGGTATTATTATTAAATACCACAATTTTTTATCAATTTTGTTTTATTAACAGACAGAGTTATGATGTCTCAAATAGCAGCGCACCCTGTCAATATCAATATAATACAAATATATGCCCCAACTGCAGATACGAACGATAATGTAGTGGAAGATTTCTATGAACAACTAAAATCTGTATTACAATTAGTAAAAAGACATAAACTGACTATAGTAATGGGCGATCTGAACGCCAAGATAGGTAGAGGTAAACATAAAGATATAGTGAGGGAGTTTGGCTTGGGTACAAGAAATGGAGATAGGCTCTTACAATTTAGTCAAGAAGTGCAGCTTATAGTTACTAATACTTGCGTTAAATTACCTCCCAAAACGCTCTACACTTGGACTTCAATAGCTCAAAATAATATAATTAGAAATCGAATAGATTGCATACTTGTGAATAGGAGATTTAGAAATAGCATACACGCCGTAAAATCATACCCCGGAGCTGATATAGATTCAGGTAGATCACAACCCAATAATTGCAAAGCTTAAAGCAAAATTAAAAAGTACGAAAACAACACATAAGAATTGAAAGAAACTGCAAGATGCAAATATATAGGCAATGAAAAAACAAAATCTAGAAAGGGGCACGCAAAGTGTAATGGACGAACTAAGCGAAAGGGATAACGACGTGAATAAAATTTGGAAGACATTGAAAGAATCAATTTTGAAAACAACCAGAGAACAAATAACATCAGAAAATAAGGTGAAGAAGAAATAATGGATAAATAAAGATATTCTACAATGTAGGATCGCAAAAAAGTGAAGAATATAAACGCAAAGAAATACAAACAGATACAGAGGACGATACGTAGCAAAATACGTGAAGCAAAAGAAAAATGGATGATTAACAGATGTGATGAAATCGAAGAATTAGACAACAGATATGAAATATTCAATCTGCATAAAAAGATTAGAGAAGTGACAGGAAACTACCGCACACGAAATCATAATATACTTTTAGATGATGGGAAAACACAATTAATTACAGAAGAAAACCCTCAAACGTGGAAACTGTGTATACAGCAGTTGTTTAGTGACAGTAGAATTTCACAGCATAATTATAGAGAAGCAAGTACTGGGCCATAAATATCTAAAGAAGACGTGACACACGCAATCAAGGGGGCTAAAAGCGACAAGGCTCCTGGACCAGATGAAGTATATGTCGAAATGATAAAAATGCTCGCCTACACAGGAATAAATGTTCTAAGAAAGTTATTCAATATTATATTTGATACAAGAGCTAAACCAAATGCATGGTTAACTTTAACCTTTGTAACCCCTAAAAACAACAAACGTTAGATGTAACGAATATCGAACTATAAGCCTGATTAGCCACACACTAAAAATATTTCTAAAGATAATTTATAACAGGATTTATCAACTATGTGAAGCGGTGCTTAATGAATCCCAATTTGGCTTTAAAAGCGATTTGGGCACAAAAGAAGCTCTCTTCAGCATACAAATCCTAGTCGAAAGATGGAGCGATGTGAATATCGACGTTTAAGCCTGTTTTGTCGACTATGAAAAGGCTTTTGACTGTGTGCAATATGAAAAGCTTTTAGACATTTTAAGTACAATAGGGCTGGATAATAAAGATATACCTGATATACCATGAATCTCTATTGGGATCAAACAGCGATCATGAGAATTGAAGCCACTGTTGTTCAACATATACTTTGAGGCGATTTTTACAGATGCATTAGAAAACATACTAGAAGGAATTAATATAAATGGAAAAAGATTAAATAACCTGCGATACGCAGATGATACCGTCCTTTTAGCGGAAACCGAGCACGACTTACAAACACTCATCAATTGTGTGAACGATTGTAGCAATCGCTTCGGTTTAAATGTAAATAATAAGAAAACTAACATTATTGTAATAGGCAAAATCAGAAAGATGCAAACTGACATTACGATTGATTGAGATCGGTTGGAACAAGTGGAAAAGTACAAATACCTGTGCTGTATAATAAACGAGGAATGGGATCACAGCCTAGAAATTAAAAGTCGGATCGAGCAAGCCAGAGCAGCATTCTTAAAACTGAGGAAACTCATATGCTGCCGAGATCTAAATTCAAAACTTCGCATGCGAATTGCACGATGCTATGTCCTACCTGTTTTCTTGTATGGAGTAGAAGCATGGACGCTCACCCAAGCGACAGTTAAAAAGATAGAAGCGTTAGAAATGTAGATATACCGCCGCATTCTTAAAATACCTTGGATTGAAAGAATACGCCATGAGACAGTTCTACAAAGAATGGGGAAGGAGAGAGAAATTCTAATCACAATAAAAAAAAAGGATGTTAGAATATAGGGGACATGTAATGCAAAATCCAAAATACCAGTTGCTGCAATTAATCATCTCAGGTAAAATACAAAGAAAAAGAAGCGCACTACAAGAAGAGGAAGGTATTATGGGTTACTAAAGTCATTTAGAACACCTTTCATGAGAAGAAATAAAATAACATTTGTTTTGGTTTAGAAAAATGAAAATTTTGAGCCGTACATTCCAAAAAATCTAAAATATATAGGGCGATCCATTTAAAAAATCAAAGTTAATGACATTTCCGGTAAATCCGTGGCCATCTCAACTATATCTATCCGTCAATCAGAAATTATGTCTAGTATCTACGTATCAAATTCCATCCAAATAGATTCATAAATAAAGGAGATACAAGCATGGCCCTGGTCTAATTGTCACCATGTATATCAGACAAAGAAATACGGATAGGTGCCACAAAAGGCCGTTGCGTACTCTCACATGGCGAACTACGTACTCGTACATTGCATTCAAAATGAGAAAACTGAGAACCCCATTCTGTTAGCTTGCTGGAAGCTATCTGCTTTCTGAGGTGCTTCCCACGCACAGGTCTTCACATCAAAAGGTTAAACTGAAAGTATTTCTTTCGCTGGAATAAAATCAATATAACAAAGCATTCAAATTCTACCTATAACTTGGTCTGAAAATACTGTAAACTCCATTACTTCACCGTGTATTTAGATTTGCACAATTTTACGTAGTAGTTGTTTTATCATGCTTTTATACTTGGCGGAGCGAGCATGTGAGTGAATACGAATATGTTATTCCGTTTACTGTTCTTGTTACAATTGAGTACTTAACATGAAATCGAAAGTAAGGTTTGAATGGGCGGAAATTTGTCCGCAGTACACTGGATTGCTACTGAGCCGGGTTACCATATGACGTTGGGATACATTTAATGTCGCTCTTGTCTGAAGATTGCTCGATGAGGTAGAGTAACAAGACTACACACAAAACGTATACACACACATGACTTGAAGGTAGCACAATAGGCCCATATTGAGCGCCCGTGAACCTGAGACACCCTTTACCCATAAGATAGGTTTAGAATATTTAAATAAATGTAAAATTGATTTAGAAAATGATTGACTGTCAAATTCCGTTTATAATATTCAACATTCAAGGCCTGTATGAATAATGATTTTTGAGGCTTTCACGGCCATTGTCATTAAGTAACAAACAAAACAAAACAGTATTCAAACCCCCGAGCAAAATCTCACAGGTTTTTCCTTCATCTAAAGATAAATTAAACACTATGTCATCTAAAGGTGTTTATAGAGTCCCTTGCTCTTGTAATGTTGTATACATTGGTGAAACAAGTCGTTCAGTGAAAACTCGTATCTCTGAGCATCAGCGCTGTCTCAAGTCAGGTCTCGTTTCATCATCGGCCATCGCCGAACACCAACGCGACACTGGTCATAAGATCCTTTTTGATGAAACTTCCATCATCTGCAAATCCCCATTCTTCTTTAGCAGAAAGATTCGCGAAGCCATTGAGATTTGCAAACACCCTAATAATCTCAATGGAGACGAAGGCTTTCCCCTTCCTTCTATTATATTATATTATATATACTTCTGGTTGGGTTAGTTCCCCTTTCTGCACTGCGGCCTAAAAGACCTATTGTGCACATCCCAGTGCTTCACCTAGCCTCAAAGAGGTATTCCGATGTCCTCAAAAAAGCTTCCTAGTGAGTTTAGTGAGGTGTTTATCAGCAGTTCGGGTTCGATTGTTGTTTCCCCAAAGTGTTTATGTCGCAGAGTTATGAGTTCCTCGCACTCGCATATCCAGTGGATTGGAGTCTCGTCCTTCTCTTCACAGAATCTACATTCTGTGTTTGTTGCCACTCCTATTGTGTGCATATGTTTGTTCATATAACAGTGTCCTTGTTATGTGTTTTATTTTCTCCCTTCCATTTTCCAGGAGTGCTAGTGTCGCTTTCTTGGACGGTTCCCCTATGAAGTTTCTAGAGTGCCTTGCTTTAGGGTAGTCGTGCCAGAATTTGCGATGTTTATCTCGTAACCAGCTTCTAGTTTGCTCCCTGATCATGCTATAAGCTATGTTACAGGTAGGCTCTGGTCCTATCAGCTGGATAGTACTGGCTGATTTTGCTAGTTTGTCTGCTTTTTCGTTGCCTATTATTCCTTGGTGACCTGGGACCCACAACAGGCTAAGTTTGTTGTGTTCTCCCAGTTGAACCAGTTTTTTATGGCATTCATATACCAGTTCTGAGTTGAACTGGTTAGATGACAGCGCTTTTAAAGCTGCTTGGCTGTCCGTCAGGATGTGTATTCTCCTGCCTTTGTAGGATCTCTGCACCATTAATTGGGCGCAGGTTAGAATTGCTGTTACTTCGGTCTGGAATACTGTTGCATATTGTCCCAGGTTTATGCTTATTGCATTTCCTGGTCCCGTACCATAAATGCCCAGACCTGTTTCATTTTCTGTTCTTGATCCGTCTGTGTACCAGACTTCCCCCTTTAGTTTGGTTAAGACTTCTTCCTCGTTCCACTCTTCCCGCTCTGGAAGATATACTTCAAACGGTTTTTGGAACTGGTAGGATGTCTTTATTTTGTCGGACTTCATCTGCAGGATGTGGTTTTCACGTAATCGGTTAAAGATTTCGGTATGGTATCCTCGATGTCCAGGATAACGATCATACCCTTGTATTTTCAGCCTATATGCCCCTAGTCTCGCTTCCGCCTCTACCCTTAGGTGTAATGGGGGAAAGTTCAGCAAGGCTTCTAACGCGGCTGTCGGGGTTGTTGACATTGCCCCCGTTATTCCAATACAGGCCATTCTTTGTATTTTGCTAAGCGAGTTCTTATTTTTAATATTGCTTGCCTTGTGCCACCATACCAAGGATGCATAGGTTATCGTTGGTATAATGACTCTTGTGAAGAGCCAGTATACCATTTTTGGTGACAGTCCCCATGTTTTTCCAAACATTCTTCTGCAGGTCCAGAATGCTCTGCAGCCTTTGCTTGTAACATGTTCCATATGGTGTTTGAATGTCAATTTGGTGTCTAAAATCACACCCAAATATTTGACCTTCTCCACCATCTGTAGTTCTTTTCCGTATAGTTTTAGTTTCCTATACTTGTTTTTCTTCCTTCTTGTGACTGACAGAAGCGAGGTCTTTTCCGGGTTGACCGATAGTCCCTTGGCTTCACACCATCTTTCCACAATGTTGAGGGCCAATTGCATTCTTTCGAATACTACGCCCTCAAATTTTCCGTGTATGTAGATGGTGATGTCGTCAGAGTAGCCCTGTGTGTATAAGCCCCTCTCCTCTAGTTCCCGTAGAAGGCCATCCACCACGAGGTTCCACAGTAGAGGTGACAATACCCCTCCTTGTGGGCACCCTCTGGTCACCGACACTTTCACGGTTGTCTTATAAAGAGAAGTGGTTATGACTCTGCTTTTAAGCATGTTTAGTATCCATCTGCTCAGGGTGTCATTTATTCCCCTGCTATTCAAGGCTAGATGAATTGAGTCGAACGAGGTGTTTTCAAAAGCACCTTCGATGTCCAGAAAGGCTCCTAGGCCAAAGTCTTTGGATTGTATAGTTTTTTCCCCCTTGCTGACTAGTTCGTGTATAGCCAGTTCGCAGGATTTTCCTGATTGGTAGGCATATTGGTATCTATGTAATGGAGAAATCACCAGTACTTTGTCCCTTATATACCTGTCAATTAACTTTTCTAGCGTCTTCAGAATGAATGACGCCAGACTTATTGGTCGGTAAGATTTCGCCTGGGCATAGCTTTCCTTTCCCGGCTTTGGTATAAATACCACTCTCACTTTTCTCCAGCTTGCTGGTATGTAACCTAGGGCCAGACTTGCCCTTAGCATTGCACATAGACGGGTGGATAGTTCACCCCAGCCCTGAGTGAGTAGAGCTGGGTAGATCCCGTCTCCACCTGGAGCTTTAAATGGTTCAAAACTGTGTAATGCCCATTTAAGTTTTGTTATGTTTATCACTTGATGTGCTGTCTTCCAGTTCTCTTGTGTGGCCCTGCGTAAAGGTATTTCTACACCGTGATCACTGGTATTATCTTCTTGTAATAGTATACTGCCTGGGAAGTGTGCCTGTAGTAAAACTGCCAGTGTTTCTTTCCCAGTTTCCGTGTATCCTCCTTCAGGTTTTTTTAGTGTTCCCACTATCTGTGGTCTATCTTTCGCTAGCGCTTTTTGGAGTTTTGCACATTCTGGTGTCTTGTCGACTCCCTTGCAGTACTCCCTCTATGAGGATCGTTTTGCTTTCCTCACTTCGTTATTGTATTTTGTAAGGACTTCTTTATAAGGTTTCCACTTCCCTGTCCTTTTTGCTTTGTTAAATAGCCTTCTTGTCTCCACCCGCAGCTCTGAAAGTCGACCGTTCCACCATGGAAAATCTCTGGTTGACCTTCTGGAAGTTGCAGTACAACTCGATTCGAAGGCATTTATCAGTGATTCAGCGATGGCATCTGCCATTGTTTCTAATTCAACAGTGTTACTGACCCTGGGGGGCAATCCTGTAGTGCCTGCTTAAGGTTCTCTTTATATGACCCCCAGTTGCAGTTTCTGGGATAACTGTACTCCAGGTCGGTTAGCACTGGTGTTTTGATGTCAAATCTGATGTATCTGTGGTCCGAGAGCGATGGCTCTTCAGATACATACCATTTTTCTACCATGTTTGCCATAGCTGTAGTGGCTACAGTTATATCAACGACCTCCATTCTAACACTAGTTACAAATGTGGGTTCATTGCCTAGATTCATTGTCAAGAGCCTATTTTCTAAAAGGAAATCAAGGAGTGACTCACCTCTGGGGTTGGTGTTATTGCTTCCCCACGCTATGTGGTGAGCGTTTGCATCACATCCTAGTAGTAGCTGCAGATTCGCCCCTCTGCAGTGTCCTACTAGCTTCCTCATCTCAGGAGTGGGTGGATCTCCTGGCTGGTCATATGGGAGGTATATGGATCCGATAATGAGTTCCCTCTCGTTCCCTTCCATAGCCATTTTGGTTTTGACTGCCACAAGATCCCTACAAGAAAGGTCTCTTAATGTGATCAGATTCAAATTTGATTTAGCAAGTATGCAAGTTCTAGGCATGGCTTCATCGGAGTCCAGCCCTTGGTCATCCCTAGTCCCATTATTTTATTACCCTTAATCCAAGGTTCTTGAATTAATATAATATCAATATTATTTTTGATGGCATAAGCCTGTAAGACCGCCGATGCGTTCTTACAATGGTGTATATTTACCTGTAGTAGTTTCAGCGCCATTGTAGCTTCTACTTAGGTTTTTGGGCTTAACGAGAGGGAGGTTCCTTAGACCCTCCCCCTTCTTTCACCTGGGGGGGTTCTGAAGTCCCTTCCGCCTGTGGTTCTTCTGCTGGTAGAGGTTCCCGAGGCCCCTCTACCTCCATTTCCTCTGGCGATTGCGAGAGTGGAGGTTCCAAAGATCCCTCCACTTCCATCGCCTGAGAAGGTCCTTCTTCTTCTGCCTGCCCTTCTTTCTTCTCGTCTTCCTCCTTTTTCTTACCCAGTTTCTTAAAAGATACCCGGGAGAAGTTTAGGAAAGGCCTATAGTCAACGTCCTGTAGCTGAGTCCAGAACTGTTCTGACATGGCGATGACTACCTGCTGTTCCTTGGGGTCCGGCTTGGAGTCCGTCACCTGCCAGGTCTATGTGGAAAGACCTTTATTCTGTTTCTGCAGCCTGTGCAGAATAGTTTTGGCTTCCAGTACTGGTCCTGGAATCCAAGCTAGGGTGTATACTGGTTTGGGAACGTCCTTGGCCTTCCTGAGTACAAGTTTCGCTCCCTCCCATGGTATACAGCCTTTTATTGTTGTTTCCAGCCACGTTCTGGTTTCGAGGTCCGCGCAGGTCACGTTAAGTCTTTCCCTGCCGTGGCGTACCTCAAGAAATCTCGGGTGGGGTACATTCTCCCCATCTTCAATTTCATAAATTTTTTCAAGCAGGTAGGATCTAATCAACCCTGCCTGCTCGACATTTAAGGTCTCATCTGGGTAACTGTCTGGCAGAATTACCATTTTTTCCCCAGTTTTCCCCTCTTTGTAACTACGAGCAGGTTCTTCCACCCTGCTCCTTTTTTTCTGCTGCTTTGGGGTACTTCCTTCGGATCGGTTCCTTTTTGACCCTCTCCCGTCGTCCCCTTTTCTTGCGCCAGCCCTGGTCCCTGAAGGCCCTGGTTGCGGCTGACTGCTTGGGACTGTCCCGGTGCCTTTGCTCCCGGTTCCTGCCTCTTGCAGTCGTTGGAGCTTCAGTTTTCGCTTTGCAGCGCCCGATAGTTTCCTGTATTCGGCTGGATCCATCCAAGATCCTCCAGCCGATCCCTGGGGTTGCCCCCTAGGGGGAGAGTTATTTTTTTTGGGTTTTCTTTTTCTTTTGTTTTTATTGTTAAATTTAAGTCCTCCATGTTGTTCCCACGAGTGATCGGGAAAAAAGGTCAACCCTCGCCGGAGCCCGAACGACGAGGTAAGGCGACTTAGTACGACGGAGTTGCGCCAGGTGCTCCGAAGGAATCGTTCGTGAAACTGCCTCCCCAGTTCCATGCAGCCCTCGTCACGATATCTTCCAACTTGGCTTGAGGGATGTTTATCGACTTCCCAGTCTAGATCCGCTGGGTTTAGTTTCAACAGGGCCACCACGTGTAGGATGCAATCTGAGATCACATATCACCAATCATTGAAGGTGATACCCAACGGTCTTGGGATTTCAGAGGCTGGAGTGCTATGCCTTTGTCCTCCCCTGTAGTTGACCTTCCGCCGCGGGGCAGGTTAGTGCCAACTCCTGGCTTCCGGTCAGCCACTCGACCCCATTATATGTGATAATTAATATCTATTTAAATGGCTTCTAAAAACTTTAATCTAGCCCTGTTAATAAATTACTGTTACAAAAATCCTGTAAATGTTCTTTTACAGTTGTCAAAATGAGGAAATTTTTTAGAACATGTAAACTGGATAAAAAAAATATACTAAATAATTTGTCTAGTAATAGTCGGCACAGAGAGCCTGGAAAAGGATTCGAAGGGTAGGTGCACCATCCAACCTTCATCAACGGCTTAAAGTAATAGAAGAAGAAAGGAGCTGGTAAAAAAGAAAGACTGAAGCTAGTAAAATCTCCTTGATAAAACAGTTGAGGATATTTCCTTCCCCTCCCGTATTATGACGGGGGGATCCTTCTATTTTTAATATTTGCGATTAGTTAAAGAGAGAAAATAAAACAGACAAGATGTTACAGTCAAAAAGCGTCATGCTTCGAATGCCCATTTCCCCGTCCGTCGCATGCTATATTGTTATCTCCGTGTAACGCCTTGGCGTCTTACTTTTTTACGCCTAACTTGTTTGGTGACTTTACATTTATATGTAATTTAGGAGATTATTAAGTTATAACGTTATTTAATAAGCATGATTTTTGATAATAAATTAAAAATAATTTTGTCGTAAAACATACTTTATTCAAAATTGATTCTTTTTTAAATTATTATAAACGTTTCGCCAATTATGTTGGCTTCTTCAGTAATTTATTTAAGCATTACAAATTAGAGATTTATAACATTGTGATTCAGAATTTGCATTCTCGCATTCAGAATAACCAAGCGGTCTGGTTTTAATTATTTTCAAGTATGGACTATCATTAATTATTAATAAAAGAAACTTTGAAAAATGTGAACTAAATCCAAATTGTATACTTCTATTCACAATGTTATAAATCTCTAATTTGTAATGCTTAAATAAATTACTGAAGAAGCTAACATAATTGGCGAAACGTTTAATTAATAATTAATTTTTGTTCAATTTTAAATTAAAGTATGTTTTACGAAAAAATCATGTTTAATTTATTATCAAAAATCATGCTTATTAAATAACGTTATGACTTAATAATCTTCTAAATTACATATCAAATTTTAAACAAAGTCATATAATTTTGAAAATGTTTAATTTACATTTATACAAGGCAAATTTTCGCTCCGTTATTAGGACGTACCTAGACCATGTTCAGTTTTTGCAGGTGTTTTTGACAAATGTACGACGTGTTTTGTTAATTGAGCGCTTGGCGTTCTTTTTCTTTTGCCAGAGTCTCTCGAGCCGATCGCAAGCAATATGTCGTTGTTAATCTTTGCCCTACTTTGGGGCAAAGTATTGTTTCTTAGGTCACTCGCGATATCGCGGATCCTTATGGCTGAATTTAGCGGAGATTATTTGATCTTGTCTACCATCGCACTTGATAGCGGATTCTTATCGCCGTACGTGTCGAGTTCTCAAGTCGTGAGCTTAAAGTATTTCTGCGCTTATTTTCTCTTGTTCGCTATTGTAATTAGACACTTACGTTACGAATTTATAGAGCCGACCTTGAAGTCGTTAAAGGTTTTGCTACTTGTTTTGCGCTCGATGCGCATATCCATTATTGAGGCCCTGTAGTTAAGTGGAAGTTGTTGTTGCTATTTCCCGTTTATTGCCGGAGTTCCATCGTTTTGCAGTTGTTTTCCTGAAGATTTTATTGAGTTCCCGTAGTATATCCGAGAACTTCTCTTATTAGTTGAACGTTGCCGATTATTGATGTTTGTTTCCCGGTGGAGTTTCGCATTATCCTCTGGGTATCTAAACACGAGCCTGTGTTGTCCAAAGTAAACACAAACTTGGGTACATTACTTTTTCCGTCAGCTTGGATTCATCGGCCAAAATTGTATAAACCCCGAGTATTATTTTTCCTTTCACTAAACATACTAAATTTCTACTTATTGTGGTATTATTTTGTTTCCTTCCTACTATGTTTGCTTCATGTAAACTTGCTAATTTAAGCTGCCTATGTAATACCAAGGGTTAGTGTCTTAAATGTGTAACTCTCTTATGTGTTACGCTAATGAAATTGCTAGGGTAACTCTTGTTCGTTGCGATTTCTTGCAGCATCCTTTGTTAATTTTAGAAAAGACCCGCACGACATCTTCATTGTTGCTAGTCGATCTTCCGATTCGTCCATGTAGCCTGAACTATTGTTTGGTACAATAAGCTGGTCATAATAATTGAGTTTGATTAGTCCGGAGCTTGAGTCTAAAAGTTATTTGCCATATATGCGTTTGATTGTTTCTGAATTTTTGTATCGTGGCCCAGGTATTTGTACTGTCTGACTTCCTGTATGCTGCTGTTATCCAAAATTACCTATCCTCCAAGCAGCAGATTTGTGATAATCTTGATTTTGTTGCTGGTTAATGTGAAATAGTTGGCTTCAGTTAGTTTTTTGAGCATTTATTCAGCTTCATTTGTGTTGTCTGTGAAACAAAGTTTGTTCAACTTCCAGCATCGATGCTAATGCCTTTATGGTTCCAGTCGGGTTCCGCTAAGGCGTACACAGCAGTAAAGAGCTTGGACGACATTGTATCTCTTTATCCGACGCCTCTTTTGGGTGGAAATTTGTTAGTGTCTTGGTGTAGCCTTCCTCATGCTACAGAATTGCTATAAATGTTGTGTATTAGAGGGGTGTATCGGTGGTCGGTACGGCACTGGCCAATAGCTTTATTTATAAGGCTTTCAGGAAGTCGATGCATACCAAGACTAAATGTCTATTATATTCGATCATTTTCTCTTGGAATAGTGGTATAAAAAGACAGAGATTGAAGAGATGTTTAATTCTCTTGCTGTCCATTTTAATGTCTTATAACACCATAAAATCCTCCCCTAGAGCCTTTTTATTGTTTATCTGCCTTAATACATCCTACATTTCATCTGTGGTAATTTATTTTAAACTCTGGTTTGGAACTCTATAGTTCTCTTTTATTTCTTTTCGGTTTGAGTATCCTGTTTGCTCGCTATATACAATTTGCAAGAACTCGATTCTGTTCGATGCTGTATCACCTGTTAGAATATTTTGAATTTTATTTCACGGCAACTAGAGGTGAATCAAAGTCTACTAGCTTGATTGCCGACACTAGCCCACCGCCAGTCGGGGCCTACATTCAGCGCAAGGGCATCGTACTATGATGCTTTCCCGGCCCAATTTTTTCGTGTTTGGAAGCTTCTAACCTCACCACCCCGGGCGCGATGAAAGTGTGGTGTCTCACTATCATGTTTTGCATAGAATAGTTGAATATCCGGGAAATTCTTATTGCATATTAAAGGTTCTATCCTTGATTAGGGTTGAATACCGGATTGACGTTTGATTCTCGTAAGTACCTATAAATAACGGGACGTTGTGTAGTCTTTGCCATTATATGTAGATTTTGGACTATTGTTCCATTCATTAGCTTTTTATGCCGAGCAGGCGAGTGCGTAACGAAGTCATGATCGCTCAGCCATCTCTCGAACCTTAGGTGGTTATCTTCTCCAAGGAAAGCTCAATTTTATCTCTCTTCTCGAGTGCTAGCAATAACGCTTCCCTGTGACGGACCCCACCACAATGTTGCAAAGCACTGCAAGACGCAATTAAGGTAGACCTCATATGTTAACTGCATGTAACATATTAGTTCGCAGCTCAAAAGTGCGTTAAATTATCTGGAAGTGAACCTTCCATGTTAAACAATGAGTTAAGTCAAGTTTTGCGCTGTAACGTTTTTTATTTTCTATTTTAGATAAATTAAGACTCCTTTCTTAAGTAACTCACCAGGAAATTGCCGATGAACAATAATTTTGAAACTAGACTGTATACGCAGTGACGTTACTTAGGGTATTATTAAGTTGAGTTTTTAACATGCGTAACCTATGGGTCTAAAATGGCACACATTTAAGAGATTTGTTTAAACATTTGTGGTTGTTTGCTTGTGGTCTTTCCTTTCGCTGTAAAGCAACTTCCAGGAAGCTTCACATATATTCTAGAAAACGAAGACTTCAGATAAATCCCTGTCTGTGGAAGACCACTAAGCACACCCACTGAATAAGCTGACTGACCCCGTTTCGTAATTTTGGGTACCACGAGTCATTTAAGTATAAGAAATTTTATGGCGCCTAGGACATTCATTCTAAATTATTATAAGCCCACAATTCTATCGCTGTCAAACGCACCCTCCTCGACTGTAGTGAGCCGGAGCCAACATTTTTCGAGTTAAATTATTTTCGTGGATTTCTGAATCGTATAAACATTGTCACCAGCTTATAATAATCGTCCTTGAAACAAGAGCAGCTGTCTGTTTGGTATCAACATTGCTAGTGTACTTATCGTTTAGCCCTGCTTCGTTTTTAAATGTTGTTTCTGCCAGAGGCTAGTTTACGTTTGACGACCCTTCATACGTTTAGGTATTTTCTTTTTGAATGTGTTCTATATTGTTGTGTTTTATGTCTTTGTGGATGTTTTTGGAAATTTCCTTGTTCAGATTTTAAAATTTTTGCATGTTTACGTTCTGAATCCACATGTTTCTACGTTTTTATATTAGTGTTCGAGTATGTGGGATGATTTTGCTCTCCTACGTTTGTTTGAGGCTATTGGTCGATGGCTTGGGCTTCTGTTGCTGTCCGACTAGCTTCGTCAGCATTCGACGCAACGTTTTGGCATTTGTTAATGTGTGGGTTATCGTGTCCTCACTATCTGTGTTTTCTGGAACTTGCCATTTCTTTTTTCTATATAAGGTTTTTTGTGGAAAAAGCTGTTTATCAAAAATAGAAAGTTTACTCAAGTTTTACTTCGCTGGTTTCTAGTACCACTGCCGAATTTTCCGAGAATCTTTTAGCGTTTCTTACGATACTGTTCCTAAAAAACGGCAATCGATGTACGCAATCTGTGTTCAGGGAGTTAGCGCTGATACCCTTTTTCGTCCATAACCGTGTTGATATGCGCTAGCTTAACGTCTGGTAGTAGCCAACCACTCCTGGTGCTTGAGGTACATGGTTGGCGAAGAGTAAGTTTGCGAAAGCCATTAATGTAGTACTGTATAGTTACTTTTAACAAAGTTTCTTCACAATGGTGTTTTAGTGAACAGATTCAATGCCAACTTTAGCGTTGAAATCTCACAGATGATATTGGAGTGTTTCGTAATCTGAATGGCATGTTGTTGATGCATATGCAATTATCAGTTTGAAGTTATATTTGTAGTTTATACACAGTAATAGCTGAAACCCGCGGCATACGCCGCATGTAAAATGTAGGACAAATTTAATAACTTTTGTTGCACTAAAGAAAGTTTTAAAAGCACGCTAGAGAATGGCAATAAGGAAAAGTTCCAAAAAATATTTTTTCAAATGGAAAGTTTCTGGAAAGGAAACGCTCGCCTCTGGAAAGCGTTTTATGGACATTCGTGGATAGCCTCCAAGCAACTGTCTTTCATATTGGATACTGCCAATACTGCTGAATTGAATAGTGTCTTCTTTTTCTGTTCAGTATTAAATGGTAAATGGTACAGTACACGCAAGCATGAAAGATAAGCGATACAATGTTGAGGTAATAAATTTTAGCTTAAAAAGTATAATTATTTAAAATACTGATTGCTGCTTCAGATGGATTCTAAGTAGTAACGAATACTAAGTATATATTTTTACTTTGTAGATCTTCCTCGATGAAGACAAAAACATAACCTCAACTTCTTGCACATGTCCTCGTGGACAAGTTTCATGTCACCATGTTGCTGCACTGGCACTATTTGCCCATTACAGTATATCAGTTACAGACCAGTCATGTAGCTGGTCAGTGCCTAAACAATCTAAAGCACTTGATGAAAACGTGAGAACAATCGATGCATTGTTTTTGCTGTCTAAGGTATATCGAGCTTCAAAGAGAAGTGTTACCAAGGAAGAGATCGAAACGCTTAGAGAAAAATTGGCTTCGTTTGGAGGGGTGGTAGGATTCAGTTGGCTTCTAGCACCCAGACTTACTGCACAGGAAGATAATATTGTTCCACAGATTAGTTATATAATTTTCTCCGCAAATATCAAAATATATCTGAAAAAATTAGTTATTTTGAATAAAAAGTGAATGTTTCTCCTGAGGAAGTAATAACTATATTGAGAAAACCATAGGGCAGTAAAAAAATCCCTTGTGGTTAATTATTCGCAGGTTTCGTTTAACAGCCAGTTCGTTCGGTACAGTGCTAGCAGCTTGCAAAAGAAATCGTTACCCTGCATCGCTTTTCAAAAAACTACCAGGTTTGCTTTGCAAAATATTTTTCACATTTTTCCATAAAGTTCTCTTATTATGCAGGAACATATAACTTAGATGGAGTAAAGGCCATTCGGTGGGGGCGAGAACATGAAAATAATGCAATTGAAGCATTTGGGGCAGCAACTTGACTTCCTGTGATATCTGCTGAACTATGGCTCCATCAGTGTGGATACCTTGGAGCCACCCCAGATGGCCTTGTAGACGAGGAAGAGCTTGTGGAAGTTAAATATCCATTTAAATATCGCAATTCCAACTTGATGGAATCATTGCACATGATAAAGGCTATATTTGTTATTACGATAAGGTATTGCAACAGTATGTGGTAAATGAAAACCATGAATATTTTCACCAAATACAGGGTGCATTGCACTTGTTACATAAAAAGAAATGGTATCTAGTTATCTGGACTCCTCAAGTCGTCGCAATAATTCCAGTTACAAAAAAAGAAGAATGGGCAGAAAATATACAAATTTTGAAGAATTTTTATCATACAAAATTCCTTTCATCTCTAGTGAATGTCGAAATTAAATAAATGTGTAACTATGTTGTGAGTAAAATAGCATACATACCTCGTGGGAAGTAGTGATGGGAAGTTTCGATACTTTTGCGGACTCGTTCATTCCAATCCCATTCCGCAAGTGGATCGAGTCCATCGGATTCGATCCTCGGATCGACATCGAAATTGAATGTACATTTCAGACACCCGGGGTCTTCGGTCATTCCGGACCCGGAACGAACAACGCGCGTATCTTTGTTTTGGTGAGTGGTCACGCAGTCGGTAATTCAGTATGTTTATATGTCTCAAACATCAATTGGGCACATACAAAGCCGCCAAAAGCCATAAATCACTGATAACTGATAAAAAATCATGCAACTTCGGCCGTATCATGTGTCGCCTGTCGACGTCGAGCCGCTAAAACGAACACCATCATCAATTGCTGTTCCCCATCAACACATTGTATTGTATTCTGTATTGAAATGGATTGAATAACGGAATCCAAAGGAATGTATGTCCGCGAGAATTGACGCCTCGCGACCTTTTCGTTCCTTGGAACGAATCCGGACCGAAACTTGGACTCGATCCAAATCGATCCTGCCCCGGATTCGATTCTTTGTATCGAATCGGACCGGATCGACACATCGCTAGTGGGAAGGCTTATTCCAACTTCACGCTTTTAGCTGACCTCAGTGCTTCGCACCTCGGTTGACTAACCCAGCGCTCAGCTGTATATAGAGCTCATCCCAGCGCGGGAAGCAATATACATATAGTAAAATCACGGAAACAAACTGTGCACATCATCAAATATTTAGTTATTAATTTAAAGTTACTGTTTGATGACGCGCACCGTTTGGTTCCGTGATTTACCTATAGTTAATCATATTTATTGTAACTATATACCTAATCACGGAATCAAACGGTAACTTTAAATTAATAACAAAATATTTGATGACGTTCACCGTTTGTTTCCGTGATATTGCTGTACTATTAATAAGAAATTTTTTATTAGATAGCAGTATAGCAATATATTTGTAAATACTTTTATTTATTAAGTTGTTAAGTTCTGTAATTAACAAAACGAATATTTGAGTGAACTTAAACTAACATATAGTAATGTACAACTATACAATAAGAAAAAAATGTCTTATTTAAATAAATAAGCAGTTGTTAATTAACACTCTTATTTCTATTTCTACTGTTCGCCTTCAAAATATGTTTCAACTTCCTTTATTAGTGGAAATTGGTTAGTGCGCCACACTTTCCAGATTTTTGTTGCAGAGTTCATTAAATTTTGGGGTATTTGATTTAGTATTTTGTATGCCTTAATACGACGAATTGCTCTTTCCACATGAGTTCTAGCACGAGCAATATTTTTGGTTTGTATTACCTGAGAAGGAGTAAATTGTGGTTGGCACAAAAATGGTGGAATATTTAGAGAAACACCTGCCGGTAAAATGTCGCCAATGAGAAATCCCTTATCTGCAATTATCAAATCTCCTGGTTCAAAAATAGTAAGTACTCCACAGTTCTGCACAATTTTCTTATCAGAAGTGGCACCAGGATACAATAAACTCAAGTAAGTCACAACTCCATTTGGTGCAACTCCCACAAGACCTTTTAAAGCGTTATGGTGCTTGTAATGGCTATATGTCGCTTTTTGCTTTTCAAGCAACATGGAATTTCAGAAAAAAATTCGGTGCGATCTAATACCATTCTTGTGATCGGAAAGAAAGCAAAACAATTAGGTAAACAAGCTTGATTATCTTTAACAGATGGTACAAATGACATTAAACTGGAAAATATTACTTCGTGTAAGAAATTTAACCAAGTTAAAAAAATATTAGTAACTGTTGCAGTGCTACCAGTTAAATCGCTGAGCTAAATCTTTATGTGGGGGATTCTGGCGCAGCTTATATAACGTTAAAAATAATTGATCGATATCAGAACTACGTTCCACGTTCCATTCTAAATAATAATTTTTATCAATATTTCCCAACAAATTGAAAAGCGATAAAAAAATTTCTTTGTTGGGTAGTCCAATACCTATATAAGACAAAGTTAGTAATTAATAATAAGTACATAAGGATGCTATAAATTTTAACAAGAAATGCTCATTCTATTTATGGTAGTTTCTACACTTGAGCCAAGTTACGAAGGCAATCGACGTAAACAAAGATTCTGACAGTTCCCGGTGCATGCTAAACCAGTTTCACACGGTGCGCATTTTACGTAAACTTCTGTCGCATGTTGCCGTAAAAGAAATTACAGCACAACAAAGCAACGCTCATTCCTCCTCTAGTGTAACGACGCGTATAAACGGAGTTCAACTTTCTATTCGAAAGGTCCAACCGCAGAACGCCTTTCTATCACGTGATATTCACCGACCAAGTGCGTTTGTTTACTTGGATCGCCTTCGTATCTTACCTCAAGTGGAATGATTATTAAACACAATTGTTACATGACTGATATCATCCAATGAGAATCATGCATTTTTATTTAAAATCAACCAATCTCGAACTGATTACTTGATAAGCTCCCTAGGGAAGCTTATCAATCGATAAGCTCCCTAGTGCTAATTATCAACCCCGTAGATGGTGTCATAATTAGAAATAGAAATGCAAGAAACACGCAATTTGAGTTTGTTGGCATTATTAGATAAATTTTAAATCATAATTCGTGTATCTGTTTTGTGTAATAATCTTCAAAATATAAACGCGGGGGACACACTTACATATAATTTTGCCCGTGCCAAGAGTGATCGTGCTGGTTGAAAACTGCCCTCGGAACAGTTTTCATTGCAACCAGCACTCGACCCTTGCCGTGTGCAAAATTATCGGTAAGTATGTCTCGCCCTTGTTATATTACTATTGATAATACTTGTCGCTTCGCTCGTAGGACAACATATACGACTGTTGAAAATAAAAAAAAATCCACAACCAATTACAAAAATGGTGACAGAAAGAACACATTTTCTCTCTACGGAGGAAATGGGCAATATGAAAATGTCTGTTGTCATGGTATTTATAAAATAACACAATCGGCAATTAGAGTAACAGCCAAGGAGGAGTGTGTAACAGGAAATATGGTGAAAGTAGGATACCAGTAATGTCATCAGAAAATACTATAAATAATCGGACTCGGTAAATGGTAACATAAAATAAATAACTCTTCTTGGCGATTTCATGTTACGTATTCAGTCTCTTGCAACATTTGTCTGTCCTGGGACCAAGTGGTTTTGGATTTCCTCGTGGTTCCAGCTGGTTAAACTGAGCTGGCACGAATACTGCCTCAACTTTCGGTTCTTCTGCTTCAGGAAGCCCCTAAACAAAAATTAATATTAGAACTGCAGCACTGTATTTATTTTAATTCGTACCTGGGTTACTAAATGGTGCAATGTCAATTATCTTTCTCACAATTGGAACCAACCGAGTGCTTTGAAACCAGATTATTCACAAGCCATCCTGGATGCCGTACATTTTGTCAAAGAACACAAGGCCTTTTTGCCAAAACTCTGTACGCACTGATTTCTCTGCTTTGACATCAACAGCCCACAGCAGTTTTCAATTGTTTCCCATGTTTATTGAAAGGCAAACTACCGTTCACACTGTCGAACAAATTGCCCATAAAATGCAAGAATTCTGCAGTGTCTGTAGCCCGGCTCTCCATTTTGATGGCCCCATCTTGGGCAGCGTATTCTAAATAAAATAAGTAAGGTCTTACAACAGTATCAGAATATTATACATAACATTTATGCCTTGTAGCATAATAAAATTAGTACAAGAACATAAACACTTACCACTCTAACTCCCCTTGGCGATTTCATGTTACGTATTCAGTCTCTTGCAACATTTGTGTGCCCTGTGACCCAGTGGTTTTGGATTTCCTCGTGGTTCCAGTTGGTCAAACTGAGCTGGCACGAATACTGCCTCAGCTTTCGGTTCTTCTGCTTCAGGAAGCCCCTAAACAAAAATTAATATTAGAACTGCAGCACTGTATTTATTTTAATTTGTACCTGGGTTACAAAATGGTGCAATGTCATTAAAATATTGCAATTATCTTCCTCACAATTGGAACCAACGGAGTGCTTTGAAACCAGATTATTCACAAGCCATCCTGGATGCAGTACATTTTGTCAAAGAACACAAAGGCTTTTTGCCAAAATTCTGTACGCACTGATTTCTCTGCTTTGCTAGCCATGACAGTTTCACTTGGCAGGAGGGAGATTTCGTACCGTGAAACAAACCGATCGGCATCGGCACCACTCGGGTCAGAATATGCAGGGTTGCCAGACTGAATGCATGCGCGTTTTCACGTGTTACGTCCTAACGATTATAAAATTTTGTCTACCAATTCCGCTTTGCCTGGCTGATCTGCTAATTTATTTTTGAGAGTTTCGTCTAATAAATGAGAATGAAAATGTACCAGAAATATTTTAAAAATGTACTTTTGTACAAACGGTTTTAAAATGTACCAGATTCGTAGAATTGTACCAGGTCTGGCAACGCTGCTGTGCAACCGGCAATATCAAGAACACGCCCAAAGTAGTAACTGCACATAGACCACGCGTCGAAATGTTGTGACCTTGGGAATTTTCTTCATTATTATAGAGGTATGATAAGGTAGCCAACCCATTATTATATATAGTTAAAAGTAGTATATTGTATCTTTTATTTACAATGGATCTAAGTTCACCTAGTCGTTTATCTTTGTCTCCTTGGTAGTATAGTGCATTTTCCGATATCAGTTTTTCGAACCGTCTCTCCTCTGTCTCTTCTCGCATAGACCCAAATAATATTTTTCAGTTTTTCTTCCAGTTCTATGATTTTTTCTTCGGACGACATTGCCTGGACATTGTGTGGCTATTTTTAATTTATGTGTACTTAACTTCTTATGTAGTTTTAACACTGGAACATTTACTATATCCCCAAATGTCACTAATCACGTTGTCTTTAATTATTTATGATGTCTTGCTACCGGATGAAACGATATTTACGACACTATCCCGATGTATAGGATACGATTATGCTTATGCGATTCGGAAACCTACACAAATTCAATTACCCTGCAGAGATTTTTGCTCCGACTTAATATGAATATTAAAGTGTGGAGAGGGGGGGGGGGCATTTTTATGATGCCAGCCCAGTTTCCCAAATATCAAAACGGAAACTCGCGAGGATTAGGTGCTTCGCAGGTGTCTCTCCGATCAGGAACTTATCTTTCAATATACTTGATAAGCCCGGGTGTAATTATTTTAAACCCTCCCGTAAAACGCCTTACAAAACATAAGATAGTACACAATAAAACACATATGGGGTATTTTAACAATCTATTTTCACTTGGGCCAGCTCACAATGGAATCATTGGTACATACAAATTAGGTTTTAAAGTTTATTATTCACTAAGTGACGTCACCGTATGTATATTCCAACTCGGTTATTCAATATTCAATACGTAAAGGCCCTGGCGGGGACTTCTTATCTTAGTTAAGCCAGCACGACAACATACAATAACTGAAGGGTTTATCAAGCGATTGATTCAATAGTTTTTAGATAGATGGCTTCACTTTGCAATAATTTCCAACGCACAACTATTACATGCAGATTACAGCAGTTTGTAGTGCCTTGGAACGTAATGCCGAGTCTGACTATTAGTGTCTCTGCTAGCAGTCAACGAAGCCAAGGACAGCTTCTATGAAAGATGTATACGTTGCATCCAGAACCACGATGAATTTTTCCCACTGTTACAGCGGTGGAAAGGGTACGAGAATGGGGAATAGCATCGAAATCAGCTTAAGAAGGGAATTGAGGTCAATGATATATGCCACAATTGGCAGAACAACACCCCGTTCTTTAGAATGTGATCAAATGCCACATCTGGAATAAACCGTAAATCGAGGTATTACTCGTCATAATCGATAACAATTCACTTGGTACACACTTGACAATAATAAACTTGAGCATTCAAAACTGCGTAACTTGAATAACGTAAATACCTACCTGAGGAGAGTGTTAGTGCGATGCATGATAAAATGTGCAAGCGCTTGAAGCACATGCCCCACCCCAGCATAAAACACAGCTGGCAGAAGTATGCTCCATTCCATATGGCGACAAAAGAAAGTATCTACCACGTTTAAAATATTTCAACAGTGTTCCTATGTTATTACAGTAGCTATTTAAAAATGTTGTAGGTTTGTGCTTGGTGCATAGAATACAAGGTGTAACGTTCCGCAGAATGGATGCATTGTGGGCGGACCCTCAAATTCAACTAATAAGAAATGCTCCCACAAAGGGCACGAATGATAGTACTGAAGTGTATTGTTGAAGACGCTGTCTATGTCAAATTCGAGGTTAGGATTTGCGTCAGTTGGTGTCAGACTGACGAAAAACCTAACCTGCTAAACTCGAATTTGACATCGACTGACAGTGCTAGCAACAATATACGATCGCGGCCATGATTACACTATGATCGCGGCCATGATGGATTTCCTAAGTAGGCGCATTGGGAATTGGTTGACATCTCCCCTCTACTTTCTGAACGACTGCGCATCGCCGAGAACGTTTCACCTTGTATTCTTTACACTATGGGTTTGTGTACGTACCTACATATCATTTTCAGCCACTTGCTTTCATTGAAGCTCTCAAAGTCTGAATGTCATTTTTTGGCAGTGGTCTATTATGATGTGTCACATAATATACCTGAATTTTTGAGCCCGTGCGTGCACGTCATACCATATTGATGACATCATATCCTAGTACGTTTATATGAGCCATATACAGTCACTAAAAGTATGTTGTTTGACGCGACTGACGTAACATTTAACCTGCAAATTTCTAATTTCACATAGATTGACAGTGCTACCAACAATGTGAATATGTAATTTTTGTCGCCTAGACGATAAAATTGCATTTTAACGTGAAGTGAAGGTAGATAAAATACAACTATAACAGTTAGAATTGAATGAATATATTAAATTCAAATTTTAAAGATGAAAGAAAAAACCACAACAGGAAAACTAAAAACTAACATCATATTAATTTACATAAAATTTTATTGTAAATGTTGACAACTATCAATTAATGTAAAATTAAGTGACCAAACTACCTTAGAAAATCAGCACTTTAAAAACTTGAACGATGTGTAGCTTGTGTGAAATGAATTGGCGCACTTCAGGTATACGGATTAGACGCATTTTCCTGTAACTGATACTTTGCTTACTTGCTGTCCTTACTGTATATGTTATCTACCTGTTGAGGCTACTTATAATACTGTGCACTTGTGCAGGTATTTATGTATTTTTTCGTGCTCAACTTAAAATCAATTAAAAATACAATTTTGCTCGATTTATTTTAATAAAAACATTGTATTGAGTACCACATAAAATAAAGAACAAATTGACTATAATAGTAAAATAATTTACATATTTTCACAAAGAATAATAATTGGAATTGCGCAGTATTTTAACAACTAAATCAAATAAATCATTTAATTATCATTTTAAAATAACTATGTATATATGTATGTATAATCGATAACCTCGCTTTACCTTGCGGTGTCGAGGCTGGTGCTTTATGTGCTTGCATCTGGCGGTACAATGCTCAACTTGCCCCGGATTCGAGATACAAAGTTGGAGCGCGCATTTTGCGCTTGCACAACAACCATTGTGTGAGCTGAGTGTGTGTGTGTCATGTTGACCTTGTCACTCTATCTCTTTATGTCTGTAGTTCTAACTAAAGCATTAAATTTTATAGACAACACAAATCCAGTAAAGAAGACCATAAGTTTAACTTAATACAGACACAAGTTTAGAGAGTGGAAAACAATAAACGCAAGTAGTTAAGAAAAACAATGAGTTAAAAATACAACATTAGTATAGTATTAAACAATTACTGGAATAGGACAGATATTTGCAACGTTTCATTCTTTAATATCTAGACACTTCTTCAGGCTAAACATGGATTTACATGTTATTAGTGAATTTAATTTAAAAGAAGCTTTTCGATATCAAGGGGAAAACATTGCTGTTTTAGCGGTTGGTTTATTCCGATTCAAATTCAACGTCACTATCGTCTGAATCATCCTCGAGGTCGATTATTACAGGTGTTTGATCCTCTCGATCGAAACCAACCTCTCTATGCCACCAATCGACAATAGTTTTATTTGTTTTTTCCACAGTAGCTTTCCACATATCAGGTGTAACTGTTGCCAGTGCTTTCTGCCACATCTGTAGACATTTTTCCCTGCCATAACCTTCTTCCCCAATGTGTTTGTTGTAATATTGTTTACAAATTCCCCAAATGTTTTCTATTGGGTTAAATTGGCAGTGGTATGGAGGGAGTCTCAAAACCATATGTCCATGCTCAAGGGCCATTTGATCAATAGCATAAATTTTTTCAGGCTTATTGCTACAAATATATCAAGAATTACTACTATGAAAAAATGTAGTGCTATAAAATGTAAAATAATATTTCTAACTAATTCATAAATAATAAGCAAAACTAACCGTGCAACAATTTCCAGTAAACTGAGTTTTAAAGCATTGTCTGGAAATTCTAAATTTCTTTTTTGCAGCCAATTTTGTATTTCTGCCTTTTTCCAGGAAGAGTTTGGCAATTTTTCCATTAAACTACTGTGGTAACTCGCATTATCCATAATAATAATAGACGGTTCTTCCAATTTTGGCAATAATCGCTCGCTAAACCACTTTAGAAAATTTTCTTTGTTCATTTCACCATGGTAGTCAGCATCTTTGGTTTTTGAAGCAAAAATTAATGATGCCTCAGGAATAAAACCTTCACTGCTTCCTGCATGAAGTACTATATATCTATAACAATTCAAGCATGAATTACATAGTTGTTTACTACAATTAGTAACTCATTTACCTGCGTCCTTCTGGTTTAATTTTTCGTACGCTTCTTACATCGTCATCTTGCCATGATTTGCAAATTGTTCCATTTTCAAACACCCAAGTTTCATCTAAAAATACACATAGGCGCCCGCTTTCAGATTGCAAATTTTTCACATACTCTCGCAGAAAACGAACTCTAGATAATGCAATATTGGGTAATTCCATTAATCCTCTGCGAGGGTCATCTTTCTTATAACGAAAACCAATGTTGTGAAGAATTTTTCTCAACGAACTAATTGAACCATGAAAGATATCTTTTTCTCTTAAAACTTGTGAAAGTGTTTTTTGGGTAATGTATTGCTCTAAAAACAGCAAACTTTGTAACAACCCAAAATTCAAATACTTTTTACATTTTTATCATTAGAGTAACACCAACTTACTATTTTGAACCATGGTGTATACAGCATTACGAATTGCAACCTGATCGAAATCGTCGACATCACTTACAGGCTTGTCTCGGTTTTTTGTTTTTTTAGGGCTACGCAGAAGTTCGCCAGATTTGCAGGTCTGCGAAATCGAAGAGACTGTTCGTATGCTTAAATTTAAAGCATTGGCAACTCTCTGTAACACCAAAACATTAGAAAGTTTCGATTAATGTAGTTGGTCATTATATTACGAATTATGATACGATAGTAGAAGGGCAGTTAAGATGGTTAGGGCATGTAATGAGGATGGTAGAAGATAAGACGGTGAGAAGAATATTTGAAGCACGCACACATAAAAGAAAAGGAAAGGAAGACCGAGAAATTCGTGGAGGAAAGAAGTTAGGAATGCAGCCTTTAAGGGAGGCATAGAGTACAAAATAGGCAAGAATGGGAACGGAAATGGAGAACGACACCGAAGACATAATAAAACCCTACCCACTCCCTGACCATACACCCGCAAGGGTAGAAAGGTCCTAGGATTAAGTAAGTAAGTATATTACAGGTGTAAATTACTTACTTCTCTCACAGCAGTTAGCGGTATAAGTGGACCACCGTTGTCTCTTTCTCGTTCAAAATATCTTATTAAAGCGGCAACAAGCTCTTTTGACTTTCTGGCAAGGCTGTCGACATTTTAGCTTAGAGTTTACCACCCGTTTCCAGCAGCTAAACTCTTCCGCAAAGTAATTTGTAGCAGTGAAAAAACGACAGTATAACTTGTTCGTTATGAAAACAACGGATTTTTAAAATGCAAAATTAAACTATATGTCACTGTCAATATCTGTCAAAACTACTATAACAAATATCAAGAGATAAAAAAAAACTGTTCTCCAGCGGGCTGTGGAAATTCAACGTATGAATAATATGTTGGTGACACTGTACGTCAATGTCAAATTCGAAGTTAGCAGGTTAGGATTTGTGTCATAACTGACGGAAAACCTAACCTGATAACCTCGAATTTGACATTGACGTACAGTGTCACCAACATATTATTCATACGTTGAATTTCCATAGCCCGCTGAGGAACAGTTTTTTTTTTGGATCTCTCGATAAGTCGTTTTAAAGAGTGACATGTGTACGTATTAACTCCCTGAGCAGAACTTGAAAACACAAAGTACCCCGACGTATTATAATTTTTGCTATTGTTCATGGAAATTATGAAATATTAAAACAAAAAAATGTACGGCTTAGCAATATATTAAGCTATATTATTAGCAAAAGCAATTTTCATCATTGTTTTATTGAAAAAAAAAGTAGTTTTATATTTTTCAAATGTTGGTACCGACAACCTTACTAAAAGGCGGATTGATGACGTGCACGCACGGGCTCAAAAATGCAGGTATAGTATATTATATCATGAGGGACTAAAGTGCACCATTTAATCCCGCGAGTGGAGTTTGTTGCCTCGAGGGCGAAGCCCGAGAGCAATATCCACTCAAGGGATTTAGGCACTTTAGTCCCGAGGTATATACGCTATTTTTTGCACTTTTGGGAACATTATCATCAAACATTTCCAAAATTTGGAATCTGTCAATTTGGAAACTGACAATTATAATTTATTACAAACTGAATTGCAGCAGGTCCTGGATAGCCTGAATCAGTTGGCAGTACTGAAGTGTATTGTCAGTATATGTCAAATTCGAGATTTGCAGGTTAAGTTTTACGTCAGTGTGTGTCAGATGACAAACAAAACCTAACCTACTAACCTCGTGTGTACATAAATTTACCATAGTTACGGTATCATTTTTACTTTAGTCCCTAGGGATTAAATGAGTTACTTTAGTCCCTAGGGATTAAATGATCTACTTTAGTCCCTGTTTACGGGGACTCAACTTTAGTCCCGGAAGTGCAAAAAAGTGATTATGTCACCAGTACATCATAGCATCGTTCTTAGAAGCCCTTTTCAAGGATAAACAATCTTCTATGGTGTGTTAAATTAATACCCATACTTCTGAGGTGTGAATTATGTATATAATTATTTCATACACGTTGTTTTAGTTAATAGTTTTGTTTAACTAAAATCCTTTTCAACTGTTACGTCATCCACCTTTAAACCAATACGCCGTTGAAGAAAACTTTAATAACTACATCTTCAATAGTAATGACACCGTTAAGCAACTTTCTCGCAGTCTTTGACTTTTCTAAAGCTCTTACCACATTGTGCAATCTTAGATACTATAAGTCTCTAACGATGTGGATATCTGTCTTACTGGATTTTTTTTGTTCATAATATACCTAGCAAGTGTGCGTCTTTGCAACACAAACTTTTCATGAATATATGAAGTCGTTTTGTTCTTCTAATTCTTTACTTTTTACTTCCTTCGTCTGAAAGACGAAGTATTGTAATTACTAAAAAATTACCTTCCTTCTTCAGATCTTCACGTTTCAGGGTCCCTAAATGACGAAAAACAGGTTTTCTCAATTCCGTCTGTCTGCCTGTCTGTCCGTTGGCGGTATAACTCAAAAAATATTTGTCGGAGGAAGACGATATTTTGCATATATATATTACCTGGAATAAAACCGGTACAATTTCAGACAAATATATACAGGGTGAGCACGTTACAAAAATAAAATTTTGTTTATTTTCCATTCATCTTAGTAATAGATACAAGTAATAATTTGTACATAGTGCAGGCTTTATTCTTACAAAAAATGGGAGCCAATAGATACAGAATAATTTTCTTACAATACAAAAACGAGGCACAAATTAGCCCATTACTAAATATGTATAGCTTCGAAGCAGGAATACGAGAGGTCGGTCCTCCGTGGCGCAGGTAGAAATTGCCCGGCCCCTTACGATATCCCATTAAACGTTGGGGCTGCACACGCGGTCCGCTTGCCGTTCGAATTCGACCACCGGCAACGTCTTTTTTTATTTGAACATTTAATTAATTTATTAGAAACGTGAAGATATTTTTACTCCTAACTTAGTTTGATTTTTAAAATTATTTATTGTCACAATGTCGACGAGGGAAGTTCTGGGTAAAGCCTTTACAGATTCTTTTTTAGTTCTTTATCAATATTTTTTCGAATAGTCTCGGTCACTATATTACTTTTCCACTGAGGAAAGTAAGAAAGCAGACACAAAAGACATCCGATTTACAGGTTGCTGAAAAGATATATGTATACTGTACATCGGTAGTTGTAAACACAAATACATGTCGGTAGATAATAAAGTCATAATATACATGAAGCACGTTATATGTACGAATAAATGAACCAAAAGCAGGAAAAAAAATACTAGAAGAATCACGCCACAAGGAAGAGCAAAAATTGACTGGTGGCGATAAACCTAAAGAGAGGAAGTTAATTGGCACACTATCAAAAAGACGTCCAGGGAACAGATGTGACCTGTAAAACAGACTACAAAAAACAAATGAAAATCTACACATAGATAACTAAGGTCAGAAAATTGGTAAAACTGGTAGAAAGTTTTCGACAGTTGAAATTAAAAGTGCGATAGTCAAATGGTATAAAAAATCAACGAGTTTGGCGCTCCACCTTTAAAGAAAGGGGAAGTACCTGCCAAAATATTCAGTTACATAATCTAGTGTTGTTATTATAAATGTTAAATTTAGTACGTCCCGTCACTTATTTGTACAGTACATAAAAACATGTTTTTTATTTATTGCGTTTAGTTAAGTTAATTACAATCTTAAATAAGCGAATTTGTGCATTTGACTGTCAATAATAAAAAGTGTATGATTTGGTAGAACTTTAGGACCACGCCTATCGTGAAATGCAGCAAATAGAAATAAATCCAGTGAATGCATTTATTGATGTGCTTTAACTGATCCTCGCTAATCAATGCATGTCGCATTTAACTCTTGACCTATAAATAGCTCAATTACACTTGAATGTGGATTATGCAACTGCATCAGCGATTTGTTTATAAAAACTTTATGAATGAAATTAAAAATATACTTGACCTTCTTCGTTTCTTCCGAGCGCTATTTTCAGAAATTCACTTTGGATTAAAGGTAAAAAGCAAAACACATTTGTCATGTTAAACTGTTTAATATAAAAGTACAAGTCACAAATTCTACAAAACGTTGATTACGTACAAACACATACGAGGCGCTGCGAATAGTATATAAACAAAACCTAATAAAAACGAAATGGTAGCGCACCCTCAACGAACAGTTCTGATACACGGGAATGAATAAGCTTCAAAATCTAGGGAATGAAATCTACTCTAAGTAAGTACGTACAACAGTTACAAAACAAACATACACGATACACGTAGCCCTTAAAAATAGTATTGCACCACCGACCCTCTCAATTCGCGACATAAATACACGGATTTGTAATAAATAATGACTAGGACGCTATATCATTAGCCGATATTAACGAAGAACGGGAAGCGAACTTAAAGTTGTTAGTGAGCTGTTAGTAAAATAAATAAATCTGAGCTGACTATTTATACATTTCACCAAAGACTGCGTTCCGTGAAATGTATTTTCGACTAGTTACACTCTCGTCAAGTATAAACAAAGGATTGCCACTACGGTTGACGTGAGTTGCAAAGCAAATGCGCCGCTGGTCGCGCAGTAATCCTCTGTTTAAAGTAATGCTAAACTTAAATTAAGTGAAAACTAAAAATTAAAACCCTGGTCTTATCGGCTAATAGTATTTAGGATACCATAGCCATTTAGCGTACACATTATTGGACTACTGTCATTTAGGTGTGTGCAGCTGTAGGTAGAAGGCGATTTGGAAATCAATTAGTGGCCTCAAATTGTATTTTACGAAATGGTTAATCTGACATAATTGTCGCTTGGTCGTAAGAATAAATCAAATATAGAAACTCTAAATTTACTTTTGCTATTGCCATTAATGTAGAAAATATACCACCCATATTAAACACCGATGCAAGATTCTCATTTCGTTTGGCAAGAAGGAGCTGGGTGTTCATTTAATTAAACCGTACCATCATTGATAAGATAGTGGGTCCAAACCATGAACAACTGCAACTGATACGAGGGATAGAAGAGGCAAGTGATGAATATGGTTTCATAACAAAAATAATAATCATACTAAGAAAAAAACCGACCATACTCAACATCTGTTTGTGGTCTAGAGATAGTAAACAATAATGCCATAGGTTCTAAAACATGGGCCACAAAGACAACTAATAGAAGACCGATGTCGTTGAAATGTAGTGCTGATATCGCTTATCATGCACACCATGGATAACCCAAGTGTCAACGCTTCTGTTCTGAACGAAATTCAGTTGATGTACCAGCAGATTAATACAATATTTAGAACCTGTCTCAAGACAAAACAGAAAATTAATTGTATAGGGTAAATTCTAAGGAGTTAGGTTATGAAGAAAATGGTCAAAGCGTTAGTAGGACCCCTATATTATATATTCACAGTACAGAATAAAACATTAAATCATTGATAGGGTTGTGATAAACAGAGAATTCAGAGAGAGGAGATGGTTTATCTACTATTTTGTACTAAAGAAAGTGTTTGAAGAGCTTTACTGGGTGTGGTGAAGTAATGATGAAGATAATAGAATGTAGTAGTTTTATGCTCAATATTGAAATTGTATCTGATTATCTTGTACTTTTAACTCTGACTGTCGCTTAGATCAAAATTACTGATTATTCCAGATAATTCCTTCTACCTACAGTACCTATACTAAAATGACAGTTCACAAATACTAAAACTAACAAAAACTAAATTAATTAGCGCGTTGTACAAGCAAAAGGGTTAATATTTACATCGAGTTAAAAACCTAGTGCACTTAAAGAATAACCTGTATATTAAGCTGCCTTTTGGACAAATAAAATTCTAAGTTAACAGTAGCACCATAGGATAGCTCATACTCTGCACAATAATTAAGATCTAAATACAAACACTTCAAGTCTACTAACTACTTCATGGCACGAGAGAATTCACAGATACATTTATGAATAAGGCACGCAGAAGGGCACACAAATTCACTACCTTAAATGGACGCAATAAAGTGGACTGTTCTTCCGTTCGTTGCAATGGTCCCTTGAGAGGAATAATTTGCCTTTAGAAGGATGCGAGCCTCAGACTGTGATAGCCAGCCCTATGGCGTAGCCGGCCGAATGCTCGTTGCCCTGCGAGAACTGCCTGTCGAAGGGGTCTCTCCCCGTGGAGGAGAAGTCCATGGGCTGCTCCTGCATGAGAGGGTTGATCTTGATGCTGGCCCCGAACCGGCTCGCGCTGAGGATGACAGAGGGATGCTCGAAAGTGGAGTACAGCAGGCGCTCAGGGTTCGGCGAGATGACCGTCGACCTGTACAGCATAGGCGAGCGCACGGGTCGGTCGGGGCTGGAGAAGGCCCTTTCCGGGCTCCTGATGACCGAGTCTGGGTGCCTGGAGTTCACGGACACGATCACCGGCGTTGGAGAGGCCACGCTTTTGTCGGGGGTTGTTTCTCTGGAGGTGTGGCGGCCGTTGATCCGCATGCAAGACGACTCTTCGTGCTTATAGAGGTACGACTTAAGGGCGAATGCCTTGCCACACCTCCCGCAGATGTGGGGCTTGGTGTTTGAATGTGTTTGGATGTGGGCCCGCAGGTTCGACTTGTCGGCGAAGGCTTTGCCGCAGATGGTGCACTTGAAGGGCTTCTCGCCTGGAAGAAAAAAGTAATTTAATTTGACAACTCTTGAGCATAATAACATATTATTGCTTTTCAAGCAATATTGCTTAGGCTTAGAGCATTGTAAATTTTTGTAAAGGAACCTGCCTACTACAGTTGTATGTTGAGCAAATCACGTATTTATCCTCCAAAAACTGAGAGCCGTGCTTAAGCAACTGCAGTTGCTATGGGTTGACTGTCTGCAGCGGCGTCCAAATTGAAGGTAAACCAACAAATTCTGAAAGGCTTCAATAAAGCTGTACTGGAGATATTAGGAGAACCCTTCGCGAACGCTGAGCTAACCGAAAGCTGGCCAGAGGCTATTTTTTATTGGTCTTCGAACGCCTGTTGCCTGATGTAATGCCGTATTGTACAGTAAAAACTACGACAAGTTGACCGTTTTAAAGAATCAACAGCTCTGATAGGAAACTATTATCTGGTGCCTGCAGAAGCGTTATCATTTTAATGTAGTAGGAAACGAAGTATTTTAAGGAGATTTGTAGTTCGAAATAAGTTTTAAATGGTAATTTGAAAGAAGATGCAGCTGATTGTTTCTATGTTTGTAACGATTAGAAGGTAAGAATACTATATAAGAAGTATGAACGGAAAGCAGTTATTTACAGATAGAGACACCTGTTTGACTTATTCCAAGTCATCAGTCTATTTTCTTCTTCTTCTTCTTATTTTCTATAACAGAGGCAATTTGCCTTTTGTTTACTATCACCCGTATGGTTATTTTGTCGATTTCAAAACACAAGTCACGTTTTGAAAGCAATCAATTAAGTTGCTCTATTTTTGCATTTTATACGTATAGGTAAACCAGTTGAGAAATTGAGATAAAAAATATAAAAACAAAATAATGAATAGTAAATGAAATTTTAAAATCAGCACTGTGAGCAGTGGGGAGAGAAAACAATGGAAAGATAAGTGAACTATAGTATAAGCAAGTAAACTTGCAGATAATCTCAGGAACACATTAACATAAACAGACCATATGATCACAACCGTGGGTCTCTAGGGATAGAAATGGAAAGGCTGAAGAAGAGAAAAAACAAAAATGCCTAGAGTAGCTGGAATTATTCTATTATTATGATTACGTCTTAACAAATCAACTGACCTGTGTGAGTCCGAATATGGCCTTGAAGTAACCACGGTCTAGAGAAGCACTTTCCGCAGTACTGGCACTTGCAGCCCTGGTTATGAGTTCTGACGTGCATGGAAAACGCGGGCATGCTGACGTACAACTTGTCGCAATGGGGACATCGCCTGGCCTTCTTATCCGCAGGGCTCCTGTGGGTCTGCCGATGGCGAGCCAAGTTGCTGGAGGTGCTGTAGCGCTTCCCACAATCAGCACATTCGTGTTCGTGATGCTCCGACGACATCCCATCGACGCTCATGGACGAGAGCTTCTGCTGCACCATGGGGTTCTCTTCGGTGTTGTTGTTGCAGCTATCCGATAGCTTTTGGCATTCACTCTGAAATAGGACAGATAAGCTGCTGGGTGTGCACTGCGACCTTTTTGATCTCACCTTGATTAAATGAGGCCGCAAGGCTCTGGACGATTTGTCGAACAGCTTGTGCGTGTAGGTGTAAGGGTAATCTTCATCTTTGCAGGCACCGCTTGGGTTGGCGGAAAGGTGGGGATGGTCCAGGATCTGCCCAGCTGCTGCTGCGAGGCTGACCTCCGCCAGCTTGGTGAGGTTGTAGAGCTCGTCCGGGCATTCTGAGCTGTTGTCGGAGATCTGCAGGTCCGGAGTTCTGGTTTCTGCTATGCTGACTATTCTTTCTGGACTTTGCTCTGGAAGAATGCAAATATTGTTCCCTCACCGTTCAAGCAGCTTATTGCAGTTAAAAATGCGCACTTTTAGTAAACATGCAAGCACGGTTACGGTCATTTAGTAGTGATGATTTGCCGAAAGACAACAAACACCTACTTAACAAAACAACAATAGCAAAATATCTATAAATATGCTTCATAAAGGTGTAGTATACAATTATAACCGAAAGACTTTTTAGAATAACAGAGATGAAGATCTTAAAAAGCAAGATTGAAGACATTACACGATGAGAATATGGAAAAGGGAAAGCCATAACATGGCTAGTATGAAGAAAAATGAAAAACCAAAAGGTAAAAGATATCCCTGACGACAATGAGAAAGAACAGTGAGCATTGGTAGTCCCAAATATAAGCAAACAAGCTTCTTGGAATAAAAATAAATAAAAATATTAATATACGAATCCTTCTGGGAAACCTAAAGCCCTAGATTGCACGTCCCCAGGTGGCGGATGGGGGAATGTCGCTTAGATATGAATGACACAACAAGCAGATGGTGTCTGCCTTAGACAAGCGTTGCGTTTTATTTTCTAAAACTTCCCAAATATTTCGTATATTAGGGAAGAACAAACAGAATCGAAAATTTGGATGAAAGGAAAAGTTATGCAAGGAAGATTGAGCATGTGTATAAATTTTACTAATGATGAGCTCATGGTTCACTAACCGAGAGTATAATAACCTGATAATATTGTCTGGTTGAAAATTTGGCACCATTAGTAACCAAAGCAGAATTCTGGAATAGCTTCAAAAACGTAAATTCTATTATTCATATTAATTCTGGTGTTCAAAAATGTAACTTTTCATGTAGAACAATTCTGATATTTCTCCCTCCCAACATTGTTTTTGTCGACCTGGAAAATTCTGCATTTATGTGTCCATTTTGCAATAGAAAATTGCTGTTTTCTCATAATCAATTAATTTTTGCAATGCAAAACTTTTCTTTGCAGACATCAGTTATCTAAATAATAGACCAAAACGTTGTTAAATAGTCGTTCGTGTTATTAATAGATACATCATTATTCGTAATAGTAGTAGAGTTTTAAAAATAATTTTGGGTCGACGAGAATCAACTATGGAAGGTATAAAATTGAGTAGGAATTAAAATTTACTTGAACGTGGTTGAATATAGATCTCTTTTTCATTGTATGTGCCGATAAATATATATTTTTATGGAGGTATGCTGTGTTTAAAAAAAACAAATTCTTGTATGCGATTTATTTTTGTAGTATACAGTGTTCAAACAAATAAAATTAAATTTAACTTTCAATATTCATTTGCTCTACTTACAGTAATGAATCGAATAGTATAAAAAATCAGAAATATAATAGCTATTTATGTTAGGAGTACGAAATTAAGGACTTTTTTGGACGAGCCCCCAGTTTCTGGCCAAGCGAGCGCAGCGAGCGAGGTTCATAAATAAGGCGAAGTTACATACATATTTTTTACTGTTTTATCTAATTATAAAATGGCAGTTTAATCGAGAAAGTCGGAAAAAGTTGCTATGGTCATTATTGCTGAAAAGTAAAAGTTACTAGTATAAGAAAGTGGAAGTTTTCGGCCGCTAAACAAAAAAATATTTCCACGTGAATTGTAGTCACCGCAACTGATTGCTGCTAGTCCCTTCAGCTCAAAAGGAAAACTACATCCTGTATGAATCAGATAATAACATATCTTCGCCATCTTTATAGCTTCAGCATTTCACCTTTCACTTATTCTCGCCTATGACGTATTAATCTTGAAATCGAGAATAGACAACGGAAATAACCAAGCTGTGTCACCATTTAGACACAGCTCTTATATTTAGAATATTTCTTAATGGTTAATCCAGAAATAGTTGACTTCCAAATAAAAATGTTTGAAAATTGGTTATTGCGACGCATATCCGTTTAATCAGCACCTTTAATATTATAAATGGATGCGTATATAACAGATACGAAAATCTAAAAAGAACAAATAAAAATATGACTAAATGAAAGACACCAAACCAACCGCCAAGCAATGTTTGCAGAACTTTTGCTAAACACAAAATATCTAATACCAATTATAGATAAAGAATAACCAAGACGTACCGTTTCCAACAATAATATTTAGCACGTTTGGAAACCACCACAACTGATTGAACTTCTGACAAAGGAAAGATACATTGAAAGCTTTCGGGAGTTTCTGTTGATGTCAAAACGCGGTTTAGAATAGTCGAGAGAGATTGGTTTCGCATTTTTGGCAAGCTTCGTTACTTAACAAAAACAATGTGTAACAGGAAAATGTAAAAAGCTTCTAGATTCTTAATACTGTTTACAAAACGTTGAGATAAAGGTTATGCAAGTGTATGTTGTTGTTTCAGTTTTATGTTTATATTTAGAAGATGTATTAAAGCATATTTATCTGTAAAGAGCATTTCTAATTAGGAATCTTTAAGAAATAAGAGTTAGGCATGAACAGGAACGCTGTTTTTATTGTAAAACCAGTCAAAAAGATGTCTAATTTATCATTGCTCTTCGTTAAAATCAAGGAACTGATATTTTAAGTGTCTGTGTGCTGTTTTCCCAGTAATAATGTAGCAAGCATTACATTACAAAAAGAAAGAGCTTAAGATACACTGTTCTCGAGTGTTGGGCTAAGTCTACATTATCAGCTAATTGGGATGGTCTTGTTTCAAGAGTTACCATGGAAGCAACGCTTTTACGGTACTAATTATCTAATGCCAGTTCAACACTGACAGGGATCTCTCAGAAGGAAAAACACCTGAAGATGAACTATGGTGTCCTTGCGTTTTGGGTTAAGAGTACATTATACGTTTATTGGAATAGTTTTGTTTTAACATACGAAACGTTACCATCCAACTATCGGTTTTACGGTTCCAATCACCTAATGCCAGTTAAACACTATCAGGAAATCCACCAGAAGAATAAATACATAAAAAAATTAAGGTGTCCTCGAGTTTTGAGCTAAGACTATATTATAAGCTCATTGGAGTAGTCTTGTTTCAAGGCACACGAAAAATCAAACTGCAACAGAAGTATGGCATTGTGGAGTTTTGCTTCTAGACTATGCTATAAGCTTATGGCATGATTTTGTTTCATGGCATTATAAAAAGTTAACCACTAATAGATGGTACAACAGAAGAAGAAGAACCTAAAGATAAAAACTATGGCGTCCTTGAGATTTGGGCTAAGACTACAGTATAAGCTAAATTGAAATGGTCTTGTTTTAAGGCACACAAAGTTGCGGTTCCAATTACTTAATGTCAGTCAAACAGGAGATTCCTCAGAAAAATAACTATGGTTTCTCTTAGTTTTGGGCTAAGACTACATTATCAACTAATTGGAGTGATATTGTTACAAGGCACACGAAAAATTGATATGTAATTAACGGTTTTGCGGTTCCAATTACCTAATGCCAGTCAAAGACTTATTGAAGATTCCTTAGAAGAATAAACACCTGAAGAAGAATTGTGGTGTCCCTAAGTTTTCGGCTAAGACTACATCAATAGCTAATTGGAGTGATTATTTTTTCAAGGCACGCTAAAAGGAGATCCATCATAAGAAGAAACACCTGAAGAAGAACCATGGTGTCTATGAGTGTTGGGCTGAGACTGTACTATAAGCTTTTGTTTCAAGGTACACGAAAACTATTGAACTATTGATTGTATGTTGTCACTTACGTAATACCTATGCAGCACTAACAGAGGATTCCCCAGAAGTAGAACCACCTGAAGAAGAACTATGGTGGTCTTGAGCTGTGCTCCAAGGTTATATTATAAGCTAATTGGCATATATCTGTTTCAGAGCACACCAAAAAACGTCACGTGATCAACATTTTGCTTTTCAAGTAGCTAGAATGACAGTCAACTTCTAACAGAAGATACATTAAAAGAAGGAACACCTAAAGAAGAACTATGGTTTTTATGAGTGTTGGGCTGAGATTGCATTATAAGCTAATTGGAATGGTTTTGTTTCAAGGTACACAAAACATTGCTATTACACTAACGATTTTATGTTGTCACTTACGTAATGCCTATTAAGCACAGCACTAATAGGAGATTTCCCTTAATAGTAACCACGTGAAGAAGAACTATGGTGGTGCTTCAAGGCTATATTATAAGCTAATTGGCAGAGCATACAAAAATGATCACGTGATCAACATTTTTTGTTTTTCAAGTAGCTAGAACGACACTCAACTTCTAGTGGTTCTAGGGTTCAAAGTATCATAATGGTGGTTAACCACTGACAGAAGGTACATCAAGAGAAGAAACATCTAGGGGTAAACTATGGTGTTCTAGAAATACCTAGAGATAAACTATGGTGTTCTAAAGTTTTGCCCGAAGACTATATTATAAGCTTATCGTCATCGCTTTCTTTGATGGCATACAAAGAGTCACAATCTAATCAACAGTTCATACGATTTAAGAAACCTTAATGACAGTCAACCTTTAACAGAATATACATCATAAGAACTCGACTTTTGCTTTTAAACTATGTTATAAGCTTTATTTTGCTTCATAGCATTACGAAAAGTAATCAGCGGTTTTTTGGGATTAAAATACCATAATGACAGTTAACCATAGACAGTAGGTACAGCAGAGGAATAAACACCTAGTGATGACCTCTGGGGTCCTTGAGTTTTCAGCCAAGACTGTATTATATGTTAATTGACAGTTTTGCTTGATAACATATAAAAATGTCGTCATGTACTCGACAGCTAGTATGATTTACAGAATTTGAATGACATTCAACCTCCAAAAGAATGTAGTTGCGTCAGGAGAATAAACACCTTAAGAAGAATTATGGCGTTCTTGAGGTTTGCTTCTAAACTATGCTACGAGTATAAACGTATGGCATGATTTTGCTTCGTAATATTATAAAAATTATCAGCGGTTTCTTGGGATTAAAGTTCTATAATGACAGTTAACCACTGACAGTAGGTACAGCAGAAGAATAACCACCTAGTGATAAACTATGGTGTCTTTGAGTTTTACGTCAACACTTTAATATAAACTTATTGTCATGGCCTTGTTTGATAGCATATAAAAAATCGTAATGTAATCAACAGTGGTATTCATGTAACATTAATAACAGTCAATCTATAACAGAGGATACACCAGAGAAAGAAACACCTATGGCGTTCTCGAGTTTTGCTTCTAGACTATGTTAAAAGCATTTGGAATGATCTAGCTTCATAGCATTACAAAAAGTCATTACTGGTTTTTATGGTTTAAAGTACCACATTAACAGTTAACCACTAATAGAAGGTACATGAGAGGAAGAAAAACCTAGAGATAAACTATGAGGTCCTTGAGTTTTGTGCCAAAATTATATTATAAGCTTACTGGCATGGTATTGTTTGGTGGCATATAAATAGTCGTAATGTAATCGACACTTCTTACGATGTATATAATCCTAATAACAGTCAACCTATAACAGAGGATGTACCAGAAATAAACACCTTAAGAGGAACTATGGCGTTCTCGAGTTTTGGTTCTAATTATGTTAAATGCATTTGGAATGATTTAGCTTCCTAGGATTACAAAATCCATCAGCGGTCTTTAGGGTTCAAGGTAACGCAATGAGCTAACTACTAACAGAAGATACATCACGTGCTGTGTTTGAGTTTTGCGTCAAGACTATTTTAAACTGACAGGCATAATTTTGTTTTATATCATATAATAGTATATTAAAGTATGAGTGGATAACAAGGTCTTTAAAACACGCGCGAGTTTTCGAGCACGACGGCGTAGCCGGAGTGCTCGAAATAGAGCAAGTGTTTTAAAAACCAGTTATCCACGAATACTTTACGCTATTTTTTATTATACCTCCAATACTGGAAGTAAATTACGCACTAAAAACTTAGAAATAATTTTTGTGGTGATAAATCGAGAGGGCATAATAATATTGCTACTATAGTTACGAGAATTATTTACGTTGTTGTCGCGTCCATGTCCGTTGTTGCATTCAGTCGTTTCCTTGACAACCTTTAAAGCTCGGCGAGCTTTAATCGCCTGTATTCGCACGCTCAGGCGTGCTTTAAACGGCGATTCTGATGCAGGTATAATAAAAAAGATTGTAATATAATCGAGAGTTTTTACGATTCAGATAATCTTAATAATAGTCAACCCCTAACGGAAAATGTGTACGTAAGAAAAATAAAGACCCAAAGTAAACTATGGCATTCTTGACTTTTGCTCTTGCACTATGTTAAAAGCATTTTGTTTCATAGCATTATAAAAAATCTGTAAAGCGGTTTACACCGAACTTCCCTCACTCGAATTTGATCAATTTTCAAAAAATGTTCAAAAAATGTAATCCGCTGGGATTCGAACTTCGCGATCCGAGGCGAATAAGCCAGTGTCTTGTGCGACGCTAGAATAATTGTGCCACGGGCGTGTTCGAATAGAACGAACTTCTGCTGCCTTACAAAGCATCATAATATTCTATCCCATTTGTAATGTTTACTCTGTATAAGTTAGATCTTATTTTCTCCAATCATAAAGCCTGACCTATAAGCAAATGATCACTTTTATCTTTTGCAAATAAAAAACTTCTCCGTTTTTTAGACGAGGAAAGTAAAAATGTAGTAGGCTGGGATTCACACTCCGAGCTCGCTATGTGCAAATTATTACTTGTATCTATTTCTCAGGTAAAACAAAAATAAACAACATTTTATTTCCTTTAAGGTGTTCACTTTGTATATATTTCTCCAAAATTTTCTCGGTTTCATGCCAGGTAGACATATAATATGCATACGCAATATCGCTTTCTTCCAACACACAGTTTTTAGTTATACCGTCAACAGACGGACGGACAGACGGAATTGAGAAAACCTGTTTTTCGTCATCTAGGGACCCTGAAACGTGAAGATCTAAAGAAATCTCGGAAAGTGATTTTTTGGTGATTACAAAGGCATCAGCAAGCGGATCAAAGTATCATGACAGTTAACCGCTGATAGAAGATACATCAGATGAAGAAACATCTAGAGATAAACTATGGTAGGAATTTTGCACCAAGACTCTATTTTAATCTAAGTGGCATGGTTTTGTTTGACATATACAAAAAGTCGCCATCTAATCGACAGTGTTGAAGATCCATGTAAACTTGATCACAATATGTTAGAGGTTAACAGAGGATACATCAGAAAGAGGAACACCTTAAGAAGAACTATGGCGTTGAGTTTTGCTGATAGATTATGGCATGGTTTAGTTTGATAGCATTACAAAAAGCGGTTCTTAGGTGTTTGTAAACAGTTTCAATGGCGGCCCACTTCCGATAGGAGATGCAATGTATGGAAAATCTGCTCTTAACTCCTTAAGATGAGCAATAACAGTTTTAAACAACAAATATGATATAAGCTGATGGCACGATTTTGTTTTACAATTACATAGAGAACATGAATTTGTGGTTGTTAAGGTATAGTTAACTTGAATAATAGTCAACTGACAATAAGAGAAACAAGGGAAGACATTATTATTAATAACTTTACTCTTAAATTTTAAGACAAACTAAGTTGTAAGTCTATAAGCAATAAATCAGGCGGTCAACCGTTTCTAACGTGCAACTATCCTCATAATGGACAACCCGCAATAGAAGAGTCAGCAGATGGAAAAAGGGGGTGGATGCTTTTAACCCCTTAAGATGGACTACGATATATTGTTTTATGTTTATAGTCATAGCTGTGTTGTAAGATTTTGACTTGGATTTGTTTTACAGCTTCATAAAAAACATATGTGGAAGCAAAATAATTGAGGTAGCTGTTTAGACAAGAGGTTTTTCAACTCCCCCACCTAACTGGCTTCGATCGTTCACTGGTGGTTTTCCTTTCCAAAGTAATGGAAAATTCTGCCACGCCAATGCATTGTTTACGCAGCTGCACGTCATTTAAGAGGCTACAGTTGAGTAGCATGGCGAATGTGCACTTTCCGCCATTAGAATCCGCGGGCCAAAAGCAATTATTTGGTGCTAAGCGGAGGCTCCGTAAGGTGTGATCGGCAGGCTGCCAGTTTGCAACAAGTCGCCATTGGCACCAACAAGTAGCTGATATCCAATTTTACGTCGGCGTCCTTAAAACTTCAGCACCGTTTGATTTTGCAGCGGCGAGTTTACTCGAAGCTCCAAAAATCGGTTATTAATAGTCCCTGTTGACCCGATGAGTCAGGCCAACGGTCATCGACGCTACGCCAACTTCGCATCTCGTGGATATTGGAAGTATCTCCGATATTTATATCTGCGAAAGGACTATTTGGGCCGGGCTCCACTAAATCCGGCGATGACAGGGATGCACTGGAGAGCACAAAGGAACCACGAAGGCGCTGATCTAAAGGTTGCCGTTTTGGTAGTTTGCCATTGCAAGATAAATAGAGCTGCTATATTTAAGCTAATGGCATGTTGGAAGTGGTTACTCCGAAACACCTTTGGCTTAAAGTAAATATATCATCGACCTCATTCATGGTTCTTCTTTACGGGGTACCTGCCGATCCCGGCCAAAGTTTAGTTTAGCTACAGGTGTTCTTCGTCAAACCTCGTAATAGCCGACGAGATGTTAAAAACAGTTTCCTGGTCTAAATATCACGGCCTTATGTGTTTACGCTTTTGCAGCTCCACCAAATGGACAACTGCATGTGTTCGAGTTTACATTAGCGAATAGTAATTACCGCAAACTGACAGTTTGGCAAATAGAATTTGCGTCTTCGTCCCGAAGGTGAGAAAATCTGGCACTGGTTTACACAACCCTTTCAGGATTTACGTTCATCGATAAGCTCCGCTGCGATGAATGACGCTTCTAGTTACTTTACGGGGTGCATGTGTTTACTGGCGCTTTTTACAGCTAGTTTTTAAGGACGAATAGTTAATTACGTGCCGACAGTTTTAATAGAAAGAAAGTGCACAAAAACAGGCACAATTACGAGCACACGCGCCCGGCTAATTGGTTTAAAAATTTCGGGTGGAATTGGTTTCTATTTCTGTTTCGTTTGGGAGATATTGTTGTAATGCAAGCATCGAAAAGTGCTGCCGAAGAGGCGAGTTTAAAATAGCAACCCTATTATAAAGGGGAAACTCCAGCTGCACGGGTGACACGCGCCCATGTGCACATTTTTGACTGTGGTTGCGGTAAAAATTCCAGAATGCCTAGCCACACAGCCAAAATAAGCCACATCGCAATCTACGCTTATAAAGTTTAAAATAATTTATGGTTTGAGACAACGATGTTCCTGCGGCAATCATACAGAAAAAATGAAGGAATGCTCATGAGATTCGTTTAGTGTGCATTATCTTAACCAGTGAAAATGTTGAAACGTATGTTGAAGTGAGAAAACGTATTTCCAAACATGTTTTTCATTCAAAATATGACAGGGAAATAACAAACTCCAAAGATAAACCGACTTTTGTTGTAACGCACAGGATGTTGTTGGCGTTCGACAACCATAGCATATATTTTTTAAGCATAGTCTGTTTACCATTTTACTATTAAACTTTCCATACTTCTGAGAGAGTAAGAACTAACACTACAAAGCTGAATTTCAGCATGTTAAGTGAACGTTGTAGAAGAATGGTTTCAACATTAACAAACAGCTACCTGCAATTAACGTATCGGCAATTAACAATTCCTTTTCTCCGGTTTTATTATGGTTGCCAGTCCCTTATGATGTTGAAGAAATATCTTCATCATTATTGATCTGTCCACATATCGTTTGGTCTTCAGTACTTCTGCCATCCATACTGTTTTTGATTATCTTCGTCATAACTCTTTTTTCTATTTCTTCCACTCGTCGAAATTCCGAGAACGTCCATTTATAAAACATTTAATTGTCTCCCTGGCAACTTCTCTCACAACCATATGGTACTGTATCATTATTGTATATAATTGTGTTTCATCTTCTTGGTTGTTTGTTCTACAATTGAAGAATTCGACGAGGAAATAAAATTCCTAGACAAAAAAACACCCCCCATACGAATTAATTAATGGTAAGGCTTCATCTAAACTACCGGATTCTGGAATACGAATTAGAGAATTTGCTGAGAGCAAACTCATATTAAATATGCGCATATCATTTTACTTTTACAAACGGGAAAAGCGCCAACGGAAGTGATATCATATAGATCCATAAATATTTTGACAGTGACGTCAAAACTTCTAGAAAAGCTGACATTTAAACGAATAAATACTGACATATAAACGAATAAATTAAACTAATTTCATAGAATTTGAATTTAGGCACGGACAGTCAACCATTCAAAAATGCCGTCGAATTATAGATATTCTATACAAAGCGAGGAAAATAAGTTCTGTCCGGCAATTTCTTGGATATAAAGCATGCCTTTGACCAAGTTTGGTACAAGGGCCTCTTATTTGAAATCAAATAGACCTTTCTGGCAGTTACTCAAGTAGTACTTATCATCTCAATTCTATCAAGTTAAGCGTGGTGGAGGAATATCAGAAATTACCCAAATACTTCAGGGGTTCTACAGGTAAGTGTGTTGGGCCCTGTATTATATCTAGCCTATGCAGCAGCAATACCGAAACGGTTGCAGACGATATATGAATTTGAACCACCAACGAATATGCAGTGAATGCTTCTCAACAACTTCGAAATCACAAAAAGATTGGCTGGATTGGCTGGAAAATAAAAGTAAATTGAGATAAGCCAACTTATGTGGCGTTTGCCCTAAGAAGTCAACAGTATTCACCAGTTTACATCTAATTAGAAACACTGCATGGCCAAGAGACATGTTAATCTAGGATTGCATCTAGACAAAGAATAAACAGGCAAACGTAACAAAAAAAATAGTAGAAATGGACCTTAAAACCTCCCCTCTCTCGTAAGTGAACTCCTAATTTATAAAATTATAATCAAACCCAGAAAATGATAGAATATCTAATACAACAGAACATTAAAATCAGCAGCGGCTTTTTGGGAAGTTACAATCAAGTCATCCTTGGCAACAACAAAGACTCATAACTGGAATTGTCAGAATCATCCACACAGGATCTAAGAACGTTACAGATTTAGGATAGTTGGAATTTCAAAATTATATTGGAATAACCAGCGTGCTTCAAATCCCACAATCCAAAATAAACAGTTCAAGGAACTGCTGAAGATTAAAAACGAAGCTTCTCGTTTGACGGAAAAGGTTGCTTCTGCGTAAACGCGAGCACAATTCGCGTCTAACTAGCAAAAGGACCTTGACTTAAATTTCGGAATTTTATAAATAAAAGAATAAAGGAAATGTTTCGCTCCTATCTGGCCGTTATTAGGTCAAGTGCGCACGTGCGCATTCGACTAATCTATTTTTTCTTCATTTATGTTGTCACTGCGTTGGGACTGACCATTGGAAGTTGATATTTATTAGATCCAATTTTGTGTACTGTTTTCAAAGGATTCGTGGATGTAACTTTCTACTGCCAGTTTTTAAATTATGAATTAAGAACTGTAGCTGATTTTTTAAATTAAATTTGCAGAGGTGTACAATTTTAAGATAAGCAAGATCATGTACTCAACGCCTATAAGAACGAACAATCCAACATTATTCGTCTGTTATATAAACAAAATCTAAAAATATGTTTTCAACGACAATAAGATCAGAAAAAGCAAAGGAACCGAATGATAGAATTTATTGTAAGCAATATTACGTTATGTTATAGTTCGTAACTGTAGATCATTAATAACAGTTTGAAAACATAAATATACATTTCATAAAATTAGTGCTTAAAATATGCAACACTCTATGCTCCCGTGATTTTATTGCGATTTTCGTCAACTCAGCGTTACGTATCTTCATATTTGTTCCGATTTACATACTATTTTTTTATATTTTTGACATACAGATTGTCTGCAGATACTAGGTACACACGGTAGCTAGATAAGAGACGGTTAAACATTTTAAGCGGTTGTTAAGCACCAAACCGCCTCTGTATCTAGTTACCAGGTGTAGACAATCTGTATAAGTGAAAAATATGTTTATCTACTAGCATCATGATATTGTATATTTTCGTCATAGAAACAAAATATAAAAAGCTACTCATAACTCCCAAGGGACTTGTCAAATTATTTCTCCCTCAAACTCATGGTAACAATGCAACTACAATTAACGTCTTAGCAACCATGCATTGAGGCAACCCTTGATGTTACTTAAATATTCTAATTTTAAATGCCATTATGACATTTTGAAATTTCATACAATTTTTACGAATATACTAGTAGATAAAATATTGTATGCACCACGGGAGATATTCATGTTCTTTACCTTCGGTTGACTTACAGACCTCGGGCCAAAGCCCTCGGTCTGTAACACATGTCAACCTCAGGGAAAAAACATATTCATATCTCCCTTAATGCATAAATATCTATTATCTACTAGCAACATGATATTGTACATTTTCGTCATAGAAACAAAATATGAAAAGCTACTCATAACTCCCAACGGACTTGTCAAATTATTTTTCCCTCAAACTCATGGTGACAATGCAACTACAATTAACGTCTTAGCAACCATACAATCAGGCAATCCTTGATGTTACTTACATATTCTAATTTTAAATGTCATTATGACATTTTGAAATTTCATACTATTTTTACGAATATGCTAGTAGATAAAATATTGTATGCACCACGGGAGATATTCATGTTCTTTCTTCGGTTGACTTACTGAAAACAGACATTTGCCAGAAGCAGAGAAAATGCGAGCTATTACAAAACTGGAAGAGAACTGGTCGCTAAGTCGAGTCGCAACAGATTTGCATGTGAGCAAGAGCTGCACTTTCAAAATTAAAAATCGTTGGCAGCAGAGACTTCTGCAAAAAAAGTTTTTTTAACACCAGAGAACAAACAATGAAGAGTACAATTTGCAACTGACTATTCGAATGAGATCGACGACGTTTGGAACACGACTGTTTTCTCAGGTGAAAAGGAGGTATTTCAATCATTTACCAATTCACGATTAAGGGTGTGTAGACCACAAAATTCAAGATTTGAGGAGCAATATTATGTTCAACCCTTAAGGAGTAGTGGACGATTCTCTGTAAACGTATGGGGATGGATCAATGCTCACGGATCTGGGGCATGATATAGAATTAATGGTCGACTGAATGCTGAAAATTATCGCAACATTTTGCAAAATGTGATGCTGCCATCTGTAAGAGAGGTCTTTCCTAATCAATTTACTTTTCAACAGGCAAGATGTAACCTAATTAATTAATTTTGTTTATGTTAACGTAATTGATAACATTATTGTCACAGGATAACTGTCCTGTGCATACAGCAGGGGTTGTTCATTGATGGTTTGATGAGAATAACATCAATTTATTACCATGGCCTGCAAGAAGTCCGGACTTGAATCCCATTGAAAATGTTTGCGGCTATTTAACTACAAAAATTTATACCAGGGATTTTGCACCAAACAAAAACGATTAATTATGGGAAAGAATAAGAAATGATTGGAAGGAACTGAGAGAAGGATACAATATGAAAACATTGGTCAACTCTATGAGAAACAAACTGCAAAGCGTAGTAGCAATTGAATACTGATACATATTTATTAAATACATATTAATATATAGTTTGTTTACTTGTGAAACTTTGCTAAAATACAAACATTAAAAAAGGAATACCTATTCTTATAACCACAAGCAACGCCACTGGAGAAACCCCCATTTAATAAGCCGAAAAATCGCAAAAATAACCATAGTAACAAAAAACCGTGCACTTTGAGGTGTCCGTAACTGTACGTAACGTTTTATATGTGTTGTAACTAAGGAAATGGTGTTCCAAAACCGTTTTTTCACTGCTAGCCGTGAAGAATTAGTAATTTATTATACAAGACGATAAAGTTAAATTTTATCCACGAGTGAATGATTCAAGAGTGGATAAAAATAACTTTATCGTCGTGTATAATACAATATTTTTTTCTATAGCAAGAACTTTAACAATTTAAAAAGAAAATAAGGACAGTCAATTACATTTCAAAATGTCAGTAGCTAGATTGGGTTGCTACGATAATACGAAGCTGTCATATTTAATTTAAACAAAAGTTAGAAAAATAAATTACTTTATCTATCCTTGATGTTAAAGTGCTACTTTATCTACCCTTGCTGTTAAAGTAAAACTTGACCTTTTGTTTTGAGTTGATAATAGCACACTTTAACATGTGCTATAGAAAAAAATTCTATTTTCATTATTCAATAGGTTGTAGCCAATCACAAAATTCATTCTTATTATTAAATGACTTTTGAAGTTAACAGCTGTCACAAATGTCATAATTCTGAAATATGAACACAAGGCTCCTATTGCATAGGAGTAGATAAAATATCGTATTATATTCGCGATTATGGCCATTATTCACTCAGATGACTTGCGCCATGCGCCTTCGGCTTGTGGCGCAAATGTCATCTTCTTGAATAATGGCTGTCATAATCGCTCATATAATAATATACTATTTTTCACGTGTTAAAAAAGTTAAACTTCGCGTATCTATAGCGATGCATAAATGTCACGTTTTTTTGATGGCTGTAGGAAAAATTACTATTTTAGGACTGTTCACTGCTTAGACAAATAGGTATATATACATATAAGTGAAAAATCAGGTTTACATGCAGCATTTTCAATATAAAAAATAGAGAGATTCTACTGAATATGTAGTTTTCTGCATGAGTCAAAATAGGTGAAAGTTCTATAGGTAATTTTTGTTCGTTAAAAAATAAAGTTGAAACTCATAACTCTCTTCCATAATGAATATCTACAAAGAGATAAAATGGAATAAAGTCAAAGTAATCACGTTGCATAACAAAGGAAATAACAGAAAACTATATAATTATGGCCTCATAAGCCTGTTATCACACCTAAATAAGCTGCTAACCAAAGTTATTATGAATCGGAACAGAAATACTTACATATAGAACAGCGGATCATCTGACAATGAAATTACTAATAAAAGATTCTAAAGAATACGACTTTTTTTGTATTTAGGATTCCTAGATTATTAAAAACATTTGACTCAATTTAAATTCGCATCGACAGAAAATAGCTCAGCAGTCTAAGATAACCTAAGAAGTTGGTTTAAAGATGAATTAGAACAAAAATCTGGTGTGGTACAGGCACACACCTTCCTTTTACAGCCTTCTTACAATTAGTGAAAAAATGTTTCTTATTTTTAAGCATTTGTCAATTTTTTTCAAAAATTAAAAATTCTGCAGACACCATACAAAGTAAAGCTATTTGAAAAGACAAATTTTCTCTAAAATTTTAAGCCGAATTCAAAAATGTGATAACCAGTCCTGGGCAAGTACTCAATACTTTTCTTTAAATTTGTACTCGAGTACTGTAAATACTCAGTTCAAAGTACTCATGAGTACTTTTTTTGTTGATACTCGTTACTGGTATTCGTGATAATTATCGCAAGTACTCGTAATAAGTACTCAATGTATTTACGAGTAGTTTTGCGAGTATGTGATTCCCCTAATTCGGACATTAAAATGCTGCTATAAAGAAACGTCTTTGGCAGCTATCCAACAATTAGTGATTACTGAATTAAATAAATTTGTTGAAGATGACCCAACGAATATAGCGGAAAATTAAATAGACGTTCAGGATATTTCGATTTTGGTGAAAGTGAAAATGTTCGTGTTTTTTATTTCGATGACGTCAATCTTGACAGTGGAAGTGGTGATGATAAATTTTTTAGTAAGAATAAAGCTGAAATAGATTATCTAAGGTATATTAATGATACAAGAAATAGCTTAGCAATGTTAAATGATTATCAGTTAATAAAAAAAGTGTTTATTAAGTTCAATACGCCTCTGCCTTCATCTGCACCTGTAGTAAAGGCTGTTTTCTTTTGCCACTGTTATCAACAATCCAAGAAGGCGTGCACTATCTGACGGAAATTTTGAAAAACTAGTACTATTAGAAAATCATCTGTAATATTCTTTTGGCATGCAAAAGTTTAATAAGTTTTGTTTTGTGTATTTTTATGTTTTATCTTTATTATTAGAATAACTTTGATTTTTACACATACACGGTAGACCTAACCTTCTGTGGCCGTTTCTAGTGTATATTGCATTTTGTAGAAATGGCGATTAAATAGTTCTTAAATATTGTTGAAATGTTGTTTGACATTTTTTTAATTTGAGGAAATGTTTACAAAGCAAAATAAAAATTGAAACCTATTAATCTTAGCTGTCACCTGTCGCTGTCAGGTGAAAGTACTCGTGTGCTGTACTCGTAATTTTTTACCACGAATTGCGAGTACTACTCGTTACTCGTATGTGCTTTACTAATAAGTACTTGTAACCTTGTACTCATGAGTACTTGCATTGAGTACTCGCAAAAAAGACTCGTAAGTAACTTTATACAGTACTCGGCACAGGACTGGTGATAGCATACCCAGTATTCTATTGAAAATAACAAAGTTGATAGCAACTTTCGGTATAACCGGAAGTGATATCACGGTCAAAATATTGTAGTTGTAGTCGCTCTTACACATAAAATCCATAGCCAAAGTTTCAGATTTTCAATTTTATTAGTTCTCTGTAATGCCCTATAAAATAGGATTTAATAAAAAAAAAGAAAAAAGAGAAAAACATTTTAGCGATATTCAACTAGAAATCACCTATCTTACACCACTACACATTAAAAATGTAATAAAAATGTAACGTTTGAAAATAATCGTTAAAGCCGTTTTTGAGAAAATCGAAAAAAAGCTAAAAAATCACAAGAGTAAACACCATACTTCTGATTATGCGATTTCTTTCAAAAGCTCGATGTCGCATCTACATAATACACAATACTTATATATGAATTTTCAACGTCATATCTCTTTTAGTTTTTGCGATATTCTGATCACACACACACACACCAATAACAAACACATGTTTTTTTTGGGTTCAGGGCACTCTAAAACGTGAAGATCTGTTGAAAACTCAATTTCGAATGTTTGGGATAAATCCAATACTTTCTTGGCTGAAGAGGGACGCAAGGTTCCTATAGCAGCCCGCCCACAGTTGGGGGAATTGAAATGACCCTGAACCTTTACCTTTGATCGTAAAAGAAAGTAAAAAAGTAATGTAAGTAATAACAAATATACGAGTAGAAGTAGAGAAGGTAAATGAACGGGATAAACACTCTTTCTCGTAAAAGAAAATCAAACGGCAGAAATTAAAAGTAGAAGAAGACAGAAGACAGTTATGGGTGGTCTTTGGAAAACTCAAATACATCTTAATAACAAAATCTTACCAGTGAGCGGTGCTTAAAACTGGACGATGGCCAAGAATAACGTTAATATGCTTGGAGTAAAACAAAGATTAATGGAGAGATCCAAGATATGTATATTACGTAGAGACAAAAAGCCTACGGAATGCATAAAACACAACACAAAAGTAACTAACGCTGCTGACAATATAACAATCTTAAACTGGCAATATATCAGACATGTGGCTAGAACAGAACTAACACCATGGAAGAACAGTAATGGGATGGGTTGATGATCTGAAAACAACGGCCGGTCTGCACTGGACACAAGTAGCACAGAATCGAGAAAAATAGAAAAAACGGATGTTAAAGAGGCGTATATCCAAAAACATACGAAATAACGCTAAAAAATAAGAAGAAAATGTTTACTTATAGGTGCCTATATTGTTGTGCAGGCGCAATTTTCTGTATAGATGGTGAACAGAAAATGTTTACTTATATTGGGATGTAATCAACAATTGTCTTATATTATTTTATTTTGGCTGAAAGACCCAGGCTGTATTAGTAATGATGCAGAAGAAGCGATCGCGTTTAATGCAATATTCTAATATCACAAGCCAAACATCGCGGTTGCGAAGTTTGTTTTCGCAGCCGTTACCAATAACAGCGGGCCGCGAAATAGTAACGGCCGCGAAAACGAATTTCGCAGCCGCAATTGTGTCCGCAAAAGTTAACTCTTCGGCACGGATGCACAAAACTGTTATTTATGTACTATGGGCATTATGAAGGTATTTATACCGGAGAGCTATAAACATTAAGGTACGTCCGTGGTGCATACAACGTTTTATTCTCCACTTTCAATACGTAAATAAATTTAAAAACTTGAAGCAATTTGAAGTAAAAAATAATACTATACCCAACTTCGATTCTCAAGGGTTACCGATATAATAAGGAACTATTTCTTCAGAGTACATCTAGTTAACCTTGAAAACGTATGCCCCGGGGTCCAGTTCCATGGCCTGCTCGTTCGGTAGACCTAACTCTATTAGATTTTTATTTATGGGACAGTTAAAAAAAGTGTATTCTGTTACAGTCACAAGTAAGCATCACCTAATGAATCGACATCAAGAAGCTGCAACAGGAATTGGTCAAAGACCCGAACAATTTTTCGTCGGTGTGAAGTCTACATAGCTTGATGACAATTACTTTGAACAGTTATTTTGATTTTAAATTATTTTTATCACGTTTTCAATGTTAACTAGAGGTACTAGAAATAAATAGTTTTTCCTCATTATCTCAATAACCCTTGATAATCGGACATGGGTATATTATTATATTTTACTCCAAATTGTATGATTGACCAACCGCTAACGTTATAAACCTTATAAATCACCCTGTATAAACAGCAAAATTAGATTAGTGAAAAAATAAGTTATTCAAAGTCTTCAAAAGTAAAAATTTTTCAAATTTTGGCTTAAGAATTCTCAGAACTGGAACATTTTGTAAGGGTTGGCAATGTTGTAGTGGCGTAAATACAGGTTAGAAAAAAATTGAAGAATCTACAGAAACACAGTCACTTGTCTAGGAAAATCACAAAATAAAAAGTTGACAATGCTTATTACCACCGTCTTGCATTACCACCGATGTGGATTTACACTGACAGGAATTATCACCGACTTGGTTTACTACATAACTTAAAAATTTTGCGATAAAGATATGAAATTCCACCGATGTGGATTGCAGCCAATTGGAACTACCGCCGACGTAAACCACCACCGCGTGGGTTTACCACCGACTGGAAACATCCAACTGTATCCGACAGTAGTTGTTGCAATACCTCTTACGTAAACAACCACAAATTTAATTTTTTTTTATATTAAAAATTTGACAGCAACTACCGTATCTTTAAGAATTAATTTTTTAATTTGTTTAGTTATCACGTATGTCCAAGAGATATTTGTTCGTTTTTTATGTTTCTGTTTGCAAATAACTAATTTAGTTTTGATTGTTATAATTACATATTTTATGTCTGCTGCAATGTGTTGGTTTTTCTAATAAACTAAATATTAAAAAGTTAGATTTAATTCATTCCGCAAGGGATACAGCATTTTGTACTTGGAGCGGCAAAAAAATGTGTGCTATAGCGGCAACTTCCCTTAATCCAGCGCTGTGAAAGACATTGATATTATTTAGATATACGTAATATGTTTTTTCAGCTAAAACATGTTAAAATTGTTTAGTTATAGAACGATTTACATTGAAAATATGTACATTTATACAACACTTTGTACAGACCGAAATATGTATATTGATAATCTTTAATTATATTTTGTACAGATTGAAATGCATACGATAAACAGTCTTACTTATAATATTTCGTACATATTAAAGTATGTAAAACCTGTTTACTTATATGTAGCTCTTCTGTTCACAAGAACAAGTAGCAAAACTGAATTATTTTCGGCTTTGTTTTCACGTATAAACCCTTGTAAGTAAGGACAAAAATAAGTAAATAAAAACAGCTTTTGTGGCAAAGATCTTTACTTACATGCAATTAAAATATTAACTTATATTCAATTTTCTACACCCAAAAATAAGTACGAAATGTAACTTATATGCTGGTTTTTAAATACACAAACATGGAATTAAGGTATTTATTTTACAAATGTTACGATAAAATACCAACAACGCTCAGTGAGCGAAAAAATAGCCATAACGCATTGTAGACGGTGTTAAATGAGCGGTGGTCGTTCTGAACGATTTCGAACGCTTTGTAGATTTATACTTCATTCAGATACAAAATAGAGCAAACTCTGCAACCCAAGTTACAAATTTTCAGCAGTAAGCTGATTAGTAATATGATTTTATTAAAATTTGGATCAGAGAGATGGCTTTGCTGTCGTCATTACGACTGTCAAAATCAATGTATCATGTTTTTAATATGAATTTTTGCTTAAGGAAGCCATTTGCAACATTTTTTAGTGGGTAAATTTATTCTCAGATCACATTCAACAGAAGTAGAAGGAGGACAGAAACCCCCTCCACTTTTTATTTGATTCGCGGATTCGCGGTTTAATTCGCGGTTTTATTCGCGGTTTGATCTAATTAATTTCGCGGTTTGATCTAATTAATTTCGCGGTTTGATCTAATTAATTTCGCGGTTTGATCTAATTAATTTCGCGGTTTGATCTAATTAATTTACATATGTGCTACTGATTAAATTACGCATTAGATTTTTTAATTTGCTTCTGGAATTACGCGTCGGACTTCGGCGGCCATCTTGGATTTCTGGCGGGAATATTTGAAATTTGAATTTTTTCCGATTTTTCTAAGTTTAATTTGTTGGATTTGAATTTCGCGGTGTGTCGGCCATCTTGGTGCGCGCGCACTTCTCACGGCGGTTGTTTTTAATTTTGAATTTTTGCGGAAATATTTGAAATTCAAACTGATAGAGCCATCTCGCTCTTCGAAGCTGCTGTCTCTCTCTTGCATTCACTCGCGGAAATATTTAAATTTAAAAAAGCTATTTGCGGGCGGGGCCAAGTGGAATCGAACCCGAGTTTTCTGACCATAAGCCTAAGGACCCTACCGCTACGCTATCGAGGCGTCTTGGAAATATAGGAATTGAACAAGACGTCATTTCGCAGCTGTGCCGTCACACCGTTCGAGTTGAAACAAATTATTTTTTCGAATATATAAAATATAAGAACGGAATTGTGCCGTCTAGGGCCTTAGAAACTTGTTAATAATTTTAAAAATTGACTTTGTAACTAGTTTTGCTGTAATTAATTTAATATGAGTGACGCTATCTCACTCAGTCCCATTGATTTTCTACAGCTTTCTCTTTTCCATCCCGTTTGCTACCTATGCGTAATTACAAAAGACGTTATCGCTCCAGGCAGACTTTCTATTTAGCCGGCGATTGTGTAGGGCTTTAACCGTTGCATAGAATTCCAAGTTTTATATAACGTGCCTAAACAGGATTGTTTAGAAGACTGTAATTATAATTAGCATCGTAATGGAATGCACCAAGATTTAAATCAGCATGCATTGTTCGTCTGGATCGAGCAGTACGTACTCCAACGGTTTCTAGTCTTGCTTGGTTGACAGACGACAGAATGCACGGTTACCGGTCAGCGCAGCCAACGGCTTGGCGCTAAAATCCCTGTGACACAAAATCTAGTGGGATAAGCTTGCCTGGTTAATAAACCACTCTAGTTTCGTATGATTTTTGGTCGCTTTTAAAATAAATAGACATTATTTTTTTCGTGCTTGAGTTTTATAATTACGCTGAGCCCTTTGTGGCTTGATTACGTCATGCCGAAGCCTGCTAGTTTAAAAATTAAATGGGGGATAAGAGGTAAAGCCAGATCGTAAATATAAAAACGAGTTACAAATTTGATGTTTAATATATTCCTGAAATACTAAGTATGAAAAAAGTCTTGGTTTTAAAGGTTTTGAACATTGTACCACTTAGCTGTTCTAACATTATACTTCCATATACATATTATAAATAAATTTTAAATGTTATTTTCGACTGAGTTTTAGCTTCTTATAAATTACAACAGTGCCCTCGCCCATATAAAATAAGACATACGCATTAAATAAATGTTTTTATTGTATAAGAATGGGTTGTCCCCCATAATTTTGAATAAAAATCACACAATTTCGTTGAAAAATGTTCTGTTTCACTTACAATTTTACAAAACTGACATCACGTTACTTGAAATTATACAAAAAACGACATTTTTTAGCCAATAAGCGATAAAAAATACGACATCCCACATCATTTCACTTAAAAATTATCACGTTTCGTCTTACAAAACGCTTTATAATAAAGAAAATGATGTAAAAACAGTTGTAAGAGTTATTTCTAAGCATAATTTTTGCAAATGTTGTACACTTTTTCTCTAACTTGTGGCAGTTTTAGCAAGATTTGGATAAAAAACAGCCATTTCTGCAGCAAATTTAGTAAGATCTGAATAAAAATCGTTTAAAATGTTAGAAAATCGACATCATCTCCCATGAAAATTTATAAAAAATCGGCATCTTGTCACATTAAATTCTGTAAAAACGACAAAAACAATATTTTTTTCACAACTTTCATTGAAAAATAGTAAAATTTTACGAAAATACGTCTGTGCTGGCGACAAATGAAAATAAATTTGAATAGAAACACGCAAAAATTACGAAAAGACGTATGTGTTGACCCCCCAAAGTAACAAAAATTTGAATACGGAACCCTATTTTATAAGTAAACGTCTGAAATTGTGTCATTATATCGATAAAAACTGCATTTTAGTTTAAAAAATTCCAATATAAATGCAAACGGAGGAAAATAAAAACGCAATTAACCACAAAGTAACATAATTTTGAATAAAAAAAACACAATTTCGTTGGAAAAATGTTCTGTTTCACTTAAAATTTTACAAAAACTGACATCATGTCACTTGAAATTATACAAAAAACGACATTTTTATCCAATAAGCGATAAAAAAATACGCCGTCTCACATAAATTTTAGAAAATCGACAGCATCTCCCATGAAAATTTATAAAAATCGGCATCTTGTCACATTAAATTCTGTAATAACGACAAAAACAATATTTTTTTTACAACTTTCATTAAAAAATAGTAAAATTTTACGAAAATACGTCTGTGCTGGCGGCAAATGAAAATAAATTTGAATAGAAACACGCAAAAATTACGAAAAGACGTATGTGTGGACCCCCCAAAGTAACAAAAATTTGAATAAAATCACACAATCATACAGCATCTCACATAAATTTTCGCAAATATCGACATCATGTCACATAAATTATACAAAAACTGTCATCACGTCACTTGAAATTATACAAAAAACGATATTTTATTCAACACACGATGAAAATTGAACAAAAATCACGCAATTACAAGCCATCTCACATAAATTTTCACAAAAATCGACATCATGTTACATAAACTATGCATAATTTTGCAAATGTTTTACACTTTTTATAAAATGCATCGCTCAAAATTAAAAGAAATAGCAATTTCGTTGAAAAAATCTACTACCACAATCATTTCGATAAACAAAATTCAAAAAATCTTATACTTTTGACGGAAATATATGTATGTTGACCACAAATTAACATAATTTTTAAATAAAAACGCGCAATTCGTTGAAAAAAATATTCTGACACCACCAAAACACGCAATTTCATTGAAAAATATATATATGTTGTCCACAAATTAACATAAAGTTGAATAAAAACACGTAATTTTGTTGAAAAAATGTTCCGGCCCCTTCATTTCACTTAAAATTTTACAAAACTGCCATCATAACACTTGAAATTATACAAAATATATGTATGTTGATCACAAATTAACATAAACCTGAATAAAACACACAATTTCGTTGAAAAATTTGCAAATGTTTTACACTTTTTTATAAAATGTATCGCACAAAATTAAAAGAAATCACAATTTTCTAAATTATATCACGCTATTATGAAATCGTAGATTGATTTTTTGAAATTTTACACTTTGTAACTGTAAAATAACTACAAATACTAATATTTTAGCTTTAGACTTTGTAATTATTGCAGATTCGAGAAAAAAAAAAACAAAGCAGAGTGGAAATAAAAAACATAAACACTTTGTAATAAACAAATATATTGTTCTTATTTCTTATAATACTTAATAATATAAATATAAATGTACAGCAGAATGTCTTATTTCTAAAAATTCGCTAGCAATTTACAAAACTGTAGTTTGAGGTGCACGACATTTAAAATTAAAAAGACTGCAAGTAATAAAATCAGAAATTCATTGTGTAATTTTAAAGTTTAAGATGCACCCAATCTAGAATTCCCTTCGTTTTTGGTGTTGATGACATCTGCCTTAGAGGCATTTTTCTAACGACCCTTTTTTGGAGGCGTTTCCTTATCGGCGTTCTTCTGACTGAACCTTTTTGATGTGGACTTGGATGAGTAGATGGTGTTTTTAATTTATATTCTAAATCGGACTCGCAGTTATCAGTTTCCATTTCGGTTTTTCCTGTAGTATCAGTCGGGGTTGGCTTCTTTTGCTGTTTAGGTTTAGCTAGCAGCACATTAGCAACGTTAAGGTCTTTGATGTACTCAGCAAACTGTAGGCGTCCGGGTGGATTAATAGTTTTTCGAGGCCGCAGAGTGTCATGAATTAAATCGACTATGTTAGACGCCGGTAAAATTTCACCCTTTATAGTAACGGTGCCCTTGTGATCCCAGCTCACATCGCTTGAGGTACTCAAAATGCGTAGGAAAACTTCAGCTTTTTTCTTAAAAGTTTTGGGAAGTGTAGATAAAATAACGGCATTTGATAGGCTGTCACTGGTTGTTTCAATAGGTATTTTGATTGGCTGCCGCGCCTGGTTTGTGAAATGAAGGAATCGTTGTAAAACCTGATTGTACTGGATCCATTTATCGTGATCAGTTAATTTGGAGTTTAAAACTTTTTGCATTTCGTCATCAAGCTGTGATAATATATTTTTCTCCGCATCATTGCCAGCCTTAAGACGTTGGACAAATTCCGGCGATACAATCAACATCTTCCGCTCTTTGTCCATTTTAGTCGAAAAGGAGCTCAGTCGTTTGTTCTAGTAGAGCCGTCGTGAATAAACTAGCTTAAAATCAAGACTTTCATAATAAATATATAAAAAAAATATGACAGGTACGGGAATCGAACCCGTATTCTCTCTCGAGATCAGAACTTGAATCTGACGCCTTAACCATTCGGCCAACCTGCCTCCCTATATAAACGAGCACTCTCTGCATAATTAAGAAAACATATAGTTTAAAAAGCCTTCTGCATACAATTTCAAACAATATTTCATATAAATTAAGCCATGCACAAATTTCTAAATCGGTTTTGATATATATTTTATCGAAAGATTGGACCCTCAGCTACCGTTTTATTATTATTTGTCGAGATGCGTCATCGTTGATTTTACAAGAGCCAGCCTGTCTGCGATGTGACGTAGGTAATGTATCCACCCCTTTTTATTTTAAAATTCTATAAAAACAGAGGCCCGACTGATGCCGCACTAACACGTTTTAAACCATTGTACTCTGTTACCTGATGCGGCAGCAGTTTGGACCTCTGATTTTATAGAATTTTAAAATAAAAAGGTATGGAGACATTACCTACGTCACATCGCAGACAGGCTGGCTCTTGTAAAATTCATCGATGACGCATCACGACAAATAATAAAACGGTAGCTGAGGGTCCAATCTTTCGATAAAATATATATCAAAACCGATTTAGAAATTTGTGCATGGCTTAATTTATATGAAATATTGTTTGAAATTGTATGCAGAAGGCTTTTTAAACTATATGTTTTCTTAATTATGCAGAGAGTGCTCGTTTATATAGGGAGGCAGGTTGGCCGAATGGTTAAGGCGTCAGATTCAAGTTCTGATCTCGAGAGAGAATACGGGTTCGATTCCCGTACCTGTCATATTTTTTTTATATATTTATTATGAAAGTCTTGATTTTAAGCTAGTTTATTCACGACGGCTCTACTAGAACAAACGACTGAGCTCCTTTTCGACTAAAATGGACAAAGAGCGGAAGATGTTGATTGTATCGCCGGAATTTGTCCAACGTCTTAAGGCTGGCAATGATGCGGAGAAAAATATATTATCACAGCTTGATGACGAAATGCAAAAAGTTTTAAACTCCAAATTAACTGATCACGATAAATGGATCCAGTACAATCAGGTTTTACAACGATTCCTTCATTTCACAAACCAGGCGCGGCAGCCAATCAAAATACCTATTGAAACAACCAGTGACAGCCTATCAAATGCCGTTATTTTATCTACACTTCCCAAAACTTTTAAGAAAAAAGCTGAAGTTTTCCTACGCATTTTGAGTACCTCAAGCGATGTGAGCTGGGATCACAAGGGCACCGTTACTATAAAGGGTGAAATTTTACCGGCGTCTAACATAGTCGATTTAATTCATGACACTCTGCGGCCTCGAAAAACTATTAATCCACCCGGACGCCTACAGTTTGCTGAGTACATCAAAGACCTTAACGTTGCTAATGTGCTGCTAGCTAAACCTAAACAGCAAAAGAAGCCAACCCCGACTGATACTACAGGAAAAACCGAAATGGAAACTGATAACTGCGAGTCCGATTTAGAATATAAATTAAAAACACCATCTACTCATCCAAGTCCACATCAAAAAGGTTCAGTCAGAAGAACGCCGATAAGGAAACGCCTCCAAAAAAGGGTCGTTAGAAAAATGCCTCTAAGGCAGATGTCATCAACACCAAAAACGAAGGGAATTCTAGATTGGGTGCATCTTAAACTTTAAAATTACACAATGAATTTCTGATTTTATTACTTGCAGTCTTTTTAATTTTAAATGTCGTGCACCTCAAACTACAGTTTTGTAAATTGCTAGCGAATTTTTAGAAATAAGACATTCTGCTGTACATTTATATTTATATTATTAAGTATTATAAGAAATAAGAACAATATATTTGTTTATTACAAAGTGTTTATGTTTTTTATTTCCACTCTGCTTTGTTTTTTTTTTTCTCGAATCTGCAATAATTACAAAGTCTAAAGCTAAAATATTAGTATTTGTAGTTATTTTACAGTTACAAAGTGTAAAATTTCAAAAAATCAATCTACGATTTCATAATAGCGTGATATAATTTAGAAAATTGTGATTTCTTTTAATTTTGTGCGATACATTTTATAAAAAAGTGTAAAACATTTGCAAATTTTTCAACGAAATTGTGTGTTTTATTCAGGTTTATGTTAATTTGTGATCAACATACATATATTTTGTATAATTTCAAGTGTTATGATGGCAGTTTTGTAAAATTTTAAGTGAAATGAAGGGGCCGGAACATTTTTTCAACAAAATTACGTGTTTTTATTCAACTTTATGTTAATTTGTGGACAACATATATATATTTTTCAATGAAATTGCGTGTTTTGGTGGTGTCAGAATATTTTTTTCAACGAATTGCGCGTTTTTATTTAAAAATTATGTTAATTTGTGGTCAACATACATATATTTCCGTCAAAAGTATAAGATTTTTTGAATTTTGTTTATCGAAATGATTGTGGTAGTAGATTTTTTCAACGAAATTGCTATTTCTTTTAATTTTGAGCGATGCATTTTATAAAAAGTGTAAAACATTTGCAAAATTATGCATAGTTTATGTAACATGATGTCGATTTTTGTGAAAATTTATGTGAGATGGCTTGTAATTGCGTGATTTTTGTTCAATTTTCATCGTGTGTTGAATAAAATATCGTTTTTTGTATAATTTCAAGTGACGTGATGACAGTTTTTGTATAATTTATGTGACATGATGTCGATATTTGCGAAAATTTATGTGAGATGCTGTATGATTGTGTGATTTTATTCAAATTTTTGTTACTTTGGGGGGTCCACACATACGTCTTTTATTCAAATTTATTTTCATTTGCCGCCAGCACAGACGTATTTTCGTAAAATTTTACTATTTTTTAATGAAAGTTGTAAAAAAAATATTGTTTTTGTCGTTATTACAGAATTTAATGTGACAAGATGCCGATTTTTATAAATTTTCATGGGAGATGCTGTCGATTTTCTAAAATTTATGTGAGACGGCGTATTTTTTTATCGCTTATTGGATAAAAATGTCGTTTTTTGTATAATTTCAAGTGACATGATGTCAGTTTTTGTAAAATTTTAAGTGAAACAGAACATTTTTCCAACGAAATTGTGTTTTTTTATTCAAAATTATGTTACTTTGTGGTTAATTGCGTTTTTATTTTCCTCCGTTTGCATTTATATTGGAATTTTTTAAACTAAAATGCAGTTTTTATCGATATAATGACACAATTTCAGACGTTTACTTATAAAATAGGGTTCCGTATTCAAATTTTTGTTACTTTGGGGGGTCAACACATACGTCTTTTCGTAATTTTTGCGTGTTTCTATTCAAATTTATTTTCATTTGTCGCCAGCACAGACGTATTTTCGTAAAATTTTACTATTTTTCAATGAAAGTTGTGAAAAAAATATTGTTTTTGTCGTTTTTACAGAATTTAATGTGACAAGATGCCGATTTTTATAAATTTTCATGGGAGATGATGTCGATTTTCTAACATTTTAAACGAAATGCTTTGGAAATTGCATGTTTTTATTCAGATCTTACTAAAATTGCTGCAGAAATGGCTGTTTTTTATTCAAATCTTGCTAAAACTGCCACAAGTTAGAGAAAAAGTGTACAACATTTGCAAAATTATGCTTAGAAATAACTCTTACAACTGTTTTTACATCATTTTCTTTATTATAAAGCGTTTTGTAAGACGAAACGTGATAATTTTTAAGTGAAATGATGTGGGATGTCGTATTTTTTATCGCTTATTGGCTAAAAATGTCGTTTTTTGTATAATTTCAAGTAACGTGATGTCAGTTTTGTAAAATTGTAAGTGAAACAGAACATTTTTCAACGAAATTGTGTGATTTTTATTCAAAATTATGGGGGACAACCATTCTTATACAATAAAAACATTTATTTAATGCGTATGTCTTATTTTATATGGGCGAGGGCACTGTTGTAATTTATAAGAAGCTAAAACTCAGTCGAAAATAACATTTAAAATTTATTTATAATATGTATATGGAAGTATAATGTTAGAACAGCTAAGTGGTACAATGTTCAAACCTTTAAAACCAAGACTTTTTCATACTTAGTATTTCAGGAATATATTAAAATCAAATTTGTAACTCGTTTTTATATTTACGATCTGGCTTTACCTCTTATCCCCCATTTAATTTTTAAACTAGCAGGCTTCGGCATGACGTAATCAAGCCACAAAGGGCTCAGCGTAATTATAAAACTCAAGCACGAAAAAAATAATGTCTATTTATTTTTAAAAGCGACAAAAATCATACGAACTAGAGTGGTTTATTAACCAGGCAAGCTTATCCCACTAGATTTTGTGTCACAGGGATTTTAGCGCCAAGCCGTTGGCTGCGCTGACCGGTAACCGTGCATTCTGTCGTCTGTCAACCAAGCAAGACTAGAAACCGTTGGAGTACGTACTGCTCGATCCAGACGAACAATGCATGCTGATTTAAATCTTGGTGCATTCCATTACGATGCTAATTATAATTACAGTCTTCTAAACAATCCTGTTTAGGCACGTTATATAAAACTTTGGAATTCTATGCAACGGTTAAAAGCCCTACACAATCGCCGGCTAAATAGAAAGTCTGCCTGGAGCGATAACGTCTTTTGTAATTACGCATAGGTAGCAAACGGGATGGAAAAGAGAAAGCTGTAGAAAATCAATGGGACTGAGTGAGATAGCGTCACTCATATTAAATTAATTACAGCAAAACTAGTTACAAAGTCAATTTTTTAAAATTATTAACAAGTTTCTAAGGCCCTAGACGGCACAATTCCGTTCTTATATTTTATATATTCGAAAAAATAAGTTGTTTAAAATTCGAGCGGCGTGACTGTAGAGCTGCGAAATGGCGTTTCGTTCAAACCCTTTAAATCCCGTAGCACTCCGTGGTCTAGAGGCACTAATGGATGTAGCTAAATTTGTGCAACACGAACGTAGAGCGTTCAAATCCTCGGTCGGCCTGAGATTTTTTTAAATTTAAATATTTCCGCTAGTGAATGCAAGAGAGAGACAGCAGCTTCGATGAGGGAAACGGAAGATCTACCAGTTTGAACTTCAAATATTTCCGCGAAAATTCAAATTAAAAACAACCGCCGTGAGAAGTGCGCGCGCACCAAGATGGCCGACACACCGCGAAATTCAAATTCAAATATGGGAACTTAGAAAAATTCGGAAAAAATTCAAATTTCAAATATTCCCGCCAGAAATCCAAGATGGCCGCCGCGCGTAATTTAATCGGAAGCTAATGCGTAATTTATTCAGTAGCACATATGTAAATTACATATCAAACTTCATATGTGATTAATTAGATCAAACCGCGAAATTAATTGGGTCAATCCGCGAATTAAAATTAAAACCGCGAATTAAAATTAAAACCGCGAAATCCGCGAATAAAACCGCGAAAACCGCGAATAAAACCGCGAATTACACCGCGAATTAATTTGATATCACAATCAAGGTGCCTCTATACTACTCTCGATATTAGGGGAACTAAAATATTTTAACTCGCTAACTATAAACAACAAACTCCCCCCGTTATACACAAATGAGGAGTGCAAGGGCGAAAGTATTTGGAGCCTCAGTTAGAATGTAATATCGAGTTCGGTTATATTGTCTTAATTTATAGAAAGAGAAGAATTTAAAAAAAAATCCATTTAGAATGAATTTAGTCATCTCCCCTGACAATTGTGTTTTACTACAAAATATATGAGATGTGCATTAAATGGCAGATCCTCCAAATGCTGACTGCTTGACATTTCCAACTATTGAACATAATTCATGATTAACCTACAGACAAATTTTCATAACCCTTTGGAATAATATTCATTTAAGGGGACGATGTTTTCTTAATGTGATTAATACATTTTTACAAAAACTTGCTATCAAACGCTGCTGCTAGTTGAAAGAGTTTTGAATGGCAAAAGATAACAAAATACGCTTTGCCTATTAAAACTTTTAAAAAGGTGCAGATCATATATTATTTCGTTAGAAATGATATGTGCGTGTGGGAGAGAATTCTTAATCGCCTAATATTGGACATCTTTGTTATGACACCATAAATATACAATAAATGGAAAGATATTTCATCATTTTATTATGTGAATTGCATTAACAAAATTAAAAGGAAAACCAGTTCAGCTAGCAAGCGCTAGCTAGGTAATAGCTATTCTCTTCGTTCATTAACACAATTTAAGAATACATATGACAACATTTATATATTTTTACTGTATAACAAGTAGAATAAATATTAAATAATGTAGACATACAGAAATATATCTTTGAAAATACAAGCTATATCAACCTCTTGTTGCATAAACATTTTTTGCAATTATTATTGATTTTTCTACTGGCACTAATTGTTTATAGCTTGAATAAACAACGCCATGCAGTTACTGGAAAATCGGGGCAAGTAAAAAGAAAGGTTTATGAAAGCCTAAAGCTAAACCATTGGGAAAAACAACACGTTTGTTGAAATAGAATTCGAAACTATATTATACCCCACAAAGTCCTTCCTTGTAAGAGTGACTGTCTTGGCTATGGAAAGAGTATTAGTGAATATTAAAAAGAAAAATCAAATCCATAATCCATTTGGATTTTCGTAAGTGAGGAATTTTATGTCATTTGTAATAATTTCATTGATATGGTTTTGAAAAAAATAATGTATCAGTAATCTCTCACAGATTTTTTTGTTTAGACCTGTAACCTCGCAACTATAGGTCCTTATCTCCTTTTTTATATATGGCCAGATTAGACTTCTTCCATTCGCTGAGAATATTTTCTTGTTTCCATATTTTAACTAATAAAAAGTGAAGGCATTATGTAAATTTCTGCCGGTATTCCATCGATCCCTGGGCATTTATTATGTTTCATCGCTTTCACGTCCGTGATTTCTTTGGTTGTTAGTGGAGCTAAGGGTTCTTCATTTCCTGGTTTTAGTTTAGTTTGTTGTTCGTGTCCTCTAATATTGTTTGTATTGTTCTTGAAAGTAGTTTTCCAGGTTTGCTTTACGTCTTTTATATTACCAACGATCTGCCGTGTTGTGTCCCTGCATAACTTTGTGGGGGGCTTGTAGCCTTTTTAAGTGGTTTTAGATAGTTGTAAGTTTTTCTTACCTTCTTTTCTTTAAATCCATTTCCCATTTTGAGCACTTGGTTGTTCTCGTAGATCCTTTTCTTTCGTCTGCAGATGTTATCTACCTTCCGGCGTGTCTCATCAAAAGTCGCTTTTCCTTCTCTGGTTTGTGTTATCATATACTTTCTATGCGCTTCATTTCTTATACCAATTTCCAAAATTTCGCGAGATTTTTTTTTGAGGGATAATCTAATGTGTTCTGGTTTATTTATTCTACATCTACATTTTATTTGTACCAGTAGGTGATAGGACCCACAACATCTTCCTCTGCGACGCCCAAATTACTCGAGGCTCTTCTTCTATCTACTAAAACATCTATTAAATATAATAAATTAATACATAATACTTAGCTTCAAGTTTCAAAAAACAACAAAAAAAGTGTTCAGCATATAGGATTATATTCCCATGATGTTAAATATTTAAGCCAATATTTTAAGTAAAAATTTACTCTTGAATAGCGCGTGGTCTGATTTTTTTATTATTTTTTATTTTAGTACTTAGCCAACAGCCTTTAGACCAATTATAGGCGTCGCTGTAAATTTTATGGGGACTTCCAACTCCACTAACGACTGTCATGATGTTATTATGACATCCGGGACGAACTATTTGCGTGGCAGCCGTACCACGAGGCGCCGTGAGATGTAGCCGTGGAACTTCCATCCAAGTTCTGACCAGGAAGAGCGTTGCTTAACTCTATTGATCGAACGTGGACGCTTGTTCAAGCTACACCACCCGGGACGTATTTGGACTTATCATAATTATTTTTGATAGTAAACTTGCATTCGCTTTAATTTTGTTACTCAGGCCAACGGGAAAGAGTACAAGTCTTCCGCTCTAATATTATTAGTATAGATTTTATTTCGTTTCTGAGCTTGAGAAATGGACACAGCATCATGAGATAATGAAACATAAGTATAACAAAATAATCTGCAAGATACAGCGAGCAATACTATTCTAAAAAAAGTAGTATAGTTTTGTGAAGTCGTGGCCACCAGGCTGCAATGTCGCCGTTACGTAACCACGTCATCATGGAAACGTAGTTCCAAAACAGTCGCATAAACGTTGTGGCCGCCAAAACGTATTCCCCATTTTTGGTCACTTAATGTGTCACTATTTCAAGCTTTCCTTTATTCTTTTCCTCATTTTATAACATATTGGATACTGCACTCTCGTTGTATTTCAGTTATTCCTTATTCGTTAGTGTTATTTTGTAGTTTTACAACTATTCCAACTTTTTGTTTTGTTCGATGTCCTTACTGGGTCTCGGCTAGAGATGGGCTCGTGAGTGAGTACTCACTCACGTCACGCACGTTTCACGCTTGCTTTAAACACTCCCGTCACGCACGCTCACGTTCACGGCGTGATTCTCCACTCACGAGGTGGTCCGAAGCTTTTTTTAATTCAAATTTAGAGAGAACAGAATATTCAAATTGAAAACCAATAAAGAACCCGCAACCCGCAACCGAACTAAAAACTCTAAAATAATAATATGTTTTGCACGTGAAATATTTTGCGTGATATGTTGCAGTCAGAATAGTAAACACAAAAAGAAATAAATGAAAATTGACTGCAATAGCTTACAACAAGGGATAAATATGATTTCTAGCAAAAACATTTCTTGCAACCGTCTTCAAAGAAATTACTTTTAAAACCAAAGGTGTCATTGGAATTGACGTTTCTCTTACTGATACGAGTACAAGAAGGTATATGTTGCTAGGGAACACTTTTAATTCCTAGGTTTAAAAGTACTTTTACGTCCAAAGAACTAAAAGTAAGTTCTACTTGGTCGCCTATAGATTTACTGTAGACACAACATTCACAACACAACACTGGTGCGAAGCTCCGTCGCTGCTGCTACAATGACCTCCCGCTCCATTTTAGATCTTCCACGTTGATGTGCAGCGAGGGAGCGCGGCACCCTGCAGTCTTTTATTCGTTACTAAATATTTAACATGAAATTAACGTGAAACGTGAATCACGCCTTGTAAATTTTCACTCACGTTCACGGCCCGATTTTCAATTATTCACGTCACGCGCCCATCCCTAGTATCGGCAGCTAGTCATTTGTATTCCCCGATAAGTGAAATTCCCAAATTGTTCTGTCATACACCCTTGTTTTTCCAATTTACATCTAATGGATGTTTTAGATATTACCACAGATTTAGTTTTATTTATACGGTTTGCAGCTACACTAATATTGTAGTTATCTGTTGGTCGTCTTCATTACAACCAATGCTATACAGGGTGATTCTTAATATATACGGGAAACTTTAATGTCCGATTCCTTGGCTTATTTTGATCATAAAATTTCAGATAAACAAGTTTCCTAAATTTCTTCGTTTTCAAAATAAAGAGTGTCAAAAAAGCGGGAACAAAATTGAAAATTAAGGAAATTCACCACAGTTAATAAAACTTTAAAATACTAGGTTAATACAATATAAGTGATGTTGTTTAGTTATTTAAACAAGTGTGAATAGCAGGTGTCTTGATCAAAAGACATAAACATGTTTAACTGCGATGAAATGCATAATTGTGCTTTATTTCCAATATTTATTTTAACTCGATAACAGCTAATCTGAAAAAGATAAGAGGCAGTTTTTGGAGAGTTTTTGTTTGAGAGTTGTTATTGAAGTTGAAAAGGAACCAGTGGCGTGTCATTTTCTAATTAAAAAATATAATATGATTACCCACATGCACGCCCCGGTACACCTGAAAATCTTTAAATAATTCTGAAAAGTGGCTCTCAGTACCACATGTAAGCATACCACATTTGAATAAAATATCTCTATTCGTTTTCAAAATTTCCTTAATTTGCAGTTTTGTTTCCGCTTCTTTGACACCCTATATTTTGAAAACGAAGCAATTTAGGAATCATGTTTATCTGAAATTGTATGATCAAAATAAGCCAAAGAATCGGACATATAGTTTATCGCATATATTAAGAATCATCCTGTAGTCAGCGTGGCATATTATATTTATCTTTTCCCGGTGCTTCCTGTGTTCATTAGTGTGCCTTACTGTTTGTTTATCACGATATTAAAAATGTAGGGACCATGCGTGTATCCCTGACTAATTTCAGTAGTTTTGTCCCGCAACGAAATGCTGTCCCGTAATGTCCCGATTTTCCAAGAAAATTGTACATTTTACCGATTTCGAGCAACCTCTGCAAATTCTGGTTCAGTACCTCAATTATACAAAAATTGTGGATCCAATATCTAGCTTCGCTATTCTGGAATCTGGGTTCGAAAGGTTTTTTTTAATAGGCAATTAATTATGGGTTTATGCGAATAATATCTTGATCCACATTTAATATAAATAAATGTTAAAAGAAATAGCAAGTTGCAAGAAATATGATTATTATAAAAATCAAAATGAAACTACTGTCGCTGCATCAGAAACAGATGCAAATATGAATCGATGGTAAAGGTAGAATCTCATATATTAATAGCCACATATTGGATTAACATATTAATTAGAGCTTCGTTTTTGGGTTCCTGATAAATTTATTTTATTATTAGTTTCCTTTGCGAATAATAGTTTAATGTGTTTCTTTAGTATTTAATTTCTAATATTTATAAAATTAACTACGAAAAAACAACTTGAAAAAAATAACGTAAGGAATTACCTTCTCCCCCTTCTTCCGTTCGTAATCTTGACCCGAAATTGTTATTTTAAAATATGGAAACCCTATACCACTTCAAGAGCATAGACCTTTCCTTGTTGAGAATGTTTTTAGTTGCTAAAATCCAATTAGGAAATTGTATCTGTATATTAACTAGACTGTCTCCTTTTCTGCTGTCAATTCCTTCTCTTCTTCGTTCTCTATCATCTTATTTCTTGTAAATTTATACTTCAAGTATTTCTTTGTTGTAACCGTTATTTCTGCACTGAAACCCAGACATACATTTTCTGTCAGTGATATTCTGTTTGTCAGTAGTTACATAGTAAGTAAATGAAATGAGTTTGTATTTATTTCAGTTCCAGGTTGAAGTCGTAAATCAACAATTTTTCCGGTGGAGGCATAAAAATCAAGCATTTGTTATAAACGCGAAGTTTGCTGCCCACAATATCTTGTTACATTCTGTTACCTTACTTCCACCTCGTAACCATAAGCTAACGCATTCTCGATTCGCTCTGTTTTATTTACAAACCAATTCGAAACTTACGGACAGTGCAAAAGGAAAAGCTGGACGTCCTTTAAATTGCAAATTATTATAGGAACGTCCGCCGTCGAGACTGAAATAAGGAGCTTTTGTTACGCTTTGGGCCCTTACAATGGAATCATTAGTCATGTTAATCAACACCCAAGCGACTTGTCCGGCCAAGCCCACAGCTATGAAATGCAAATTAGAACAAAAATTACTAGCATGTAGTATACGTACCACTTGACTTGCATTGATTTAATACTGCCCATGCACCGTAATGACAAAGGAAATATCACCGACCCGCTAATCATTATCTCGGAATGACCGGCCCCACACGTGCCTGATAAATCGCGCAAATAATCGAAACGTAAAAACGGTATACCTACAACAAAAGCTCATCGGCGATCCTTTGTTGTACTATCACCAAATAGCTGCAGATAAGTTACAGATCGTTAAATGTAGTTGGTTTCGCCGAGCATAGCGGTTATTCTAACGGCTGGTTCTGTGTCTTTTAAGATCATATTGGGTGCGCTAATCATAGTTAACAAAGTAATGAACCATATTTCTTAACTTTATGAAATGTATTTGCTTATATTTAAAAGATTGAATTGTTATATTCTATGTGACATTGTGTATTTCCTTTAACAATTTGTCAATGACTAGATATTGCACGAAAATAGATCACATTGGTAAATTTATGCCTAATAAGCTTCACAACTCGTTAAAACCCCTCACCACGCAAATATTTAACAACTTCTAAATACGTATTTCGACAGCCAAGCTGCCATCATCAGTAGCTAAGCAAACTAATACAGCAAAATGGCAACGATATGCTCGTAACCAAATCACAAATGGAAGTGGGCGATTCCCGCGCCTTTTACAGCTATTATACTGTCTGACTCGGAGGGCGTAGCCGAGGGCCAGTTAACATGGCCGACGGCCATTTAACTTCAATAAACCATACAAGATGGAGGAAGGAATAGGTCCACCATCTTTGTTCAAAAGTTTATTATCTCGGTTCTTAAAAATGGACAAGCTTTCAAAAGAATTTAGTTGCTTTGTTGAAGTTAACGCCTTTACAATTTTTAGGCCATCCTCCTTTATACTATGACCCGTTTCGTAAATATGTATGTTGAGCAATACTCGATTTTTCGAATCTGTTGAATCTAAAATGAGCTAAATGCTCTTTAAACCTAATAGCAAAATTACGACGTGTTTACCCAATATATTTAGACTCACAATGGGAACATTTAATTTATAAATTCCACATCTCTCCAAAGTCCTCAGTTTGTCTTTTGGATTTTCCAACAAATTCCTAATATTGTTATTTGAACCATACACAACTTTATGGCCCGATTCTTTAAAAATGTTTGCTAGGCCCTTTGTAGCCGGGTGAAACGGAATTTTGATGTACTTGGGTCCTTCACTTCTAAGACTGACGAGAGTTGTGGAATTTCGAAAGTGCAATTTTGTTTTTTGTTTCCTAATCAAATTGTTGATAATTTTAGAAGGGAAACCATTGTACACAGCGATGTTTTTCATAGTCTGAAGTTCGGAGGTATACCGATCGTTGTTTAAAGAAAAGTTTAACAGTCTATGCACTAAGAAATTTAGAGCAGCCATTTTGTGTTGAAAACAATGATTTAAATCTGCTAAAATGAATCTGTTTACATTGGTTTCTTTTCTATAAACATCGAATTCCAACTTATTTTTATTTCTTATTACTAAGGCATCTAGAAATGGCAGTTGTCCTTCATTTTCCATTTCATATGTGAATTTTACGCTAGGAAATTTGGAATTTAACTGATTCAAAAAAATATCAATACTACATTTAGATAAATAAAAAACATCAAAAATGTTGTCCACATACCAAATCCTTGGGATATACTCTGTGTTATTCTTAAATTCAGTTTCGCATTTTGACATAAAAAGGTTGGCAACGAAAGGAGAAAGGCTTTTTCCCATTGCCGTTCCTGCGTGCTCAATTTTCCATCTATTTGAAAGCAATCCTGATAAGCTTGTTGGATATTTGCAAGAAACTAAAATATGCCACTTGCTTAAAACAAAAATACCTTTTTAGTAATAAAGATATAAAATGAAGTAAAAGTCAAAATGTAAGAATCAGACACCTGACTATGGTTTTGGTTATTTCGTCGATCTTGTTCTAAGATTTTCCAGCAATTCTGATTTCTTCATCTACCGTTCTTCTCCAGCTTGTTCTCCACTTTTACGCTTGCTTTGTGGATTCTAACTTAGATATTCTGTTTCTATTGCAGATGAGCATTTTTGCATGCCATCCGGTTAGCAACCGGCGCCACCGCGAGTCCAGGTCGGATGATGTGAAATATGAGACTGGGCAGATGTATGTGAGCAACCGGGCATATCTTTAAGAAGAAATGTTTGGCAACGTGGAATGTAAAAGAACTACTACAAACAGGGAAATTATGCATACTAGAACGGGAACTGATTAGACAAATTTTGGATATATGTGGAATCTCAGAAACCCACTGGAAATATAAAGGGCACTTTGAGGCATCAGAATATGTTTTCATGTCAGGAGATGACAACACAGGGCAAAGGGGCGTCGCAATATTAGTTCACAACATAGCAGAAGAGACAAGAACAAGCATATTAGTAACATATTATGCTCGGAATTACAACAACACGCGAATCGCCACGAATCCCGTGAGCTATATAGTTAAGTGAAATACTTAACCAGGAAATTGAAACCTCAAACTCATATCATTAAGGACACTCAAGGATGAACCATTACCAACCCTGAGGGCATTGCAGACGTATGGAGATCTTATTGTCAAGGACTATACAGTAATAGAGGAAATGAAAACGCTATCCACCCGACATCATTTGAAAAAGAACCCGACATACTTAAAATTGAAGTCACTGCCACGCTAAGAAAACTAAAAAACTGTAAATCTAGCGGAACTGATGACATAACAGCAGAAGCCTCAAAAAAATTAGAGGACAGTGGAATAGATCTCATACATGCAATTTGTCAAGAAAAATGGACAACTGGCATATGGCCAACAGACTGGAGTAAATCCATATTCGTTCCAATTTACAAGAAAGGTTCTCCTACCGAATGTAAAAACTATCGAACTATCTCATTAATATATCATGCCAGCAAGATGTTCTTAACAATCATCAACGAACGGTTAAACCCATTTTTGCTCCCTCAAATCTCTAAGGTGCAGTCAGGATTCACGCCTGGAATAGGCATCCGCGAACAGATTCTCAACCTTCGCCAGATTGTAGAAAAATTCAGAAAGTTCAATTTGGAGACCTACCTCTGCTTTGTAGATTACTCGATGGCGTTCGACACTGTTAAGTGGAGCGTTACAAGGAAAATTTTAGCTCAGATGGGAACGCCCTATCACTTAATTTGGATTTTCCGAAATCTATACGAATGCAATACAGCCACCATCCGGGTGAATAATACCTTATCGCAAGACTTCAACTTCGACGCAGGGGTTTGTCAGGGATGTATTGTTTCATGAGAGAGATATTCAACGATTGGCAGGTTGGTATAACAATAGGAAGATGTAGAATAAGCAACTTACAATATGCCGATGACACTGTAGTCTTGGCGGCCTCGAAAGAAGAACTCCGGTACATCATAGACAGACTTAGGGCCGGTTGCAGAAAGCATTGTTAAGTCTGGTGTTAGCTAACATCGCGTCAAAGTGAACAAAATCGCATCAAATTTTGTTTACTAATGTATTAGTTACCATAAGCATTTGAGATTTGATTCGTTTTTGTTCACTTTGACGTCGCGTTAGCTAACACCAGACTTAACATTGCTTTCTGCAACCGGCCCTTAACATCGTCAGCAATAAATGCGACATACAGTTGAATAAGACGAAGACGAAAGTAACGATCATTGACAGAGCTGGGAACAATCAACCTGATATTAGAAACATTGCAGGGTATGAAATAGTGACTCACTTCAACTACCTCGGCTCAATAATTACCAACAGTGGTGGATGCGAGAATGAAATACGCAGACGTCTCGTTATGGCTAGAACAGCGCCCGCCAAGTTAACAAAAATATGGAAATACAGTGACATAACCAGGAATACCAAACTACACCTCATAAACACACTCATATTCCCAATTGCTACCGATGCAGCTGAAACTTGGACCATACAAAAACTGACTCGAAGCAAATCAATGCATTTAAGATGTGGATACACAGAAGGATGCTCCGAATACCTTGGACAGCGCACCGCACAAACGTCTCCATCCTAGAAGAACTCAGTATCAAAACGAGACTAAGATATTTCGGCCATATAACAAGAGAAAGTGACACAATAGAGCGGCTGATTTTTGAAGACAATGTCGAGGGCAAAAGACCGAAAGGACTGTCTCCCACGCTGTGGTCAGACCAGATCAAGACATCAACAGGCTTCACATTCCCAGAAACACCACACCAGGCCCAAGACAGAGAAACACAAGCTAAAGTAGTAGCACAAGCTCCGTAACTTCTTTGTGGCGTGAATTCATAATTCATATTCTTATTTGATAAGAATATGAACAAGCTCCGTGATATCACCACATCCTTACGTAGGACGACGGATTGAGGAGGAGAAGGATTTTGCAGAGTGTGTCCGATCCAATTTGGGTATTTGTGGGTGTTTCATGTGATTTTCTCCATAATGATTGTTCGACATGGTGTTGGCAGAGAAGATCTTAGATATTTCACTGAAACATCTATTTATAAATATCTCAAAGCCCTTCGTCATTTTCCAAGTTTTACTACCACAAAAGGATACATATTTAACGTTACTCCTAACAATTTTTGAGTTTGGATGTTATTGGTATTTTTAGTGTCTTGCATATAGCGTAATGTTATATAAATGCTACAATTTCGTTATTATTAAATTAAAATCACTGATACTGGTAGTGTTTATTCCTAATGAATTGATATTTTAAAGGTGGATCTTTAAAACAGCGAGTCTTCTTTTCTCAGCTAATGTATGCTGTTGCGCTTGTGTTGCATTTGGCTCTGGAGGTGGGATAGTAGACATGATGTTCCAATTTGTTCTGCTTCTTTCTTTCTCTGTTACTTAAATCCGTAATTTATCAATGATCATTAGGAACACTTGTTACAGTCAGCTTGCGCTATTCGGAGATTTGGTGCGCATATTTTGACGTTAGCCTATAATTGGGGCATGATGCTAAACCTATGCCTCACCTGAGTTGCCCTAAACACACTTAACTACAATACGAAGATAAAAAGGATATGAATTATGGTTTCCGCTACGGATATCGTAGAATAGCAGTTTTTTTATGGTCGAGACTATTAACAGCGTTACTCATAGTTGTGTTGACCTTCTTAGAGAAATTTGTCGATTAACTAGTTCAGTTAAAATATTTACTTATCTGTTGAATTTTGAGGTTAGGTATTTGATGTGAAAAGCTTCGGCTGTGCCTCTCGCCTAATAAAAGTGACCCTAACTAGCAACAGTGAAGACGTTGCGAATTCTTTAATTAAGATGTTAAAAGGGAGCGCCAACAAGTTTGACTCAGGTATACTGATATAGGTCAAGAAACTTATAACTTCACTTTATATAACTAACAATACAATTATTGAACTCAATGTCTAAGATAAAAATGAAAGAGAGCCATACCTTTAGCTAGCTTTATTCTTACTCAAACGTTGTATTCCTTGATTTGACAATTATTCAATTAGGAACTACTATTTGCACGGGGTACTCCAATTAACTTAAACCAATATGTTTAATGAGTACACACTGTTCTTCTATGCGAAAGACCATCAGATTTTAGTTAAATCACTTATCTGTTTGTTGTTATACTTGTAGACGCTTAATAAATCCAATGACTCTTAACAAATGTCAGCTTGTCAGACCCCAATCGCCGGCTGTCACCTGCTGTACGTAGACCCCAAAACTGCGTGATGATTTTCAGCAGACTAACTTCCCGTAGGTTTTACGCCTAATACTTGTTGTCTGATAACTGGCAATAAACTATGCAAACGTTTTCCGTGATTCCTATATCGCTTCTATGCTCGAATCTACATTCGTCGGAAAGTGTTACTCGCTCCCAGAATTACCTACCAGGACGGTCGGTCGGTATTATTCACCTACTATAATATAACCGAAACCACGAGAAATTACGAGATTATCACATTATTTTCCACGAAACCTTTTGCACGTTAAAATTCTGTCACTCGTTTTTCAAAACAAAATCCGTTATTTAGTTTCTACCCTCTAGTAACCACTATTGCCACTCTGATATTAATTTTTATGAGCTTTCACCGCGCTATTCCCACTTGATCTTTTATTCCCTACTTATATACCGTAAACTACTAGTATTAGTGCCAATATGCTTTTAGCACGTAACATAGTCTGGATTTCGGTGTTTAGTTGTGGATTCGACCTGCTGGATTTGGATTTGGTTGCCGGATGGGAGTTTCCACTTGCGACTTTGGGCCTCTTGACTTCCTTTTTGTGGTACACTTGGATTCATAGGCCATTTATTTGTATTGAAAAGAACATTTTGCAATTAAAAATATAGTGACGTGAATGGTCGTATTTTCTAATGCCAAAAATTAAGCGAAGACAAGAGTTCTGTACTCTCTGGATCCTCATGGCATCATATGAATCCATATAAGGGCCATACACAGTGTCACAATAATATAAATTGTGAGAAAACCATCGAGTCGCAGAGAATTGTTTTTAATTGAGTATTTAAAAAGTGACGGCTAGAGTATAACATTTCTAATTGATAAAAAGCTTCACATGGTTTTGTCTGTGTTGGCTGCTCCCTTTACCACTTTGGAAATTGCTACAAAAGTAGCCCGAAGCTGTCTACCAACTCGTTCGGACTCGGATTTCCTTGGTAACAATATCATCGTGATCTCCAGGTGTTCTGTGATCTATTCCTGCTGTCGACACATATGCGTGGCACTACACTATTGTTTATGGTCATACATAATGTTGTTAGGGAGCAAAACGATAAATACGACAACGCCCCAGTTTGTTACTTCATAAAATCCGGGTCGACATTGTTACCGGCTAAATTGATATTACGACAACAAAGAAAAACAATGACACCCTATTGGGACGCCAGCTTGTTACATTACAAACACAAGCAATGCTAAACGACTAGCGCGTAAATGAACTCAGTTTCGGGAATGAATTACATAAGACCGCTGCCCCAGCCCGTACCAAAAGGGATGCCGGCATAGCTTCAGTGGAGCGACGGGGGTTCAATAAAAGATTACAGAGGGCAAAGGCCTAACAAAATAAAACCAGATATTAATTGCCAAGGCGCCAACACGTTCCTACAAGGGAAAAATGCACAGGTGAGCCCACTGAGGAAAGTGGAGCAGAATCGGTACACCTTCAAACTACAACCAGTGTACTGGTCGGCGAACCACGTACAACAGCATCGAACTTACCTTGGAAAACTTTCTTGAGCAGCTTGCTAAACTCCTTTCACAAAAGAAAATACATACACAAATCGCATGCAAATATCGAAAACGTCACAAGAAAATTGCAGTTAAATAACAATGAACTGTATTAGTAAAAGTATGTAAATGAACATTACATAAGGGTACGAAATGGCTTAGTAATGGTTAAATATCGAGAGATCCAAAAAAAACTGTTCCTCAGCGGGCTGTGGAAATTCAACGTATGAATAATATGTTGGTGACACTGTACGTCAATGTCAAATTCGAGGTTAGCAGGTTAGGATTTGCGTCATTTTGTGTCAAAACTTACGGAAAATCTAACCTGATAACCTCGAATTTGACATTGACGTACAGTGTAAATTACGTAACGTCTTAATCTATTTAAATGCGGTACACTCGACATCAAATAATGAAATGACTCGTAAACGGTAGCAACATTGAATAATCAAAACACTCAATAAACAGTACTAAATGACGGTAATCAACTAAACGCAGCACAATTGCGAAACACACCTCAATTGCCACAACGTAAAGTTAAGCAGGAATATAAAATCTGGCGCCAATGAATTAAATTAACGTTAGCAACTGCAATGGTTTAACAGTAAATACTATAATAAGCGCAACGTTACGCAGATTGTCTGGCACTTCGCAAAACACTATGTAACTTTAATCTTGCACTATAAAAACTATTACATTAAAAGGGTACCCGAAGGAGCTTTCCTTACCTGCGATCGACGTCCAACGTAGCTGTAGATGGACACCTCCCAAAGAGCTGCCCTAAGACGCCTGAAGAAACTGCACCATAACAACGGAAAGTGGCTGACGGAAGGAACCTGGGATTATCCCCCAAATGAGGACACGTTCGAAGCCCGTGACGATAATGGCCAGGCGAAACGGTAAACAGAAACTTCGAAATATGTATTAAGTCTGTTATTGAGATTTGCACAGGAGAATCCGTCAAACGACGTGTACAAGAGCTGCCACTCTACGATCAAACGAAAACTGAAAGCTGTAACAACAGACCCAAGCCTGACTGACACCAACAACCACGTACAGTTCATACGAGAAAAAGTCACTAACTGCGAAACACAAAAACCTGCGAACTTAAATCAACGGGAGTTCAAATATCGCGGCAAAACATGCGGTACGCACTCACACAAAACACACATAAACCGCTTTCCACAAATTAAACAAATGTAGCACCTCACGCGAGCTCAAAGGGTGGCGCGGCGCGGAAAACAACTCGTAAACACTTGTTGCTTCTTGCTACGCCGGACCAACAATCCTCGAGAAACGCGCCAAAACTTATCAATCGATAAAAAGCGTGGGTAAAACATTCGCGCGCGCTTCTCTGACACAGAACGATTGGTCTTAATTCTAGCTTCCAAAAGAACGAAAATGCACGTCTGAAACGGGTCATAATGGGCACGTGCTCGTCTGGCAGCGCAGACTGCCCCAGACCGGATCGACAACACAGAATGAGTGCCGTTTAAAACAAACAGCTGAATGCAAACATATGTTCGAAATACTTACATACAGGCGGAATGGTAAATTCGGAATCAAGAAAATAATGCAAATTAGGCGTAGGTTAAAAATGTCCTCACAATGTAATCTTATGTCATTCGAGCGCATGTAAAATCTCCTCTTTCGAGTGTTTGTTGTACATATTGTTCATTTAAGTGTACAGCTTACATTTGTCAGAACAATTTTGTTTTCTACTAGCTGACCCGACAAACGTTGTTTTGGATTATGACATGATGGGGAAAACCCTTCAAACCATTCAGCACAGAATCATAAAAGTATGACTGCAAATAGAAAGTCGTACAGTGTATAGAAAAACACACTTTCGATATTTTCCAATTTTCCGGCTTTTCCTTTGGGTTTTCCCGAATTTTCTTTTTTGCTAAACCACCTCGGGAGTAAGACGAACAAAACAAAAAAAATCATCCAAATAGGTCAAGTCGTTTTCGAGTTTTTGCGTTACTAACACACGGCGATTGATTTTTATATATATAGATAAATTAGTTGACCTTCTGATCCCGCGTGTATATAGGTTTTCCAGACATATTTCGACGCGTATTAGTTCGTTAATTTGTGTGTGTAAGCAGCTATAACGGCCGGTGTGAATTTTCTGTCATATTTTTACGCTTGTTATTTAAGTGTGTTTCGAATTTCTTGCAGGCTTTGGCATTGTTAGCTTCAAATCGTCACGCATCTGTGCCCCCGATTCAGGCGATCGCTGAACACCTGCGTTTGGATGTCGCTCGGTAGCTATGGCGAGCGAGTGCTTTTCTGCAGTAAATTTAAAACGAGGCCCTGCGAGAGCGACAAAGAGGTACTCGCTCCTTCGCAGTCTTTCCCGTTTGTCCCCCCCCCCCCCCAGTTTGCGGTCGTTCGACAGGGTTTGGCTGATTCAGACAGTCTCGTGCCGTCTGCTAGTACAGTAGATATAGCGTAATCTTTGCCGTGTTCGCGCTTCCTCTTATTACAACTTTGTCCCGATTTCTGTGTTTGGCGCGAAGAGTTTGACTTTGTTTTTGTGTTTAGAGGGTTCTCGGGGAGCTGTGTAAGTGGCAGGGTGTGCTTCTGGGTGCGGTTGTGATGTCTTTATCGATGGCCGATGCCGCTCGTTAATTAATTCCGAAGGCCTGTTTGGCTAATTGTTCCGACTTCTTGTTCGGGATCTCATTACGAGTGGGCTACCCACCGGCCTCGCAGGTTTTTGTGGTGGCCAAGGGAGCGCTGCACAATTCTTCCCGAATAAATTGGGGGATCCATTGGACGTCGCAGGTTCTCACCCACGCTTCATCAACTGACAGCTGTAGCGATTGGTGCTGACCGCCCACTGCAATCAGCGCTTACGCACCAGGGCCAAGCCGCCAAACTGAAGGTATTGTGCGCTCCTATAGTTTTGTAATAATCGTTCATGTTTTGCCGCCAGCCGGCGAATTAGAAAATATATGTTAAATCAAGCATACTTGCTGTTAGCACCTAATCAAGGCATTGTGCGCTCATTTCTAAGTTTAACCTTTGTGTTATTAAATTAAGCATACTTGCTATTAGCGCCTAATAAAGGCATTGTGCACTCATTCCTAAAGTTAACCTTTGTGTTATTAAATTAAGCATACTTGCTATTAGCGCCTAATCAAGGCATTGTGCGCTCATTTCTAAATTTAACCTTTGTGTTATTAAATTAAGCATACTTGCTATCAGCGCTTAATCAAGGCATTGTGCGCTCATTTCTAAATTTACTCGTACATGATTAAGTGCTATTTTTAGATAAGGCGTCCCCAGCTGGGCTTTATTTCTTTTTAGGTTTAGCCCTTGTATAACTGTGAGTTTGTTGTGTTCGCTGACCACGTCGGCACTGCTGTAACTTTCGGTCATAAATTTGGTCTAATAGATCTGTTTACTGTATTTGACTTATGATTATCCCTTGTATTCGTCCATGCTTGTTTACAGGGTAACTTGTCACTGTGTCAAGATTGATGTAAGGTGAGGCCAGAAAGCGGTTTATAAGCGTTGCAGGTAGGTTGACGCGCTTGTCGCTACACTGTTGGTAGTCCAAAGTTTGTACTCAAGTATCCCACCCCGTTCGGCCTTCAAGGTTCGGTTAAGCGTGGGTTTTCCCGGTTGAATCTTGTGGCGCCCATTCATTTTGTATCACCCTATACATACCGTCACTCTTGGTGTACCGTTTCTAGGACCACGCTCATCTCCCTGAGCGTATCAAGCTTTGGATTTTAGCCTGTTATGTGCGATTCCCAGGGTAAGTGCCGGACATGTATAAGTATTTGGCACTCCCTCACTCTTGAGTGTCGCTAAAACAGTTTGATACTGTAACACATTGCTGAGTTTGGTCCAAATATTTTTGTATTGTTGTTAACTAAGTTATAAGTTTTACCCTAAAAATTTCATTGTAGATACATTTTTGCTGTTCTGTTAGTTGCAAAAATCATTCAGTAACTGTTTGTATGAATTGCTATAGATGTTTTCTCAGTATCGCCCTTATTTTTTCAAAATTAACTTATTTATTTTCAAAGGCTCTATTATCAATTATTCCCTATTTGTAAATATAGCAATATAACATGTTTTGCTTAACTGAATATACATATTAAAACAAACGTCATTGACATTGCATTAAATTTGTCTTGTGCTATGAAAATATTCTGCGTATAATAACGATAAATTATTGAGAGCTCACATTTGAACTTTAATCTTTCTTGCACGTTTTGATACTCAATGGTATCATAATGGGTAATCATGACCAAATAGACGACGATGACATCAGTTTTTAGAGGGAATTCCTGTTTGTCTGACATTTTTTCTGTGGTCTGAATCTACATGACAAACTATTCGGTCTTCGTCGATATTCCATTTCCTCGTTCTTGTTTTCATGCATTTGACGGTGTCTTCTACTGTATTTTCTTCGTATATCGATGTTTTTCGTATCCTTTTCTTATCTTTATACATAATGCTACACCGTATCCTTTCTTTGACTAATCACGTATTTTTTGTTCACTATTGTTTCTTTTAAGCAGTTTCAGTCGCTTGTCTCTGTGCTTCAGTTGTTGAATCTCGAATTGCCACTCCTATATAATTCAAGTTTATCCTCTTTTCTACTACTTTACCTTCAATTTTCATCAATTTTTTTGCTTTATATATCTCCATTTTGTAGTAATTCTTCTAGGTTACCTTTGTTGTCGACTATGTTTAACATTTTACTGCTTCCATCTACTTATTTATCTAACTGAAAAGAAATTGAATCAGCGAGTTGTCTCTAGCTTTCAGTTCAATACCCGTTCTGTTGTTTCTACTTGTACACATGTAATAATTTTAGTGGTGTTATTAATATTTTTGCACTTTTTTAGCTTTATCTATTCTCTTCAATTAATACTCCTACGCCTTTTTTATTATTTTCTCAAAAGATATGGTGAAATTTATAAGCCATAAATATATGAGGTTATTATATTCTACTACTAAAAACACGTTTTTAAAAAATCTGCCGCTCGAGATGGTTTGGTTACGGATTTTCTTATTTCATCTGTTGATGGGTTCATTATTATTATAGCACTAGCTGTTACCCGCGACTCCGTTCGCACGAGGTTCGTTATTTGGGTATTAAATAATGACTAATTATTTTCTGTCATCCCATCCCATCCTATCCCCTGATTCCCATTTCAGGGCCGGCTGACTATTCACTCGCCAACCCACCTGAAAAGCGTGGAGTTTTATTGCCAATATCCCCTCATAATTCTGTTTCACTTCTATGATTTCTTACTTTACTCAATTTCGTATAATTACGTATAGATTGTCTTCTGCTGATGTTTGATGATATTTGTATTTAAGGGACGCTTTAAATCTTACCACGGAATTTTTAGTAATTATTATTTTAGTGTCTTTACTTCTCTCATTTAAAAGACAAAGAAAGTATTATGATCACTTTCTGAGATTTCTTCATATCTTCACGTTTTAGGGTCCCTAATGACAACAAACATGTTTTCTCAATTCCGTCTGTCTGTGTATCTGTCAGTTTGTCTTGTTTGTTCGTCTGTTGGCGGTATAGCTCAAAAACTATTGTTGGATAAAGACGATATATTGCATGCGAATTAAATGTTTATCCGACTCAAAACCGAGAAAATTTCGATGAAATATACACAGGGTGAGCACCTTAAAAAAATTAATTCTGTCGATTTTTGATATGTTTTATCGGACTTTTTCCACTGTCTAGGGTGTATATCACACGACGTTTCGGGAGTTTTGATCTACTCCCATCTTCAGGTGTTCCTAGTTAGTCCTGAGAAAAACTGATATTGTACGTCTTTATACGTACACTCGTGCTTACCCCGGGATTTGAACCCAGGATCGCCGATCGCTGTGATTACTAGCCTGTCACCTTTACCACTAGGCCACCAGATCGGTTATATATTTTAGTTATAAACTTTATTTTTGGTTTAACTCAAGAACTATTAGTTAAATAAAAGTAATATTTTGAACATAGCTCAGGCTTTTACTCTTGACAAAAATTGCATATTTTAGACCCATTTACACCCAACATATACAAGGTGAACCCCTTAAAAATGAAGTTCTTCTTCTTCTTTTAGGAATTTCAACATGTTTAGTTTCAAAACTTACACTTACGAGGGATGTAGCGTGTAAAGCCCTTTACAGATTTTTGTTAATTGCATTCGTTAATGACACACTTCAACTACTTTCATTTATTATGGGTTCATTACATTTTTCTTAATCCTTTGCAGAGCTGAGTTTCCGATATGAGCATTCAAATTGTCTATTATTATTACTGTTTTCCTCAATACATTTATCGTTATTATAATTATATATCTATTATGTATTAATATCCCTATACTTGAATATCTCCTGATTCGGTTACCTACTCCAATATACGTATATCAAAATATACTCTCTCCAATATTTTTTTATTAGTTTCCTTAATCGTACATATGTGAATGTTGTGAGTTTACATCCTTATTATTATTTCTTATTCCTTGTTATTTCAAGAGCTTACATTCCAGGTAGCCATTCTTAGATAAGCAGAACGATTCCCTTCCTTTTTCTCGCCAATGTTGTGTTCTTTAAATGTATCTTGTTATGATACTTTTTTTATTTCGTTGAGGGCACTTACCCTGGTTACTTAAAGGTACTCCCGTTAGGGGTCCCACTTTACCATTTTTTAAATCAACGTTTATTTTACTACGTACAGCAAGGTAAAGATTATCTCTTGCGGGAATTTTTGTAAATTAAAGAATAAAAACAGTAACTTTGTACCTTCCTCGGGAAACCGGGGATAAAAAAAGTAAATTTCTGTCTTCTGTATGATTGTTTCACTATGAAGGTGTGCAATCTGTGGTATTAAACGTAACCTCTTGTAATTATATAACGGCAACTAAGACGAGTTTTTTAAATTGTTCTCTTTTTTTGCTTTAAATGGTCTATATCTATATTTATTTTATCTTTTTAATAACAACTTAAAAGAATATGTTTTCGCAGTAATGTAGCCATTTGCAAATCACACTCCTTGCATTAGCAACAATAATTTGAAAAATTAAGAAGCAACACGTTTAAGCGCGGGTTCGGTTTCAACTATAGCCGTTACCAATCGATTGGAAGTAATTTTTCTGACTCCTTTCAGCACGATGGATCGTTAACTTTGACGGCTTGCAAAAGTAGGCGGTGTCGCGTTACGAGCAACCTTCTCGAAAGCAGTTGCAACCGTACGATTCAATATAATTTTAATCGATTAAGGTGTGAAATAAGCTATATTACTATGAGAACCGATCTATTAAACAAAAACACTTTTACGCGGCTACATTTTGTTATTATTAACAACGCGCCCTTATTGTGTTTCCAATTGTTGTAAAGTGGACGCAGAAATTAAATTTCCGTTCCATTAACACCCGATTCGTTCGTAGTAAAATATCAATTAACAAGTTTTTTATGAGTTTATGCATTTTTGAACTTTAATCTAATAAAGCACACTATAAAAATCGTTTTTAATTAACAGTTTTTAGCAACGCTTCTTTATAACATTTTTGTAAAACTCGGACATCTGTTAACTACTACAGTTAGTGCTACTTAACCCTCTATGCTACAAACTCACATAACCATTAAAGAAAAATAACTAGGGTGATCTTTAATACTACTACCAACAATGAAATACAATAGCGCATTGTATACAAAAATACATGTATTTCAATATACTGTAGTGGTAGCTTCTTGAGATTGATAATTAGAAATTAAAAAGTAATAGGGAGGTTTTATGAATTAACAGTATAATATACACATTTGAGATTTGTTTAACCAATGGGAGATTATATACAGTTACTGTTAAATTGTGAATCGTTTATTAAAAAGGTTCGAGCATATAAGTTGATTTAGTTGGGATAGCTGTTTGGTAACATCAGAGTTTAGATCTTAATTTGTATTAACTGACAAACGGAATAACTAAAGTGAAGGCCAAAGTCAAATGATTATCCGAAAAATTCAATTGTGAAGTGTTATAATAAAACACAATGAGTATCAGCCAAATGGAATAAATTCAATATCTCCATATTTTGACATATGTTGAAGATAAAAACGAATTTTTACAAACTAACTGTATAATATAGAAGAGTACAAATGGTACAAAGAATAATTAAGAATAATTAAATAGTCTTCATGAAATAATAATGTCTGCAGAGGATTAAGTCAATATTAGCTATTTTTTTGATACAGAATTTCATGAGTTGCTGTCAGGTGAGGTGAATACAGTTACAATTGGTCTGGAATTGGATGCACACTACATGTGAAGGTACTGTCGGATTTGGAAGGGCTTGTAACCATATGGATTTCTACATCTGAGTTGGATCTTGACGTAGGGAGCATCGAGGTCTTGCGGGACGTCGCAATTGTCCTATAATAATTGAATAAGGGGTATTGTTGTCACTGTTGGAAGTAAGGCGATTTCTAAACACAGGAAGGTTACATTAGAGGGAAAGGCCGTTTGGATGGCTACCAGCTTGGTGGAGGTGACAAGGAGGGGCGGTTCGTGTGGACTTGGTTTTTAGCGGTGTTGTTGTCGGCATTGGAGTTATAGAGAAGGTGATCAACAACGGTAGCTGTTACAGGAAGCCTTGTATTACTGAAGTTTCTAAAGGATCAGGAGGCGGACTGCTTGTGTTGTTGCGACTGACATCCTGTAAGTGCTTCAGTGAGCTTAAAAAAGGTATATGTTATAAAAATCTAAAACAAATAAGTCGGTACTTTTTACTTTCCCATAGGGAAGTCTTGGAATCGTGAAAATTTTGGAAATCGAGATTTTCCCCTAGGAACCCAAAAAAGTGGTTTTTAAAAAATGTCTGTCTGTGTGTGGGTGTGTGGGTGTGTGGGTGGGTGACGCTCCTACAGCCGAAAGTATTGCTCCGATTTTGATGCGCTTTGGAATGCGGGGGTGTATCGAAAATTCATCGACAAAATAAGCTTTTCAAAAAAATCCGAAACCGGAAGCGGAAGTTACGCATGTTTTTTTGGTACGACTGTTTTCGTGATTAAAATTTTAAAAATTTTATCGTAGATAACGATAGAGGGTCATAAGACAAATCTGTTAGTTTTTTGCCGAACTCGCTATGTTTAAAATGAAGGGCGCTATGATTTTTTGAAAATTTTTAGTTTAACGCCCTATTACTCAAAAACGGATGAATCGATTCAATTGATTTTTGTTTTCTGAATAGTATATGAAGGCTAACATGAGGTGATATAAAAAGTGTTTTGAAAAATATTAAGGGGCCTAAATTACAAATTTTCAAAATTTTGGAAATTTTCTAAAAATCATTTCTCAAAAACTGCCCACAGGAATTTGTTTAAACTTCATACACTGATAGACCCCGAAAAGGGCTATCGATCTGTGTTTTAAAGAATCTCATGAATTATCTGTGGCGCCCTCTACGAAGCTTTGAAGTTTGAAAATTTAAACCCCTTTAATTAATAAACAAAACAAGATAGGTAGCTGGGGTTTTCACTGATTTGCTCAGTGCATAATATAAAAATATTACACTCGTAGATATATGTAAGCGCACCGGCCCCCTCCCCCCTCTATTTTTGAAAAATAATTTTTTTATTCTAACGGTTGTTATATTTTTGCGTCAAAGAATCTTTTTCCGCGAAAATAAAAAAATCGATTTTATATGCCCTAGAAAATATAATTTCCAGGTACTTAGAAAATTTCACCTCGGTGCTACAGCCGTTTTGAGGAAAATAATACATAAACTAGCACAGTGGCGGCTTGTCCACTTGGCGGCTTCTACAGAAGCTCGGTGGTCACGTTTTGAACTACACATTATTTTATATTTACCCGCAATTTACGTGAAAGTGTAAACGCTTATCACGGTGAAGACGTGAGTCATCGAGTTGAAATTTTGATATGTTGTAAAGACTGTTGAATAAAGACGATATGAACAGTTTCCAGTATGGGAAAGTCCAGGGAGGTAGTCACGTCCACTTTTTTAGTTTACACCCACACACTTAAGCTACATAGAAAAATCACAAATCAGTTATATGTGGAGGTATAAACTAAATTATAGTTTATGTTGAACTAAATTAGTTTACACCCCAAACTTTTTATTGAAGATTAAGTAATACAAATTATTCACGTTTATAAACTTCTGCTATTTGTAAGGGGAATACAACAAGCCAAGCCACCACCAGTGCCACCTACCGCCGTGAGCGCACACCAGGTACAACAGGCCAAGGTACCTTATCTAACCTAACATAACCTAACCTATCCTATCCTATCCTAACCTAACCTCACCTAACCTAACCTCGCAATTAAAATAATAATGTTTCAATACAAAACAAAGGAAAAAAATGGGGTGTAAACTAAATAAGCTGCACGTAAACATTATTTTAGTTTACACCGCCACATTTAAGCGAAATACAAAAATCTAGGGTTGCCAACACTGTCATTTTGACCCGAAGACTTCTGGTTTGGCGATCCGTCTTCGGGCTTCGGGTTTGCAGTCAAATTCTTAGGGTTAACTAAAGGTTCATACTTGCTTGGATTACAATTCTTTAAAAACACCTAACTATGCAAATATTTAACAATCGCTAAATACGTATTTCGACAGCTAAGCTGTCATTTTTAATAGACTTGGAGAGAAACTAAACACGACAAAGTTGCCGAAGATACGTTCTTCACCAAATCACCCATGAAAGTTAGCACTCCCGCGCATTCTAAAGCTATTTATTTATACTCTCAAACAGTATAAACAGCGTTAGAAATACGTATTTAGCGATTGTTAAATTTGTGTGGTTAGAGGTTTTTAACGAATTGTGATCATGATCAGATTCAAACCACAGGATCCAGCAGTGTTTTATACTTGCTTAGATTGCAAAAACTTTTATTTGTAATTAATATCTGCAGAGCAGAAGTCGTTGAAAGAAAGTGCGTAAAGTGAGAAGAAATATAATTTTAGAAGACATTTTTACTTATTTCCATAAAAATTTAGTTTCTTACTAGTCTACTTACCTTGAAAAACAGATTTTTTTTAAATTTTATGTTATTAAATGTTAAAATAGCTATTTATGCAACAAGTGCTAAAAGTCGACGTTTATGCGCGAGACATGAAAATTATGAAACGAAGCCGAAGGCTGAGTTTCATAACATGTCTCGCGCATAAACGACTTCTAGCACGCGTTGCATACAATATTTTATCTACGACCTTAATTTTACCGTTATTAATCCATAAATATCGATTTAAGAAAGGTTCGCATCTGCGACGCTTTTAATTTATGTCATAATGAATAGTAGCCTACGCCGCGGTGGCGATTGTTTGGCCACGCCCGTGCTGTCAAGGTGAGTTACGAAATGTAATTATTGATACTCCACATATGACTGTATTCATTACATAACGCTTTAATTATTTCAAAACCGCTTTACCTGTAACGCAAGAAGCAACTAGAATAGCTTTACAACTTCACTTGCAGTTCGAAATTGTAGTTTTGAACCTCGCTTCACTTTTAGCACATGTGCTAAAAGTAAACAGCTGATTTCTTTAAACACGGTAAACTATAAACCGTCACTTTTAGTGAAACAAGCTAGCGCTAAAAGGCCTACTTTTAGTAGTGGTCGTAGATAAAACATATTAAGTTGTTCTATAAAATTCATAATTTGTAAAAGCGGAGAATTATGTTGTGCTATTTAAAAAATATAAAATAATTTTTGGAATTATATCTTTATAACGTAAAAACTATTTCAAGTTGATATTTTTCAGTAATTTTATCTCGCGTCTTTCATCCCCCCCCCCCCCCTCCCGCCGCTCGCCTTAGTTATTTTTCTTCGGGTCAGGATCGGCGCAATGTTGGAAACCCTACAAATTTCGTAAACCAGGTTTATGTGGGGGTGTAAACTAAAAGAGTGCCAATAAGTCCTTAATACTGAGTGAATTACATATTTGGAAGAATTATTTACTTTGGTCGATATTCATAATAATTAATATGTGACAGTAATTATTTAGTTGACTTTTCATTTTGACAGTTGTCGAAATGTCATAATTATAAATAATATTCTTTCTTGTGTGCTGATTAACTATCATAAAATTGATTTAAATATGCATGGACCTTGAGTTAAGAGTAGTCATTTCTCAAAAAGAGTAAAATAAAATAGAAATTTTATAAAAGGACATATATCTAACATACATTTATTAAAATAAAGAGTTATTTCAATACAAGGGTAAGATCATATAAGCTTCAATAATTAAAAAACTACCTGATTTAATTTTAAGTAAACTAACAGCACAGAGTGGAGGTGTATAGCAATACATCGTACAAAAAAATTGAAAAGTATTTTAGTGTTTTATTTTAGTTTAAAAAATTCAAACTGTGTGTCTCTCGCAGACTTGGGTAGTATCTTATCTTAAAGTATCGAGATACTAGTATCGAGATACTTTTTACGGTATCTTGCATTACATAAGATACTTTTTTATACATAGTATCTGTATCTTATCTTAGATACTTTTTTTAGGTATCTTACCTTATTTCAAAAGATACTTTTTAAGATACTTTCAGTATTTTTCTAGCAAGTCAAATTAAAACTTTCTGAAACTTTCTACTTTAGAAAGTTTCAAAATTTTGTGTATTGACTCATTTTGCTTAAGCTTTAATCCCCTCATTATACTAAGCAAGCGTCTTTTGTTTTATGACTTTGTAGTTGGAAAATTTTGGGTATTTAGATTTTAGAGAACTATTTACCCATTAGTCACTTTGCTTATGCTTTAATCCTCTCATAGTCATTATGCTGAGCAAGCACTTCTTAGAATAAATAGCAACAGTTATATCAATGTTTATTGTTTACAACTAAACGCGCAGTTTTGTTCATTGCATTAACAGCATTAGTGCGATATTAAGTTGCGCTGGCCTTGTGCTAAGTAAAAAAAGAGCACGATTGTCAGATGCCCACCTGGAAAATTTTATTTTATTAAAAGGTTCAGAAATATAAATAAATTTATTATATAAATTGTTTTTTTTGTAACTGCATGTATAGCGTATGGCCTGATAAATAAAATTTTTAGTTTTTACAGTAATTGTATTATTTTAATATATAAAAAAAGTATCTTAGATACTTTTAATAAGTATCTTGTATCTTATCTAAATACTTTTTAAAAATCGGTATCTTATCTTAAAAAAGATACCTTTTTGATCAATGTATCTTATCTTATCTTCAGATACTTTTATAAAAGTATCTTCCCAAGTCTGGTCTCTCGCCAATATTTATCTGCATACCAAACAACAGATTTCCATTTTTTTTATATATTCGTCACCATAGAAGAGCACCACGTGGCGTGCACATTTACTTACATTCAGCCATATATATAATACACATATATTGCTAGTAAGGCCTGGAAACGTCAGAAAACATTACGGCGCCGACATAGTCTCACTTAGAGTATAACGCGTCTCGTGCGCATGCGTGAGAATTCGAACTCCGCCTTTAGAAGCGAATTTTAAACTTGACCACTTCCCCATTGGCCGGACGACGCCGCCGCGCTTGCACACAGCTCACCATTATACATTGAAGAGTTGGTTCTCTGTCTCACTTCCTTGGTGAGTTTCCCACTCATAGCCGCTAGCAATATAGTAAGTATTAGATATATGCATTCAGCTCAGTGTCTGAGTCATACCACCTTCGAGTCTAAGTTTGGCTGGTAACTGTATATTCAGGTATACCGCGGGGCGTGTTTTTAGAAGATTTGCACTTACATTCCACATTAATTTCACAATAGAGTCTTAATAGAGTCTTTGTAATTCTGGCCATGGCTTCTTCACATGTTGTCTTTCAGAATAAGGGAAAGAGTTTTGTCTGAGGTTTGCTGATTAAACTTATACCTGCGTGCTTCGCAGAATTTCATAAACTGCGCCATTGATGTTGTTTCGATATCTTACCGTGTTCTGTGGTTTATTATTTTTGATTGCTTCATCAATATGTACGTCGAATTATTGCCAGACCGTTCCATTTCGTGAACACAACAATAATACCGGCTATACTTTCTGGGTCGTTTCTTCGTCGAGTGATTTTATAAATTCAGCAACAATGTTGTCTATTTCTGGTGTTTGTTTGACCTTAATTCGCTTAGTGCTCTATTAAATTCTTCTTTCAGTATATAATCCTCTCTTTCGCTCTCTCTGCCTCTCTCGCCCTTTCTCCTCGTTCCGCATATTGGCTGTTCTCTATAAGTACATTTGTTATATCATCTCCGCATTACAGGTTCTCCAAGAATTCTCTCCATCTATCTGCTCTTTATCCTTCTTCAGTCAAGATTGTTCCATTTTTATGTTTACGCGTTGTGCACTAGGTTTTCACCCTTTGAAACATTTCCTTACGTCCCTGTACGCAATATCAATTCTATTTGCTTTTAGGTTTGCTGAATTTCTTCACATTTGTCCTATATATTATTTCTTAGCTAACCTGGTTTCTCTGTTTATTCTGTTTCTTATATGTCTGTATTGGGCTTGTTCCTTAGCACATTTGGATTTTTATACGTTGTTCCATTAGATCTATTATTCTTTTGTTGTCCAGGGTTCCCGAGCAGTTATAAACTGAAATATAAGTTTTCACATAGTATTGGTATAATATAGCTAATACAAATAGCGAACTCATTGCTTTCAATAATATGTGTCTAGCATAATCGCCAGAAACTAATCATGGAATAAAACCCATCACTATTTGCTAAATACTAGGCTGTACAGCAACTCTACGAAAACAATATGGCTTATGTAAAACAAGAAGATATCAGGACCAATATACATACACTATTAAATGCCTCAAACAGGAGGGTAGTTTACTGACAACGCAATTGGATGATTATGGCGTGCTCGAGTATTCTTTCGAATATCATTTACATTGTAAAAGTGTCTATAAAGATAAGTAGAAAAATGCTTCATTAGAGAGATATTACTCAAAAATTGCTTATGATATAGAATGCACTTTTTAAAAATAATCACCACGAATAAAATTTTATATTATTAGTGTTTGCAGTGAAATTTGAAAAACACCTGAGTAAACTATACACCGTATTGATGATACGCTGTCATGTAGAAATGTTACTTCCTTTTAACGAGGACATAAAATTATACGAAAAAAATCATTTACTTTAAACTCAGTGATAAAATGGCAAAACTAAAAATATCCTACCAACTTTCCAATTCGGGTTTATGAAAGAATATTCTACTTGTCATCAACTTCAAAGAATTGTTAAAACGATTTAAACAGGTTTCGGAAACAAGCAATATATTGCAACACTATTTTTGGATAGAACTCGAGCCTTCGGCCAAGTTTGGATTAAAGGTCTCCAATACAAAATCGCCAACCTTAACTTGCCCGAATATATCAAAGCTGCTATATGAAAATGTATGCAACAATTTCTACCACTCAAAACATCAAAGCTGGAGTTCCCCAAGGGAGCATTTTGGGCCCTCTATTATTTAATATCTGTATGTATGACATCGCTGAAGCTACTACTGATTTAGCAATGTATGCCGACGATACCCTCTTGCTGACAAAAACTAAACACTCAAAAAATCAGGTATACAACTTCAACCTGTCACAGGTTACAGGAACCAGGTGGTTTTTAGGCAATGCAACCTAGCAATCAGTGCTACTGCGGCTAAAGTTTTCACATTAAGACACGATCACCAAACTGCAGAAATCATAGTTAGCGACCATTAGATCGAGTGGAATATAAGTTACAGTTTAAACAGTGTTGTCATTTTACACTCCAAGTTAATCTATAACATAAAATCGGTGCTCTCTTTGTATGTTTGCGTGTTTGCGTCTATGTTTGTTCGCTATCTCCTCCGAAGATACTGGACCGATTAAGTTGTACGATGGCTTAAAAGTTTGCTAATTTTTAGATTTAGATCGTAGGCCGGTTTTTATTTTCAAAAAAAGTGCGAAAAAGTTTTAATTTAATTAACACCTCTAGGCAGCAGGGCGGAGCGCCTTACGCCGTGTGCTATTAGCTCGGGTGCGCGCATTATTCAAACAAGAGAGGTGGTCCTGCGGTAGGGTGCTGGCCTATCACGCGAGTGGCCCCGGGTTCGATCCCGCCGATGCATCTTTTTTTTTTAATTTATATTGATGAATCTCTCTTAATTTTGCGAACCGAAACGTAGTTCGGGTGACTCACTAGTGTATATATATAGTTGTAGATTTTAATAACTCCAGAGTGGCGGGCTTACCTAATAATGGAGATCACTTACTTACACTCAGCTGCGTAGATTATTAAGCTATATTAAAGCGGTTGCTTAACCAATATACAAAGTGTAGTTGATAAATAATTTACATAAAATTGCATATAAAATAGATCATTACACATAATAGCTGATTAGAAGAACTATAAGTTCCAAAAACATTCAGGGATAAACAGCAGAACAAAGAAGAATAGAACAAGTATATTGGAGCATCTTGCCTTGTGGGAGTTAGATCCTGACAATGACAGAAAACGAAAAGAAGAGGATGGCCGCAGTAGAAATTAAGAAGGAACAGAATGGTAAACAATAAAATAACCTCCAGAGTGATATAATGTTGGTGTTGGAAACAAAATGAGCAAAGTAAATTTAAAAAATTCGGTGTGATACACTCACACAACTTCCTTTTACAGTGATCTTATAATTAACCAAAAATTTTATTTTTAATTTTTAAGCATTTGTCAAAAATTTTCAAAAATTACAAATTTTACAAAAACGGTACAAAATAGAGTGTTAGTTCAAGAGACACATTTTTTCTAGAATTCAAAAATGTAATAATATACCGAGTGTTCTATTTAAAATAGGAGTTAATAAAAAAATAGGAAAAAACAAAAAAAAACTCATTTTAGAAGTATTCAACTGGAAAATCATCTATCTTACAACAATACACATTATAGTCCAGTTACATTAGACGGAAAATCGCAGCATCTGCCAAAAAAATCCAAGTGAGCTGAAATTTTGCATAGGTACACCTTTATATTGACATTACAAATAATGTCTCAAAAGTCCCCATCGATATCGCCCTTGCGTTTTGAGTTATTCAAGTTCAAAGGTCACAGAAATAAGTTTTTCCCAAATATTTCGCTTTCTATCGGTGGTATGACTTTTTTAGTTATTACAAAAAATGAATGCTAGGAAGTTCTGTACAAAAAAGATTATACAAGTTTTTTACGTACAACTAACCATTCAGTAAATAACACACTGTTAAGTTCTGCGTCTGGGTTTTACTTCTTTTTACGATAAAGGAAGTATTAGATTCACCCCAAAAATTCGAAATTGAGTTTTCAACAGATCTTCACGTTTTAGAGTCCCCTGAACCCAAAAAAACATGTTTTTGCTCATTGGTCTGTCTGTCCGTCCGTCCGTCCGTCTGTCTGTCTGTCAACAGAATAACTTCTAAACGAAAAAAGATATGGCGTTGAAACTTCATATATAAGTTTTGTGTACTATCTAAATGCGACAGCAAGCTTTTGAAGAAAATCGCATAACCGAAAGTATGATGTTTACTCTTGTGTTTCAAAATCGGCTCTAACTATTTTTTTCAAACTTTACAGTTTTATTACATTTTTAATGAGTATTGATGTGAGATAAGTGATTTTTCAGTTGAATGCCTCTAAAATTCAACTTGAAAATCACTCATCTCAATCAATAAACATTAAAAATGTAATAAAAATGTAAAGTTTGAAAAAAATCGTTGGAGCCGTTTTTGAAACACAAGAGTAAACATCATACTTCCGGTTATGCGGTTTTCTTCAAAAGCGTGCTGTCGCATTTAGATCGTACACAAATCTTATATATGAAGTTGCAACGCCATACCTCTTTTCGTTTTAGAGATATTTTGTTCACAGACAGGCAGACCAATGAACAAAAACACGTTTTTTGGTTCAGGGGACTCTAAAACGTAAAGATCTGTTGAAAAATCAATTTCGTATTTTTGGGGTGAATCTAATACTTCCTTTATCGTAAAAAGAAGTAAAACCCAGATGCAAAACTTAACAGTGTGTTATTTACTGAATGGTTAGTTGTACGTAAAACACCTGTATAATCTTTTTTGTAGAGAATTTCCTGGTCTTCATTTTTTGTAATAACTAAAAATGTCATACCACCAATAGAAGGCGAGATATTTGCGAAAAACATAGTTTTGTGACCTTTGACCTTGAATAACTCAAAACGCAAGCGCTATATCGATGGAGACTTTTGAGATATTATTTGTAATGTCAAGATAAAGGTGTATGCAAAATTTCAGCTCACTTGGATTTTTTTGGCAGGCGGATCCTAATTTAACTGGACTAATTAAAAATTTAATAAAAATGTAAAGTTTAAAAAAAATCGTTATAGCCGCTTTTGAAAAAATCGAAAAAAACTGAAAATCACAAGAGTAAACCCCTACTTCCGGTTATGAAATTTTCTTAAAAAGCTTGCTGTCTCATCTACATAGTACACAAAACTTATATATGAAGTTTCAACGCCATACCTCTTTTCGTTTTTGAGATATTCTGTTCACAGGCAGACAGACAGACGCACACAGAGAGACAGACCAATGAAAAAAAATGTTGTTTGGGATCAGGGGACTCTAAAACGTGATGTCTGTTGAAAACTCAATTTCGAATTTTTGGGGTGAATCCAATACTTCATTTATCATAAAAGGAAGTAAAAATGGGTTACAATCAAGATGGCGAATGGGAAGACAGAAATTTGATGTAGAATTAGTGTTTATACAATATTCTTGGTACGTGTCATCTTTTACTTCTTTGTCGATCTCCATTTTCCATATTTTCATGACCATCATCTTGCAACTATAGTATTTAACATTACAAGCCAGGTAAAACAGGTTTTACTGGCGATAGGATTGGGATGACTTGCGAGCCGTTAGGCGAGCCTGTCATATCCTTGAGCCAGTAAAAATGGTTACCTGGCGTGTATTGTTGAATGTTTTATTTGTTTCTCACTTGTAAATAACTAGAAATTCACCATTTATTCAAAATGTCAAACTGACAAGCAACTAAATTAATCAATATGACACATACTAAGGAAGACAACTCTGGCTTTGCAAATCATTTATCTATGAGCACGCTTGTAAAATATAACTGGCTAGCCAGTAAAAAATTTACTGGCTAGCCAGTTAAGAAACATTTTCAAGGTGAATACAGTGACTTGATAAATTGATGTTTACAAGTGAGGAACAGATAAATATAATTTATTGGAAATATATTCTGTAACTTCTATATTTATTAGTTAGATATTTCATCAGAGCCAATACTGTAACCTCATAATGCGTATCGTCTTCGGAGTTACTCATAACTATATACTTAATTAGTACTTTATAAACTCTAAATATTTAAATGGTACTTTGGGAAGAAACGTACCCCTTATCGCATTACACATTATCTCAATTGTTAAAAAATGCGTTACAGTCTATCGATATATCCTTTATTTGATAGAAAGCAGTAATTATGTTATCTTAGAAGAATGTATCCCTTCCTCAGCTTTTTGCTACTGTTTCTCTCAACTGCCACCACATAATTAACATTTATTCAGCTGTGGCTAATACCTCGCCGTTTTCATTCTCTAAAGGCTAGATAGCATATTTCTACTCTTGTCGTAGTAGTTATTGATGTATTAAGGGATCAATAATTTATAGCACATTGGAATGTTCAAGATGAGACATGAAACAGAGTGCTTTAAATTTGCGGAGGGCTATAATCTTGATTTTATTTTATTTTGGTTCTCGAAATGGACAAAATTGAAAGATACAGTATTTTCGGCACACGCTATTACGTCATCGTTGTGGGGCACTGTCAATTTTTGGTGTGCCGTAGTTTCTATGTAGATTGTTTGTCGTACTGCTTAGCTAATACATACCAACGAACTAAAGAGAAACATTTAACCTCCAGGGTGTATATTCATCATTATTAACAATCACACGTAGGATTAAATGGCACCTTAGTTTCTTGGTATATAAGCTACTTTTTGCACTGCTGGATCAGAAATTTCAAAATAAATCTTATTTTGCAAGTTTCAAAATGTACCGGTACAACTCCGTTGTATCCGAAGTGAATAGCTTTGCAAACAATGTAGTTGGGTAACTAAGGTAACATTGTAAATGTTTCATTATTCCCTTGGGGATTAAAAGTGACACTTTAGTTCCTGAAAATGACGCCTAAAGTAAGCCGTTTATTCCCGGAAGTGCAAAAAAACTATTTTACGCCCGCTATCGAGTGCAAATAAACAAGCTTATGTTTCCAAAATAAAATAATAATTTATTTGCCCTATTCTAGGGAATATTTACGAGTAGGTACATTAATGGTTATGTTTATCTCTATATTCTTCTAAGAATTTACCTATATTAAAAATATTTTAAATTTTTACGAAAAAGAATGTAGAATTGTAGTTAATCAAGTCAACTCTACAGTTATCCAGACATATTAATTGTTATGCTATCAAATAAAGGGGGCTCCTGAATGGGTATTGTAAAAATTACTCTATTTACGCGCTTGTGTTCCTTTCTTTTAAAATCTATGATGGCATGTATCGTATTTGTTAAAAAAATTATTATAATTCAATTACGTCTCTCTAACCACAAATAACTCTTCTTTAAATTGATCAGAATTTACGTGGCAGTATATGTTGGAATTATCGACTTTAAATGCCGTTCACGTAACAGTTTCGCCCTTGTGGAAGGTGAAATCAACCTATTTTATAATGTGCAAGGGAGGATCGTTTGAAATGCACGTGCCCCAACACATTAGAGGTGGAGCGACTTCAGCGAAATCTCCACTACCATTATTCAGATCTATCTTTACTTAGGTTAAATATGACAGTATAGGGCGTTCCGTCAATTAGTCTGTGTTTGACAGTAAAAGTCTCTTTTGCAAATAATGGAAAAGCTTACGGGCACTGAGAAAGGTTCTGGCAAATGTGTTTTAGAATTCTCATAAAATTATTTGGTAATTTATTTTACGGCTGGATTATTAATATTTAATCACTTTAGGGTTTTTTCTGAATATATTGTATGTATCAATTTTATTTTAAATTTTCGTCTACTAAAATAATAAAATGGCTGCTTGAAAAAACCCTAAAAATTATTAAAGTATAAAATTACCTTCCTGGGCTACTTGGAAAACGGAAAAACAATGAATGGCGAGTATTATGTCAATTAATTACAATTGTGCAGCAAACTCAAAGAGGAACGGCCCTATTTGGCAAATAATAAAGTGCTTTTCCTGCACCTCCATACACATCTACAATCGCAATGGTCAAAATTCATAAATTGAGATACGAATTAGTAGCTCATTCTAAGATTTTGCTTAGAGCGATTTTATCTATTTCTATATCTAAACAAAATGGCTAGACGGTAAGAGATTTTTATTCATTCCATTACCTCGCTGTTGTAAATAACTATTTTGAGGATTTGGATTCATCGGCCTACAAACAAGGCTTTGCTGCATGGGAACATTGTGGGAATCAGTGTGTTGAGCAGGAGACTATCTTGAAAAATAATAGTATATTAAAGTATGAGTGGATATCAAGGTCTTTAAAACACGCGCGAGTTTTAAAGATCTTGTTATCCACTCATACTTTAGGCTATTTTTTATTATACCTGCAATACTGGAAATAAATTACGCACTAAAAACTTAGAAATAATTTTTATCGTGATAAATCGAGAGGGCATAATAGTATTTCTACTATAGTTACGAGAATTGTTTCCGTTTTTGTCGCGTCCACGTCTGTTGTTGCATTCAATCGTGTCAGCAAAATAAAGATAGCGATGAAGTTATAATTTTACTATATACCTTGTTTCCTTGACAACCTTTAAAGCTCGGGGTGCTTTAATCGCTTGTTTTCGCACGCTCAGGCGTGCTTTAAACGGCGATTCTGATGCAGGCATAATAAAAAAATATATTTTCTCCAAAAAACTTTTCTTTGCAAGGCCACCTAGATTTCGAACCATCCTTGTAAAAAAGTCACTATCACACAAAATGAAAACAAAAAGATGTCTTATACTCTTCGAATTACAAGCCAGGGAATATATACTCACTCACCCTGCATCATCACAAAACTTATTATTTAGATTAGTATTAAGAAATAATAAATCAATCACTGGCAATTTTTTAGGAGAGAGCTTTGCGACATGTTTTTCAGAAAGGGGTTTCAAACATAATTGTGTATTTTCGTCTTCTAATTCAAAGTTCACAAAGCTTTCTGACCATTACTATTTACTAAAACTTAACTGTGTAAATTGTCTAGATTTCTAGAAAAGAAAGATCATACCACATATGTTTTCAATTTTTTTATAAAATTCTGTTAAAAAATATATCTCCATCGGTGTTGTTATAGACTCTTAACCAAATTAGTTTTAGTATCGTTAAGAGCTTGAATGAATATTACCGCACTCTTTTTATATAAAAAAATACTTCGAACCAGAGTTTATTGATGAAGATAAAATATTGAACAATACACGTTTGCTTATGGCACTTAACGAAACTCGTATGATTGCCGCAAAACTCGGCTCACAGCCTCGTTTTGGCAATCAAACTCGTTTCGTTAAGATGCTCATAGTCATACTTATATCGTTAATATCTATAACATGTAGTTTTTTCCTAATTTTCTTATGACACATTCTTAAAAGAATCGTCATAATTTATTGAAAAATTCCTAGAAAATAAACAATAACCAGACTAACAGTTAAAAATACATATCCCAACTTAATATGGTATATTTTCCATCTCTACTACTAAGCTGTCATCTTGAACAGAATATCGAAACTAAAACTCTTTGAGTTACTTTGACAAATTTGCCCTAAATTTTTTTTCTGTAAATGTTTACTCATACTGTGTAATGATTTTTAGAAAAAATGGTCTACCAAATGAAAACATCGCAAGTAACCTTAATGTTCATTTATATTGTAATCGTAAGTCTTATATTAACTTTTAAAATGGGAAATCATACCCGATGATAGTATGCTTAGGTATTGTTAAAACAGTTATCATTAAATAAACCTGAACTATTTGTAATTTGCTTTAGTCTGAAAGTCAAATGGGAGCTGGGATTTAAACATTTTCAAAATTCTATAGATTTATATTAACAAGTAAACGTTTGAGATATAAAATGTTAAATCCATATATTAAAAATAATAAGTAAACGCTATTCTTATCGCTTGATGATTACTATGTACGTGAATATCCTTTTGTGGTTGGGAGTTCACGTAAAGTTGTATTTTCCCTAGTTATCACATTATCATCGCACTCGTAATAAGTTCACTAGAAAAAAGCGTCAAATAGAATATTTCAAATAGTTAAAGTCGAATGCCATAACAGCAATAGGAGTTGTCTGTAAGCAATTTTTGCGTGGTTTCTATAAAAAAAATGCAATGAAGAAACACGCAGGTACGAAAAGGTACATTTAAAATTGAGGTTAAATTAATTAATGTCTTAATTTTGATTTTTTTTGCAAACGGCGTCCAACACAAGAAAAACGATGGTTTTGTGATCACATAATCAATTGCATCGAATCAGGACCATTAATAACCACTCCAGATCGAGTGGCTTTTTGAGAACGACGCCTGGCTTACATAACGTTAAGGCGACTGCGATCAGGGATAATGTAAAATGTAATAACAATGGCTTAAGGACATGAGTCAGACACGCACCTACTAGAAAACATAAACCATATGGTCTACTCGAGTGGACCTCACATACTGCACTGCAACCAAATTTATGGCTGGTTTTTACCACTTTCCTCTATTTAAAACTGGCCTTCCATATTTCAGTCCTAAACAGCCATGCACTGCTTCAAACCGGACGATCAATTTCTAATTCGGTTCCTGATATTCGTCTCAATTAATTCTGCAGTAAGGGCGGTTGACATCTGGAAAAATTACGGCGAGCACAATGAAATTGTAGCACAGGTGGGCTGTTAAAATTTGATCTCTATTAAATCCGATTGTTTTCAAGGTGAATTTACAATTCCTGTTTTCGAAAGGTCGCTTCGTGTGAGGTTCTGATTGTTGGCTCATCTACATCCACATAAGAGAAACTAGACCGCAATATTCATAAATTATTCGATGGCCATTAATATCTCAAAAGTGCTGTGCAAAATTGTATACAACCATGAATACTAATGTTTTTAAAAACCTCGTATTGATAGATGAAGGAAAAGACTCAAATAAAAACACAGCAGTTTTAATGTCCTTGAGTTTTACTATAACAACTATATTATATTTAATGGGACTGTGAATACAACTAAATAATGTCACTATTGGACCGGATACAAAAGAAGAGCTATTCATACACAGAAAAATAGCTTTGCAGATTAAATTAATATCACGTAACTGTTCCTTGATTTAATTTATGTAGTGGCATATATTGAACTTTAGAAAATATAGTCGAGGCTTTGAATTTTACAAATAAAGATGTCCTTATCAATTCGTTTAGGCTTCCTAAAGTATAGACAAGTTTTTCAAAAACGTTACGTAACAAATTAATGAAGCTAAGTGTGTTGTCTCTAAACCAGTAAATTTGTAACATTTTATAATCTTAAGCTTTTCCAAAATAAAGCTTCAACACAAATATTAAATAAATTGAGATAACTTTTTTAACTTTGAAGGTATTTCCCTAGTAGTAATTTAATGCAGGAGTGGGCTAGTTGAAAACAGCAAAGAAAGTACAAGTATTAGAGCAACGTGTTATGCTGATTCCCATAATAGAGTAGAAACGTGATTGTTCACAGACAAAATCATCCACCCGCTACAAGTTACTTAAAAAGAGCAATGCTAAATATGAACTTGAAAGAGAGAAAACTAATAACCTGCATTCTATGAAGAAGAAAGACGTGGACATAGCTGAAATAATAGCAAATATAAAATGACGGCGGGCAGATCACATCGTAGGAACTAAAAAGGAAATATTGACCAAAAGAACTGTGGAATGAGTTGTTAACGCCACCTCTTATTTACTATATATTCCTCAAATAACTTCAAATATCGCAACGCTACGAGAGTATATTTGAGGGCCCGCCTGCTAGAGCCAGTGCAGACGGCGTGCAGTTCTTTAAATGATGTATTACCATATATAATGAGCGCCAACAAGTTTTTCAAGTACAACAAATATACTAGGTAGTTTAATCCCAGCAGACTATAACACAATATCAGACCATGAATGGTATAAGTATAAAGTAACCAGTACAGAAATTCTATAATTTTTATTAGGCGTTACTTACTCGAAAGGTGCAACCTAAATATCGCTAACATAGCATGATTAGGACAGTTCAGTACACAACTTAAGATTAAACCAGTAAAATGTACAATTACATACTAAGAACAGTTTCTTTCACATTATGTGGGGTACAAATATCATTAACACAGGCTTATGCAGGAGACGAAACAGGTAGTCCCCAAACGGGCTGTGAAAGACACCAGCAAACGTCACAGAAAAACACCCAGGCGATGAGGTCCAAACTCGAACTAGGCCTAAAAGCAGAGAGGCCCTCCGAAGTAGGATGAATTGCTGAAGTTCTTACAGCCTTGGACTAACGCCTGGAGGAAATTCCCAAACAAGCAAAACCGCTAATGTTTTGCAACTCACAGGTGACACTAGAAATGCCGGACGAAATTCAGGTAAATATATTAAGTTACGAAAATCGAAATTGAAGTAATTCACTCACCCTGTAATACAGGCAATTGGCCAGGACGGCTAGGAAACCTGTGCTAAGTAAACCGTTTCAAGGGCGCGGACGTATTTTTCCCACATAAGTGCCCAAAGCCCATAAACCCGATTAAAACGAAGCTTCCACAAATAATATTTCAAAATACCTGAAGCTACGAACTAAAACTTGGAGCACCATCACAAACAAAACCAAAATGAATTTTTGAAGCAGCTGCTCAGTCTGCCGGTAAGCTCCATTCGTACGACGACCGCGTTCAAATAAAGGAGCATTTACACGGCCAAGAATTATACACAAATAAATTCTAATGTTAATTACGCTTTTTACACGTAACAGAGAACCACTATGTAAGAAGAGTCACAACTATAAGATGGAAGACAATTGCCTAAGACAGGAATCATTGGTAAAAATTACGGAAGGCATATGTTCAAAGACACACAAAGAATGCTGAATATAGAAACAAGACGAAAAGGAAACGTAGGGTGGGTGGACGATAAGTACCAAACCAGCCCACACAGTAACTGTTTGTGTATACATTTAGTTGTCATTGTGTCCCTTTTCGGTTTAGGTCTCAACCTGTTGCGTCTCACTAGCGTTCTATGGGGCGTCCTTCACTGCGGCGCAGCGCCCCTTGGGGGTACATTTTCTTTGGTACTCTGTTTTCTCCCATTTTTTGACATGTTCTTGCATTTCGTTTTATATTTCAACACTTTTCCTTTTAAGAGTTTGGCTTTCAAATTATTCTACTCCTTTTATTCTCCTGAGAAACTTCATCTCTACTATTCTGAATCTTTGTTCTTTTACTTTTATTGTGGGCCAAGTGTCACTCGCGTCATACTTTCGCTTTATCTTGTCTAGGATGTGTACCTGTTTCTGTAATGTGTCCTCGTCTGGAGCGGCCAATACTTGATCGTCCGCAAAAAGTAGTATGTTTAGGGAGTAGTTTTCACTTATTCTTATTCCTTTTGTGGCTACATGCTGCCATTCTCAAGTTATTTTGACAACATATGTTTTGCAATGAACGCAATTTAAGCTAATAATGTAGGTATAGTAGAAATTAAAACAATTCAAGAATTTCAAATATTATATTAAAATATTCCATATAAATGTCATAATTTGAATTAAAAACTGTAATCATATAGCATTAGCATTCACATAAAATAATAAAGAAACAATGTAAGATCATCTGAAGGCACAAAAATTATGGTTCGCTTCCCACAAAAAACTCAAGCCAAAAAATAAAATAAATACCGTTTTTACAATCTAATGAAGTGTTTGATTTTAGTTCAGTGTTGTAGATAGGCTGCAGGGATTTGCAACTATTCTTAGCCCCTCTGCAGATGATAAAGTTGTCTAGATGTGGGCATCTGGTTCTGGGTGCTTAATGGTAATTTGTTGGAGGTCCAGTAAAAGAATGGGATAACATACAAGCTCACGGACAGCGGCAAGCTACGTGCATTACGGCGGGGCCCTAGCTGTGAGCCAAAAACTGAGAAAAGCCATACCGGGGGAATGGTAGAGATCATCCTACAAGCACCACATTAGCAAGTTTTTAGGAGGCTTGCAAGGCAGGCTAACCCAGACATCTAAGAAGTTGCTGGTAGGCCGATATAGGTCTAAACATCCGATTTGGATGAAGAAATGCCCGATATAAACATGCAAAAGCTGAAAAAAGCACTAAGCAAAATGAAAACTCGAAAGGCACCTAGGAAGATATGATTCTCACAGAATATATTAAAAACAAAACTGATATTTTCTAAAAACAATTATTTATCTTTTTAAGAGATGTTTAGTAGAAGGTAATATACCCGATGAATGAACTAAAGCGGAAGTAATTTTACTACATAAGACGTGTAGTCAGGAAGATCTGTAGAACTACATACCGATTAGTCTCTTACCATAACTGTAGAAACTCCTCATTAGAATTCTCACAAACATATTAACAGCAAAACTAGACAGCTACCAGTCCGTGGAACAGGCTAGATTTCGAAAAGGGTAGTATACCAATAAACATCTTCAAACTATCAAACTGGTCACAGAACGCCGTAATGCATATAATATGCCTCTAATATGCCTTCATTAATTATGAGAAGGTATTTGACACTGTGGAACATACACCAATATTTTAAACTTTGGTCAACTGTCGAATAGATTTTAGATATTCCTCATTAATTAAGAAAATGTATTAAAAAAACGTTACACGTAAAAGCCGTGGGTGTAACAAATAAAATCAAAATAAATAGGAGTGTGAGGCAAGGGGATACTCTGACACCAAAACTGTTTACGCTGACATTGGAAAATGGTTTAAGGAACTTAATTGCCCAAAGAAATCTATGTAGACGGAAGATACTTAACAAATTTTGGGTATGCAGACGACATAGCTATTTGCCAAAGATTTTAACGAATTAAATATGATGAAGGAAGGACTTAATGAGGAATCGGAAAAAATAGAGTTGAAAATAAATACGAGCAAGATGAAAATGATGCCCATCTGTCCTTTACGAAATATAGAAATCTGAAGAAAGGTAATAGAAGAGGTTACATCAGACGTTTATTTAGGTCATAATATAACAATAGGAAAGAATAATCAAGAAGCAGAGATTAGCAGGAGAATGAAGTTAGTCTGGTTTGCCTTGGGAAGTTAAGTTCAACGCCCTAAAAGGTCATATAAAATTAAGATCAACGGTATTTAATACCTGCGTGGGGCTTGCTATGACCTACGGCATGGAGACAGCAATGCTTACTAAAAAATGGTTTATAAGTTAAAAGTGGCACAAATATAGATGAAAAGGCGGATGTTGGGCATAAGTTTGGAAGATAAAGTGAGCGGCAAGAATATAAGAATTAGAACGGGCATGAAAGATGAAGCAGAAAAATTGTCAAACTTAAATGGAACTGGGCTGGTCATATTGCAAGATCGACAAATGAAAGATGTTCCGGTAGAGTGTACATTGGCGACCTAGATTAACCAGACGAAGCATGGAAAGACCCCCAGCACGGTGAAGCGACGATATTGTGGACACTGCAGAGCGACGTTGGAAGAGAATCGCTGCAGACAGAGATGAAGAGTAATCTAGAAAATGAATACATCCATAAATGGAGAAATATCTGAAAAAGAAGACGATGAAGAAAACCATTTTAGTGCAAATTTTATTGAATGAATTATAGTTGAAAAACGAAGTATTTAAACGCTTACTGAAAAAAAAGAACTTCCCGAAATTTAACAACCGTCCGTGTTACAGACGTAATTACTCCGATCTCAAGTATTTTTCCTCCAAAAAATTTTTCAACTCAAATTACATGTAAGAAACTTTAAAAAAAACTGTAAACTACAATTATGCAGAACTACAGAAGCCAAACAAAAAACCGTGCAAAAATATGGACAAAAAGTGACAGTGGGATACCTACATTTGTACCCCGCTTGGCATAATCAAGTAGTAAAGAAGTAAAAATTTGGACATACACTTACAGTCTTATCGATTTTAAGTAAAGTTTTGGATTGCCAACAAACGTCACGTGAACGAAATTGTGATACAAAAGTGACGCATACATCAGAGGAGTAAATATGGCGGACACGGCGGTACTCTCCTATATATTCTGGCTCTGACATAAGGATATAGTCATATAGTACATGACAATTGAGCTTTTCTGCTCCCACATGTAAATATTGAAAATATTCTATGGTTTGATCAAAAATTATTTTCATCTAGTATGGCCATGGAATACTTCCTAGTTTATGAATGCAACTATAACTCACTTACAAAGCAAATGTCAAATTTTGACATTAAATGTCAACGTAGTTGCATTCATAAATTAGAAACTATTCCATGGCCATACTAGATGAAAATAATTTTTAATCATACTTTATTTTCTCCACAATCCACAGAATGGATAAGTAGGCAATTTTAGTTAACTGAACGAATATGATTTCAAATCCACACAAGGGCGGATATGAAATACACCAATCACAAACCATGTTAGTCGTGGTTACCTAGGAAACTTTCATTTATTGTTTGTTTTGTTATGGGCACGCCCTGCTCAATTGTGTGTGGCAAACGTGATTTGGTTGTAAGATATATCTTATTAATTAACGTTGAATACATTTTTTTTAATTTTCCATTTTTTCCATTGATGGGTCGTAGAAAAAATACATTGTACAACTCGAGTGGAATGTCCATATCCACTCTCGTTGCACAAACTACTATTTCACGGCATGCACTTTGATGTAGTGTACTGTCAAGTAGCTGTCACAGTATTACAGCATTTTTGTGTTATTTTTACTGTTAAATTCGCTTGAAGACTTACTTTCCTTACTCATCTACTCTACTCTTTTTCGCAATCAAATACATAAATTATTTGGTTTTGTTACTATACAGAAGTATTTAATTTAAAAAAAAATCAAGGTGTATTATAGAGTAAAAGAAAAACTGCCCTGTATCTCCCTATATGCTCGCCCCATCCGTATGTAAACATGGCGAAACCACAGATACCTGAGTCCAAAATTTAACGATTTACGTAAACTTACTTACATCCAAATCAGATTCTGTAAGCCAGTATTTGATTTTCAAATTCGTTTAAATAATGTTGCTGACAACAATAGAACATTTTGATCGATTTGAATGATATTCAACATGATACTCCACACGAATATCAATTATCTTAAATATGTTTTAAAAAGATCTCACTTTGAACAAGCTATGGCCAAACTGAAGATTCTCTTAATTTGAGTAGAATTGAATTAAAGGTCATATATAAATCCTACCCGAAATGAGTTTTTTTAAAGGCACTACAATAATTATTATAGCTGAATAATAATGTTCATTTTGTTGGTTCATGTTTGTGTTACTGTTTCTTTGTGCAAATTAAATTATTTTGGAAATTGTGTTTCTGCAAGCTGTTGTGTACTGTTGTATCATATCTAATTTAACAACATACAGCTTTTACTTTGCATTCGCAATTAAATGTACTGTACGACACAAACAATAATACAAATTAAACTGAGTTACTGCAATATCTTAGAAAACATACGTTGGGTTCATGCGCACCGTATCATATGGTTGCTGCAATCTAAATCAAGTTTAATCCTATGATTTTATAATATTTTTCTACAGCCGTGATTTTAAACTGTTTCCAAGGGTCATATGCGGCGTGCTTTATGTTGTCTATAAAACACGCCACTCCATTTAAAGCACGGAGTACTTTAAGAGTTTATAAAACCTTATTTTTGAAGATTAAAAGTACAGTTATTATATCGGACCGATTTGTATGCGGAGCCCCGAGTGCCCGATTGGAGAGGGGCGGAGCCCGATGGCCCCCTTGGAGAGGGGCGGAGCCCCGAGGGCACCCTTGGAGAGGGGTGGAGCTCCAAAAGCCCCCTTGGAGAGGGGCCAAGCCCTGAGGGCCCCCTTGGAGAGGGGCCGAGTCCCGAGGGCCCTCTTGGAGAGGGGCGGAGCCCGATGGCCCCCTTGGAGAGATAAATAACAGATTGAATCGGCCTGGACTCTGCTTAGAATAAGCAAATTTAAGTTTGGGTTAAACCACCTGTTTGAGAATCGTTAATTCATAAAATTTATAACATCATGATCGTATAGGCTAGTGAAAAAAATACAGAATAAGTGAACTATAATACTTTTAAAAAGCTTAAAAATAAAATTAAGTTAGAGCAGATTAGTAGCAAGTACAGATAAGGAAATAAGTGTATACTTAACCATATTAGGAGATTTTTTTGAATGGTATAATCAAGAAGGCACAAAAGAGTGAAGTCATTCAACGCCAACGCGGTTCAATAAACATCTCATAAGTTTGTTTATACAAGGTTAAGTACTATTAATACCAAATTAATCTTATAAAGCAAGTACAAGAAATTGGCGCCAATCCTTGAGCCTTGTCGTGGCTGCTCAGCAGATAAATTAATAAATTTACATATGTAAACTGCATCGAGCTAAGGACATTTTTGCTACCACTCGCTTTGTGAAGATACGATTACAACGAGGTATCTTGTGGTGCTTTTGTTGTTGTCCATGCATTTCCGTTAGAGCAGTAGGTGTTAAATTTATTCATGTGCTCGTAGAATATGGCTCTGTTTCTAAGTAAAGATACAATGAATTCTTATAGGTTTTACAGGAAAAGCTGTTAGGGAAATGGTACCCTTTATATCATTGCAAGCACTTCCCTTCCAAAAAAGGCAATTCGACGCTATAAACTTAATTGTATAGCCGAGTTAAATTACTATAGCTTAACTAATAAAACGTCGATTAGCTTGCTTTATAGTTTTCGTAATCACTGTAACATAGCAAGAAACTGTCAACAGCGATGATATACCACATATGGTAAGCTAAATGTTCAAAACGAGTTACAGTTATTTCAATATAATTATATGTATATTAATCTGACTTTAATATTAAGCCTTTTAATTTAGCACCACCATAAAGGATATATTTTACCACTCTTTTATTTACACAAAAATGACATATTATTTTGTCTACAGTGGGTGGTCCGAAATTTTCCTGTTGAAGCCCGGAAAACAATAGCACAGTAGTGGGAGTTGCTAAATTGATATGAAAAATACAGCAGTTTTAAAAAATACCGATGTTGTGGTATACTTAGTTTTGCGACGAGCTTATCAGTTTTTGTATTACAATTAGTTTGTTCAATTAACCACATTGCATTAGTAATTGTTCGATGGCATTCTCTTTAATTTTCTCTTTAGAGAAGACATGATCTCATGTAAACAATAATAAAAATACTAATTGAAATAGTAAATAATACTATTATCAATATTTATGACTATTCAGTTCGCCTGTCATCTGTCAAAAGTGGACCAATGAAACACTCAGATTTTGCATTTCATAGCAAACTAAAATGAATTGTAGTGGTTATCGTACTAAATAGTACCGACGTGCAGCGAATATTGTACTACGACTCGATTATTTTGAAGAAATTAAAATGTTTATTGGAGATGTTTACAATAATTATTTTTTAACAAATTAAACGTACAATTTTAAAAGCTATGTTATTGTAATCCTGCCGGGGATGCTTTTGATAGGCTTGATTCACTGGACAGTCCTCCGAATACTATTTGTAGTAAAAGTTAGTGATAACTACTATTCCAAAAATATTCAACTTTGAGTACTTATAGTATTATATATGATAACTAAAATCTGTATATTGTTTTATTGGACAAATTCTTAACGTCAGCCGTTGATTTGCTCTGTAATAAATACTATTGTTATTATTAAACATATGGGCAAATAAACCTCTGAAGGTTCTTGTAGAAACGAAAATATTACAAAATCACCTTAAACAATACATAACCTTTTGCGATTTCGTGATCTTTTAAATGTTTACTGTTCAAACAAACGTGTTGGCATGGAAAATGCGACGAATAGTAAATTGTGCCCTTTTTAAAGAAATGTGGACAATTCTTATAATAATGGGTTTGTCCCACGTTCGACCAGTATTCAGACTAAAATTAGTTTCTAGGGCGTCCATTGAGGTTTTCTAGATCGTGGAAGGCGCAATTGCGCAATCGAGGAATATTGTAAAATCGTAAAAATTAATTTGTTAAATCCGGTTAGGAACTCTTCGATTTTTCAATACTCAATTGGATGCGGAAAAGTTGAATTTTTTTAAACTAGAATGGTAAAATAAGACAAAAAAGAATCAATGCAAACTTTATTTTTTATATATGTTAACTACAAAATTAGAACAATTTCCACTAATAGCACACAGCGACAGCAGCTGACACACCGTAGCCCACGGCGATAGGCGCTCCGCTCCGCTGCTTGGAAGATTTAATTAAATTTAAACTTTTTCGTACTTTTTTTGTAAATAAAAACCGGCCTACGATCTAAGTCTAGAAATTAGCAAACTTTTAAACCATCGTACAACTCAATCGGTCCAGTATCTTCGGAGGAGATAGCGAACAAACATAGAAAGAAAGGCAGAAAGAAAGAGAGGAACGATTTTATGTTATAGGATAATTAAATAATGAGTAATTTTTTACCGCATTTAACAAAATCTTGTGTACAATACGTTGGGAAAAGCTTGTTTTTCCGTTTACGTGTTTTTTTCTCGGCTAACACCTTGAAAAAAATCTGACGTCTAAAACGGAAAAACATCACCTTTCCCAACTCATTGTACAAATAGCTATTTCAATTTACAATAAATTGCTCAATGAAATTAAAAACAAATCTGCGTTTAATAGCACTGATTTAAAATCAGAAATAAAAATCGGTGTAGTAGAAGTCGCAGACCAACTCTTTAAATAATTATATAGATTATTTTTTATTATACCTGCATCAGAATCGCCGTTTAAAGCACGCCTGAGCGTGCGAATACAGGCGATTAAAGCTCGCCGAGCTTTAAAGGTTGTCAAGGAAACGACTGAATGCAACAACGGACATGGACGCGACAAAAACGTAAATAATTCTCGTAACTATAGTAGCAATATTATTATGCCCTCTCGATTTATCACGACAAAAATTATTTCTAAGTTTTTAGTGCGTAATTTATTTCAGTATTGGAGGTATAATAAAAAATAGCGTAAAGTATTCGTGGATAACTGGTCTTTAAAACACTTGCTCTGTTTCGAGCACTCCGGCTACGCCGTCGTGCTCGAAAACCCGCGCGTGTTTTAAAGACCTTGTTATCCACTCATACTTTAATATACTATTTTAAACAGTCCTATCAGCTAATAGTAACGAGAAAAATAGCATCAAAATTACACTGACTATTTGCTAGTAGCAGCTGATTACAGCGACTATTTTTTCACAAACCATTCAAATCGTTCTTCTGCTGTAACACAACTAGCTAAAAATGGAGTAGGCGAGCACCAGTTGATAAAACTAACAGGACACTCATCTGGAAGCTCCATCAAACCCTATCTACAACTTGGACTGTTTAAAAAATAATCACGCCGAACTACATTCGTGGTAATAGTATTGGTTTTACAATTTTAACTAGATTCGTGAGTCTAGTTAAAATTATCAAAAAATTATCACCACTTATGTAATTACTGTAGACAGTGTAGACTATACCCTCATAAAATTTCAACCAATAAAAACACTGGAATTTTAGAATTTTGACCAATGAAGCGCGACTTACGTCACAATATCTCTTCCCCCATGGAAATGAGACAATTTTTGATAACATCCCTACAACATTTCCTCTGCATTTTTTAGATTTTAGAGATTCGAATAAACACCTCATTTGTAACATTATTAAACAAATCGTTCATTGATTTCGAGCGTTGAAATTGTATTGCGGGAATAGTCGGTCAAAAGATCTCTCGACCATGTCAAATTGCCTATGATAAGTTTTTGAAAATAGCCCTTGTTCGCTGCGCGCTTTCGGCCAATTTTCAAAAACTTATCGGAAATTTGACATAGACTTGGGATCTTACTGCTGATAATAGTGATAATACATTTTTTCTACTCCTGTAACTAAAATGGCATAACATACTAACATACACGTCGGCAAGTGACCTTTTAATCACGCCTTCATAACCTGTGATTAAAGAGCCTCTTAGTCATGGGCTGAAGTTAGCAACGATGTTTTAGTCACGGGGTAAAGTTAGGTTCAAACGGTATTTGCTTGATTAGCCACAGCAAAAACTAAAATCAAGTCAGTTTTCAACAGTCAACATTGACGTTTATCGAGCATAATTTAACATAACCTAATATTCAAAATCTGAATGAAATAATATGATGTTATATTGTCTAAATTTGTGGTCGTAGAAAAAGTATAGTATGTAACACATTATATAACCTCGTCTAGACACTCGTTTATTAAACACTCGTGACTAAAGTGACGTTTACAAAAATTGTTACATAATATACTATTAAAATCAAAGTAAATAACTGAAACTATTCCTGACTATTAAAAATCTAAAAATGCGTTTATAATAAAGACAGAGACAAATAAACTGACAACAACAAAACTACATAATTTACTTTGCCTGGTTTAATTGCAAATCTGTAAATTTATCATTATTCATACCAAAGAATTTGATAATTAAAAGAAAAAACAAAATTCCTATTCGTCTAGCGGCCGGTCTTATAAAGACCACTAATCTGAGATTCACTTTAACTCGTTGTTAAAATAAACAAAAGCGCATCAAAACGGTAGTGCTTATGATATTTTTACTTCCTTTTACAATAAAGGAAGTATTGGATTCACCCCAAAAATTCGAAATTGAGTTTTCAACAGATCTTCACGTTTTAGAGTCCCCTGATCCCAAAAAACATATTTTTTTTTTTGGTCTGTCTGTGTGTCTGTCTGTTTGTCTGTATGTCTAGGCGGACAGACTGACTGTGAACAGAATATCTCAAAAACGAAAAGAGGTATAGCGTTGAAACTTCATATATAAGTTTTGTGTACTATGTAGATGCGACAGCAAGCTTTTGTGTTTCCTCTTGTAATTTTTCAGTTTTTTTCGATTTTTTCAAAAACGGCTCTTAACGATTTTTTTCAAACTTCACATTTTTATTACATTTTGAATGTGTATTGATGTGAAATAAGGATTGATTATGGATAGTGACATAATGGATGATTATTTTGTAATGCGTAGGTAACGCAACGTTTTGGTAATAACAGAGGGATGGCAGTAAATAAATGCTGAAACATGAAACGTGCGGTGACACTGAGGTTATTGCCCATGTCCAATCAATACCGCCTTTAGAACAAGGTCAAATAGCTCTGACGTCGCGAGTTTGTGACGACGAAGTATGTTGTTAATAGCTGCCGCGTGAATTTTAGATATATATTCTAGCTGCACCTTGAATACAATTATGAAATATAATTGAGCTTTTTGTAATAGACAAGCAACTTAGTGCATTAGTTAATATTTGGAATATTTGTGTTTGTAGAAACATATTTTTGTCATTATGTAGAATAAGTGTTGTGTTCGGAGGAGTAGACACAAACGGAAATAAAATGCATATATCTTTAGGTTCCCTTAAATAGAATACTGCTATACCAAGGGCACTCCAACGAAAGGTGTGCAGATTGCATTTTCTTAAAGGCAATATTATATGGATTATAGCAGATATAAAATTCAAGAATTGGACAACTTAAGTTCATACATTATTAAAATCATGGCGATTAAAGATTTGCTGCAAGTTATGGATGTTCCGCTGCTCGAAAATGTGCAAAATAATAACAACAAAACGCTAATAAAGTTGCTAAGCAATATAAAGAGCACCGACAATGTAGTATAGTAACACCAACAATCTGCATAGTAGCCATACCACACCAAAAATTCACAGCGCCAGCACAACGATGGCGCAATAAAATAAAACGTTGTATGTACTACGTGCTTAATCAAGATTATAGCTCTCGGAAAAGTACATTCCGTTCCCTTGTGCTATTATCTATTGATTATACCCTTAATACATAAATAACTGTTAAATCACGTCATAAACATTATTGATAAGTTAACTAATGAGGAACACAGCGACATGTCTCCATCTTTTATTTATATGAACAATTAAAATAACATACCTCATCTCAGGAAAGGTATCGATATTCAGCAAATAATTACATTAATTGTTTCTGTTTCTGCTTATTATCACCTCACATGTATAATTGCATATGCTATTTTTAGACATTCGGGTTCGACACTACCAAACCATAAAAACTGTCTTATTATTTTTTAAGTTATTTCGGGCTTGGAAAAATGCAGGAGTTTGAAAAGTACGCTCGAGATATTTACAAAATATTAAATGATGACGAAAAATATGTAGTGCTACTAAATTCATATTTATCCCCATCACGTTTATAAGGGAGGAGCTGTGGTCGATAGGTACTCCTTGTAATAATAATCTTATTCAAAATTACAGTCTTTTGCTTTGAAACTTCGTTTTCCATTACAAAGAATAATGCGATGGGGAGCGACTAAATGCTCAGTTCACGACTGGTAACCCTTATTTTTAAAGTTTGTGTGCTGTCATCATTCGTCAAGGAATAAGCCTCTTCGCTTTTTTTTTTAATGGAGGAGGGAAAATCTTCAAAAGACTACCCTCTTTGGGTAGTGCCGGATTTCTGCCGACCAAAACCCCTCCTGTTCTCGTCTCAGTCTCCCCGGAACCGCTCACGCATACATCGGGGAGGCGCTGTCTCATTCTGCCTTTGCAAGTAGTTGCTGAACCAGCCGTGGCCCGACAAAACTTGGGTCATGTAATGTATCACCTCTCCGTGTTCCCGTAGTAGCCAAGCTTCGATTATCGGGATCAGTGGCTTTTTCCAGCGGCCTTTCTGTGATTCACCCCACATCTTCTGCCAATTGTTTATCAACCGTTGTCTAGAAATTTGTTTACCTTCGCCATAGTACATTTTCTTCCTCTCAGTGGCCAGGAGTTCTATTCGTAGTGTACCTGCTATAACCCGCACAGCGTCAACCGAGATTGTTCTATAGGCAGCTGTTATCATTATTACCGCCTGTCTTTGGACTCGTATTATTCTCGTCCTGGTTCTTTCAACCTTCAATGCATTCTCCCATATTGGTGCTGCGTATAATATTATTGAATTTGTCACCGAGCAGAGTGTTAGTCTCTTGCTAGCTTTAGGGCCGTCTATGTTTGGCATCAGCCTTGCTAATGTAGACACCGTTTCCATCACTCTTCTGGCGGTGATCTCTATATGGGTGGTGAAGTTCATTCTCCTGTCCAGCCAGACCCCCAAATACTTTATGGCCGGTTTGGGTTTGATTTCAGCTCCCTGAACGTGAAATCTTATTCCCTCTACTTTTCGCCGTCTTCTCAGGAGCACGGCCTAGGTCTTATGAGGTGCCAGCTTGAGCTTTCTACATTCAAGCCATTCACGAAGGTCTTCTATGGTCGTATTCGCTTTGTATATTAGTTCTGTATCTTCCTTGTACGTGACCACAATGGTCAGATCACCCGCATAGGCTATTGTCATAACCTCCTCCGGTAACACAAGCCTGAGTATGTCATCATAAAGGTCATTCCACAAAATATGGTCGATCACCGAACTCTGAAGAACACCACTGTTAATATATCTCTATCCAGTGTCTTGCCTTGCCTTTATTATTATTTTTCTGTTGTCCAGATAACTACTAATTATTTCTATTATATATCTTGCTATTCCTTTCTTTTCTAGCCCTCGTAGTATATATTTCCACGAGGTCGAGTTAAACGCATTCTTGATGACTAGCGTTATGACTGTGCATATTGGTTTGACTTTACGCGGGCGATGTGCTGCTTCCTGTGCAATTTCCATCACTTTTTGTAAAACATGATTGTTGAACGGCCTTCTCTAAATCCATATTGATTTTCTGACAGTCCTCCAAATCTATCGATCTCCTTCTTCAGCCTGATAGCTATCAATTGTTCCAGCAATTTTCTCATTGCATCTAGCAAACAGATAGGTCTATACAACGAAGCCTGTTCTACTGATTTATTTCCTTTTTTTAGTAGGATCAGTTCGGCTTTACGCCATATTTCAGGGTGCCTGCTGCCGCTGGGTATCTTGGGTTTCCCTAGACCGTCCCATTGATCAAACACTGTGTATTGGTGGTCACTTATAAGTGTTTCTTCATCCGTTACCTTCCATTCTACTATCTTTCTTGCTATGCAATGTGTTGCCAACGTTAGATCGAGTGTTGAGCCGTATTCTCCTATTTTAAACGTTGGAATTCTCGGTTCATTTATGATCACCAAATCGTGTTCAGCTACCCATTTTCTAAGTAATAATCCTCGCTCATCCTCTTTAAGTCGTCCCCACTCTGGCGCCTTCGCATTGAAATCGCCCGCTATGATGGCTTCTTTCGGTAAACTAGCTATAGTTAACTCTAATTCATAGAGTCCTTTCTCATACTCCTCTCAGCTGCTGTTTGGGGAAAAATAACAGCTATATATGCGGGTGTCTGGTAGATCGATCCATACGAATCCATTGCCTTTTCCCTTATCGAGTACCATTATTTCGCTTTTTTACTTTAATGGCAACGTCAGGTTTGTCGTCGGTTACCCATCGCGGACCGCTTGTTCCGTATTCGTGGGGGTTAGCAGTTGAACGCTTCATCGTTTTTGTGGTCTTCCTACAGATCTTGTGCAAATTAACGGCAAAGTGTCGGCATTGAAAGCCATTTATTATTCTTTTAAGCAGTTTTTTACCTGAAGTTTCGATATTGTAGGTAGTAAAGAGATTGGCCTATAAGAAGAAAATTGATGCAGTGGTTTTCCTAGTTGCTGAATTGATTAGATGATGAACCATAGCATTTTTTTTGTTAATGTTTCCTTTGATCTCTGTACTTATTTTTGTAGGTGTCACAATTCCGACCTATTCATCTTCTGGCATTGATTCATTCCTTAATATTTCACCATCTTCATTAACTTAAAGTATTTTTTCCAAGTGGTTTCGAATCACTCGGCTTTCTGTTCGTTGTCTCTCGCCTGCTCCTTGTCTTATTGAAGAGATTTTTCCAAAATTTGCATTGTCTATCTGTGTAGTATTTCCATGAAGAACAAAATATATCCTCTCAATTGTACAGATATTTTATTTTTTTTATTACTAGACATTTTTTGAAGCTTACTCAATCACTGTATTTACTCAACAGTGTTGCATTAATTTCTTTCATTATAGTGGTTTCACTTAATAACAATATAATTGGCCATAAAAGCCAATTAAATTTAAAAATTAGTAAATGTCAAAGAATACCAATTTAGCTTTTCTTGGTATACCGACTGTGGTGTGTGGTCCTGCAGCCAGGTGAGCTTCTTTACGAATCTGCAAAATTAAGTTGTAAACCCGCGGTTCATGGGCATACAGTAGCCCTTTTATTTGGACTACAAGGAACAAACCCATATTAACTAGGCGTTTTCTCCATCCAAATCAACGTGTAGCACGCAATAAAAAGTTTTCGAGACCACGACGTTCTCCTCCCCCACGAAAATAACACAAATAAAGCAACACCGGCACGAAACTACCACATGTTACGGAAACCTGCAACTCATTTTTGTTAATGCCTTCACGATCGGGCCATATTTAGTCCCGAGTTCCTTAATGAAGGCATCAAATGCCAAACAGCGGCCTCGTTAATGAACGTCTGCGCTTTTTACCGCGTAATGATAATGATAGTGGATGGTACCAAGTCTCGAAGCCGGTGGGTGCGTTTAGAATCCAGTTTCACTTTATGCTCGGATCCTCCGCAAATTAGAAATTACTGCATTACCGCGAGATTACTGGCTTGGATCTCACAGGCACATTTCAATGCGCAAACACCCATTAAAAAGGTTCAAGCACAATTACACAGAGAGATGTGTGCATGTGTACGTAATTGCAGCTGTTTGTTTTTATCCGCCATCGCATCAGTCATGCCGTCTGATTACTTTGAAGACTGACATGGCATGGCAGGAAACCAATGGCATTCGAAGATTTTATAATTTCCAGCCAACTGCCATCAAATTAATCGGTAATTTGAGACAGATTACGGCAATAATCTATATAATGGGAGTTGTTTAAGCAAGAAAGTATGATCGGTGCAGTTCTATATTTCCCTTTCTAATAAATAAATGTACTGTCTGGGTCCCGGTTGTAGAATATATGCCCAGGGAATCCCCTGCCTGCCGTAAGAGGCGACTAATTGGGTCACCTGTCCTCTATCATTCCTAAGTTCCTCAAAATCTCTAATTTCCTACTTTCCCGAACTTATCATATCGCTCCAATTCACCAACCCGCTTGGCAAGCTTGTTTTTTTTTAATTTGGGAGCCAGGTGAGTAGAGATCACTCATACCCTCACACTGTCGATACAGCAGTCTGCTCAACGGATTCTTGGCAGAGGAGGGGGGCATAAATTCGTTTAAACAAAATCGTCAGATACGTAGGAAAAACGATATATACAGCGTGTTCCCCGATTGAGTTTAACAAACGTATGAATGCCCAAAAACTTTGAAATTGTATTTTCATAATTGGGAAATCGTTTCTGAAACTGATTTTGCCCTTAATTCAGTTGAAATCAAATACTCCTTGATGTAAAGTGTGTTAAAATTTGAAAAATATTGGTTGTTTGAGAAAACACAGCAGGCGTATGAAAATAGTAAACTACGAATTGCCAATTTACCATACTGCATACTGCTGAGAAGATTGTCGACAACTTTTGCAATATTTCAGTTGAAATCAAGTACCCGAGAATCCAGCGATTATTTTTTCGGTTTCGTGTAAAGTACTATAATTATTAATAGCTATTTAAGTCACAAGGAATGTAAGGACCTATTAACATTTGAGGTAGGCAAGTACAAGCCAAGACGAAGTCGCGGCTTGTTGCCTGCCGAAAATGTTAATAGGCATTACATTCCGAGTTATCTTATTATATTTTGTCCCGCTGCTTATCAAAATTTTCCTAGATTTTTGAAAAAATCGTTTGGTTTGTCACCTGTCACCAGGATTAATTTTCGTGAGTCGTGTTACCTGCGAGTATCGCATGTCACATAAACACTTGCAATTTAGAAACAAAACGTCTAAATCTGCATCTTGCTTTGCTAATTTTATTATCCTAGGAACTTAATAATAGTATTAAGTTCCGTTGTCAAGAAAAAGCAGCAAACAAATATAATCACCGACTTACACGTTTTGTTACTAAGGCTGTATCACTGACTTACATGATCAGCAAAGGGAAAAAATATTTGTACTAATTAGTACAGGGGATTTAACCTAGCTGACCTAAAAACAAAGTATAAAGCTAAAAATTGGAATGAATGTACTTTTTGTATACTGGTCTAGTAGCAACTAACTACCAGCTTAGCAACGAATCCGGTAGGTACGTTTTTATGGATTAGGCCAGTTAGACTTAGCAACGCCTGTGATTCGTGTTGTACGTTTGGCAGCACTGAAGTATATTGTTGCTGGCACTGTCAGTCGATGTCAAATTTGAGATTAGAAAGTTAGGTTTTTCATCAGTCTGACACAAACTTTCATCAGTCTGACGCAAACATAACCTCGAATTTGACATAGACAGTGTCACCAACACCACATTTTTGAACTCCACTGTACTATCGCGGTCATAAACGCTTAGCTACAGGTATAATGTCTCAAATAGCCATTATTATGACCTACTGAATGAGAATCTGTGGTGTTGCAGCACTTGAGCGGTGGGATGTAGCCGCCATCTTGGAAATAATTATAAAAAACTATATTTGCGGAGAAAATTCTACTTTAAAAATTATGAATAAAATGTATAGTAAAAAATTCTAACGCACTCATATATGGACTTACTCATTTTTGCATTTTTAAATTGAATTGTAAAGTAAATTACTACGGTACAGAAGAAAATGTGTTTAACGTATTTACTATAGAAAGCAAGCTATCAATTTTGTCAGATTCAATGATGGTAGAAGGTTTAAAATTATATACAAAATAGGTAATAATATCTAATGTTTCTAAGAATATTGAAAAGCTAAAGAAAATACTGAGCAACGTGAATTACATTAATTCGCAAAGAGACAAAATTCAATCGCTAAAATTTGACTCTACGTCATAGTCATGAACAATCTGATTGCTAGTTAAACGCTTTACCCACTGGGCTAAGAAAGCTGTCTCTCGTACTTGCTAATCGTTGTATTATGAAACACACGGTAGTGATAGGGCGATCGAATACAAAGTGCGCTTGATCGGTGCCAACGAATACGTGACACACGCACACGTGGTACACACGCAGGTACAACACGTGTTTGTGTGTAAGGATACCAACAGAAGCCTATTTAAAATAAACGCACGTCATAGAAAGGCTGTTAAATATTAATTTACGCCATTTTGAAAATAAAGTTGTGGCTTAGTACATTTATCTATAATAAATAAGTTTCTTTAATTAGTTTTTATTTCTCACGTTGTGTTTGTTTTGTTACTGTTATTTAATATATTTCTATTATGCCACGTACTATGCCTGCATTGGAATTATAGAAAGTGTCTTTTTCATTTTTCGATGTCATATACTTATGAAGTTTTCATTTTCAGCTATTCTATATTAATTTAGTGGAGATTACGTGTTGCTACATTTCTATGATCTTGTACTAGGTACATATACACCTTTGCTTGTACCATATGATGATCGCTACCTAAATTCGCTGTATTAATTATACTTGTCTCCATAACTATATTTGTGTTATTAGATATAACATAATCTACTTCATTTCTTGTTAGTTCATCTTGAATCTGGCAAGACCATAGTATTTTTATAGTTTACTGAAGAAGGTGTTCATTCAATGAAAGCAAAAAGGAATTACAAGAACTGGTGGAGGTACTGCAAATAAGATTTAGGAAAAACGTAAACAAAACTAAATACATGACTAACGACAAAGTAGAACAAAACCATAATCCAAGTCTTGTGATGGAAAATTATCAACAACTAGAGGATCCGCCATTTTATTTATAGCATTTTGGCTTCGAATTTCTAATCAGCTGCTTCAAAAACCCTTGTATACTAATTTTTATTCAAACCTGATAATTTTTTACATGTGGCCGCCATATTGAATTCGCCATTTTGTATACAGTAATTTTGGTTTCATACTTTTAATCAACGATATAAACTCCTCCGGCATACTAATTTTTGCTTGAGTCTTAGTTCATCTGAGGTTTTGGCCAGCTTTTCGGAATTTGGACCTATTGTGCAGCTTCATTTTCTTGTTTGCGTTATGACGTTTTTTGATTGGTCGGATTAAATTTAAGGCAAACGGACATGTGTAGTAGCATCTTTCGTTTCTTCGTCGTTTTCTTCTGTCGGTATGTGTACAAAGAATAATAAGTAATCAAACCAGTGTCGTTTCATTTTCATGCAGCACATTATTTCATTTACTAGTGAATCACCCGAGCTACGCTTCGGTTCGCTACTTTAGGAGAGATTCGTTAATATAAATTAAAAAAGGACGCATTGGCCAGGAATCGAACCCGGGCCGCCCGCGTGGCTGGCGAGCATCCTATCACTGAACCAACGATGCTTCGTTGAATAAGGCGCTGCTATAATAGTATATGATCATTAAGGGTGACTTTTTCGTACTTTTTTTGGGAATAAAAACCGACCTACGATCTGAGTCTAAAAATTAGCAAAATTTTAAAATATCATACAATTTAATCGGTCCAGTATCTTCGGAGGAGATAGCGAACAAACATACAAAGAAAGAGACCACCGATTTTATGGTATAGGATAAGTTCGAACTTTATTATGTTATTATTGTATCCAGGTGTTGTGTATTTATGACAAAACCTGTTCCAAACTCATGGGTGTTCCTGTTATTTCCGCTACTACATATTTGCTAATTTCCATGTTTGCCGTCCCTGGCCATCTTATTTCTCGTATAGCCATCACATTCATTTATAAATGTTCGCGCTGTGATTCGTCCGTTTATCCGTCCTATTCCGAAGCTCTTGCTGCATTTTCATAACTGCTAGGTTTTTTACAGTTAAAGAAAAGAATCTCCAGGGATAGTTAGCCCCACCTTTTCAGTCGCCCCCTAATACTGTGGGTCTATTTTGTCTTCTACTCACAGGAGTAAAATGTATTGGGCAAAATAATATATAATTTGGTATAAATTATTTTACATAGTGATCTTCTATAGATTTAAAGTATATCATACAAGCGAAGTACATTATAGTTCAGTAAACGCTCTGTATTCTATGTATGTATAACAAATCGAGCTCTGTATTCTATTACTATGTATGTATAACAAATCGAAATGTACCTAAGCATTCCAAACTTTTCAACTTGATTTTCCTTTTTTGTTACTGATATTTACGTTACGATCAGCTCCATTAGATATAGTGAACTACAAGTCAATTCGAAAGTTTACGATTTGAACTGCGCTGGATTTGACAGTGGTCCTTATTTCGACTTACACCGAAAAATACACGTGCAGATATGTTGACAACCTTCATAATTTATAAGGTTTTATAACGACAGCAGTACTGGCAATCTTGTTTGAGAGCGCCCCCACAGTCGACTGGGCCATATAATAGAACAGTTTGGTTCTATAAATTTTAGCAAGCCATGCATAATGCAAATACTATAGTAATATAGTTTAAACAATAAATTGTGACTAAAATATTAGGTAGCATGAAACATTCAATGGCCATTAATTGCGTTGTAATAGGTTTCTTGACCTGCATTCAAAAACGCTAAGACGAATTTCGCTCTAAGTACGTGACGACGTAAACAATGTAACGTACACAAAATGGATTAATAAAATGTCTTGTTATAAGCAGAATCGCTATATCTGATACTTGTTATATAAAGATCTACTGAATGGTAGTTCATAAGTACCTACCTATTTACTTAAAAAAATATATAAAATCTATGTAGTCAAACAAACACTCAGTAAATCATAACTACTTGATTGAGATTGCTAAGATATTTGTTTATAATAAAGTGTTGACTCTAATCATGTAAGCTATGATCAAACAGTTCTAAGCTAATTAAGTAACAAGGAATGTAAGGACCTATAAACATTTGAGGTAGGCAAGTACAAGCCAAGACGAAGCCGCGGCTTGTTGCCTGCCGAAAATGTTAATAGGCGATACATTCCGAGTTATCTTATTATATTTTTCCCTCTGGTTATCGAAATCTTCCTAGATTTTTGAAAAAATCGTTTGGTTTGTCACCTGTCACCAGGATTAATTTTCGTGAGTCGTGTTACCTGCGAGTGTCACATGTCACATAAACACTTGCAATATAAACAAATATAATCACCGACTTACACGTTTTGTTACTAAGGCTGTATCACTGACTTACATGATCAGCAGCGGGAAAAATCTGTTTTTATGAGAGTACAAATTACAATTTCCAGAGTACCATTAAAATTGTTAGTTTTAATAAAATCGAATGTTTTTTTAATGAATATTAATGGTTAAAACTGTATGTTACTATAGTAACTGGTTGCACGTTATGTGATTTTATTCAAATCAAAATACTGGCGATAATTCAACAGCTAAAAAATAGTAAAATTGTTCTCTAACTTCCATTTTAAAACTGTTTTAATCTATTTTCGAACTATGAGCCTTAGGTAATTTAAAGACCCAAATAAATTATGTTTCTGCAATACCAATTTAGTAAACGAGATATAATCGACTTGCTGAGAATTGTACATTCTCTTTCAGGGCCGTTTATTATAATATAAAAATGTTATAATCTTGAATAACTCCGTGACTAACCAACTTTCATTGTATCATGTTGTATAACGCTCTTCTTATGCACCAAAAGCATTCCTTCGTAGAAAAATCCGCAAAACTATAAAAACATTCCCCTGTCAGCAAAATTGAAACCCGCAAGACGTTTGTGCGATTTCCACGAAGGATCTGAAAATCCGACAATTTCAAGAATGACGGTTGGAAATGTGTGCGGTCCTAGATTAGGCTAGGAATTAGACAATCAAAAAATGTTTTTCGAAGTGCTCTATACTGCCACAAAAAAACTATTATGTGGGCCGGATGTGGCGGAGGGAGGTGCAAACGGGTGAGGGATTAGCGACACCTTCGAAGTGACGAGAACAAATCTCCTTGTCCACGTGTTTTTATTTCTTCCACAAATCTTAAATCGTTGTTTACTTCAAGGCCAGCGAGCACCTTGGTGTAAAGCACCGTTCACAACGAATTTCCATGCTTTTCCGGGGTCGCAGTTGCGCGCCCATTCAGCGATGGTTATTGGTAACGCTTATTCTGATTAAAATTGTTATTGATATCGTAATCAGCAATAATCTAGAAAATATATGTGATCGCGTTATGCCTCTTACGTAGCAGACGGTCGTCCTACAGGACCATAAAACAACAGGCTTTCAATGGCGCGTAGGCCCCGCGTCTAATTGAACATTGACATCTCCACCGTAGTCAGTTGTTCTAAACATTTCTTAATGAAGGTGAAGGTTTTCCAATGTTTCTTCACATACGTTGGAGGATCGAATATGAATAATTTTGTGTAGAAGTTGCTTTATTTTTTAAGGCTGGTGTTTGAGTTTTTCAATATATTCATATGTATCTCGGAAGCGAAAATAGTGGGCGAGTCATTTACCTGGGACGAATGATAACAAGTCTACGAAGAGAATATTAAAGTAGAAGCCAAGAAGATAAGTCAACTATTAAGGCGTTGGAGGGAGGACAACTAGAAACTGGATAAAGGCTTCGCAAACAACAAGTTGGTAAAATTTCAATTTAATCCATAATAAGTTTTTAAAAGCTTAAGATTCAAACTACAATTGTAAAAAAAGTATTTGTTCGAAAGGTAAGCCTTCGTAATTACAGCTCTCGAACAAAATTATTACAGTTCCCGATTTTATTTCACTCGTTGCCTGAAATACAGCTGCTTCAAATTTAACATGACAGACTAGGGCTGGGCAAATACATATTTGCATGTTTTTCCTACTGAGCATAATAAGATAATTTTAAATGTGTACTTTAATATAATAGCTATTTATGCAACAAGTGCTAAAAGCCGACGTTTATGCACGAGACATGAGGCTGAGTTTCATAACATGTCTCGTGCATAAACGACTTTTAGCACGCGTTGCATACAATATCTTATCTACGACATTAATTGTACAGTTATTAATCCATAAATATCGATTTAACAAAGGTTTGCATCTACGACACTTCTAATTTATGTCATAATAAACAGTAGGCCATGCCGCGCGGGCGAATGTTTGCGAAGCCAGTACTGTCAAGGTCAGTTACGAAATGTAATTATTAATACTCCACATCTAACTGTATTCATTACATAACGCTTTAATTATTTCAAAAACATTTTACCTGTAACGCAAGAAGCAACTGGAGTAACTTTACAACTTCACTTCCAGTTCGAAATTGTAGTTTTATAACCTCACTTCACTTTTAGCACATGGACTAAAAGTAAACAGCTGATTTCCTTAACCACGCTAAACTATAAAACATCACTTTTAGTGAAACAAGCTAGCGCTAACAGGCCTACTTTTAGTAGTGGTCGTAGATAAAACCAATTTTATTTTGCATATACGTATTAATGGTTTACAGCATACGGCATAAGATTTAAGAGAATAAAAATTGCTGCTTTAGAAAAAACCACCTAAGCTTTCTACTAGAAACAAAAAATAGCTGTTTGGACAGAATTTCTTTTAAATTCAATTTTCTGTCTTTGACCTTCAAACAAGCATTACACATTGCACTAGTCTTTTTTGAAGAGTAAGTAAGTATTACTCCAAGAATTTCTGTTAATGATTAAAATTTGTCAGCGCTCATTTCTTGGAAATCCAATTTTTTTGGTGTACGAGGGAATTCGTCTACGAAATTATAGGGATTTAATTAAGAAAAGTTTAAATTATTAATAGTAAAATCCATCAAACAAGTTTTAAATGAGGAATTTTCTGTGGATTAACACAATAAACAAAATGTTGCTGTAAAAAAATCACATGTATTCAATTATTGACCCATAAGGTCTTGAAATGTCCCAAAAACATTTTTTCATGTATAAAAATATACTACAAGACAGTCGTCAATGATTTTTAGTTGAAAATATAAAAAGCGTATGATTATCCATTGCAGCAGGTAGTTTCTATATTATTTTTATAACAGTACCTATGTAGTTTACTTAACATAATGCCATGGGGCTAGTACATCTCGGCGCCGTCATCTTGGCGCTGCCACTTCGGCTCCGCCATCTCGGCGCGGGAACAGCTCAATGCCGGGACGCATTTTGGAACAATGCACCACGTTTCAGACAATGGAAGATATTCTAGCTCTCTGATTGGTTGTGACCGAACAGCAGTGCATTTTGGCAATCCAAACTGAAACGTGGTACATTTTGCCGCGATGTTCGCCATGCGATGCTGTCAAATAAAAGTGCTGTCGTGTACCTATGCGTGATGCATTATTTGTTTATTTATGTGTAGTATTCCCTACTAGTTTTTCCTCATCATAATGCAACCAACTTTGCCGTATAATGTGCCTGAAACATTTAAATTTTCTTTTAAAAAGATACAACATGAAAACATTACTCTACGCTGAAGTGAAAACCATTAAAGAATGTGATAAGTGCATTTGAGTTTCTTTTACATTATTTTTACGCGTAGAATACACCACTAGAATTTGGCACGTTCATCCTGACTCACTCAGTATAAGTAATCGTAAACCAGTTACAAATATCGAAGTTTTTAAAGGATAATTTACCTGCTATAATTACGATTAAAAACAATCATAGCCATAGTTTGGATACTGCTGATGCATTAGGTTCATTGCCTGCTTCAACTGTCACGAGAATGAAATTTGAAAATTATTTTCAAGCTGGATTAGGTATTACTGAAGCCATTAATTATCATATTTCCAAATTGGAATTAGAAATTGAAGAAACAGACATAGCCAAGGGTTTAGTGAATTCAAAATATCGCACAATAAGATACTGGTATGATTGCTGTAAAAAATTTCACCTTGGTCCACGTGCTGGTGTTGGCGTTTTGAAGGTACGTATTTATTAACCTACCCTAAATTTCTTATATTACTTATATTTTAATTACAGAAATAAAAATAAAAATTAGGCGAATATGAAAAATTAGGAATTACTATAGAAGTTCAAGAAGACCCATTTAGCATCGTTATTGTAACACCTTTAATGAACAGGGTTCATCAGTTAGCAACTGCGAGTGATATTGTTTTTGTAGATAGCACTGCCTTCTGCGATTCGGAACATATTTCAATAACGTTTATATTAACAGTGCGGTAGCTGTGCCTCTTATCATTATAATAATAATAACTAAGACGCAGACTATAGTAGATTATACATCAGCATTTCTACTTGTCAAAAAAGTTGTTGGAAATATGCGTTCGGTGGAAAAGGTGCACCAAAATTATATATGACTGACGATAGTGACGCAGAGGAGGGGGGGGGGGGGGAAGCTGCATGCAGTATTTCCAAAGGTCAAACTGCTACTATATAGTTTTCACATTGGACAAGCTGTATGAAGATGGGCTTTGGGAGAAAAAACATGCAATTTTGAAAGATGATCGTCCAATCTTTTAATAGTACAGTAGAACTCGGTTATAACGAATTCCACGGGACCGCTATATTTGTTCGTAATAACCGTTATTCGTTATACCCAAGAAGGTCATAATTTGAGCAAATTTCCAACTTCCGTATAATATCTACTTTTTCGGAAACCGATAAAATTTTCCGTTTGACTCCCGACACTTTTCCACAACTAGAAAATGCGTAGGTACATACGGAATGTCAGTAAAGGAACGACCAAGATACATCCACTTGAAGATTTTTGTAACTCTTTTTGTTGCGTTATAGGCCAACGTCTTATAGCTATTGTACTTTTAATCCTGTAAAGGGTTTTGTTAAATGCAATAGCTAAGACGTGGCTATGACCCAACACTTTCGTTTTGCAGAATGCGATAACAGAACTGAGCCATAACATCGGGCGAAACCCATTAACGCTTTTCGAAGAACTGGATCCTGCAGGTAGCCGCTGGATTCTAAGAAAAACGGAGTTGCTTACAATGCCCACTATCTCGCGCTATTGTACAGAGTGCTAGAGAGAGCTAGAGAAAGTGGCCTACAAAATTTAACTGACCACTATTTTCCTAGAAAACCTTCTTTATTATAATGTTGCCACAACAAAATACCTAATATCTTTCAGTTACATTTTATTAGGAGATGAAAAGGATCAGTTCTGAGAATGTATTCTTAAATTTTGGTTCGTTATTCCCGTGAAACGAATTCGTAATAAACATGAAATACATGCATTAAATCAAATGTAATTCAAATATACCTTCAAAATTATTCGTTATAAACGTGAATTCGCTGTAACCGTGATCGTTAAAAGCGAGTTCTACCGTATATTATTATAACGGGTGTCTTAAAATGAATTACATCTAGTATGCTTTGAATTTCCCATAATGCAATCCAAACCTTTACTTAAAATTGGCAAGACTATAAGTCTATGTCAAATTCGACGTTAGCAGGTTAGGTTTTGCGTCAGTTTTGACACAAACTGACGCAAAACATAACCTGATAACTTCGAATTTGACATAGATTAATTAGGTTAATTACCAACAGATGCCTAAAACGCTTGGAAAAGTTAAATCATAGAGGAAGCTGGGATACATATTTAAGTACTTTTGGAACAAATATCGCATTAAGACAAAGGTATGGAGTAGCCTCGGGAGTAGCAATACGTGTTCAACCTACAGCAATAACTAGCAAAAAAGCTGGTGTCACGAGGGAAAGTAGGTTACCATGCAGGCGCCAACTATGCAGCGACAGCGAGTCATGTAATACTACCAAAAGAAAGCGAAAATTAGCTTATAATGTACGAAGAAATATGACGACTGCTAAATCGCATGGTGCAGGTCATTAATACCTTTTTAAACATATGCCTATGTTATAGTATCTACTTAAGTGTATAATATTTTGTTTTAGGATATATTTTTTAGTATATTGCCACGTATTCAACTTGGATATGCAATTGCAATGTTACCCCATATAATATATAAAAAAAGTTGAATTTTTTAATATCTAGTTTGTAACGAAATGACACAATATAAACGGCAGTTTATTTACTGGGTAATCAAATACAGCATAATATACCTTTATGAAGTCGGTTAATATATGAATGTCTTATACTTTATATTGTAAAGGTGACTAAGCCCATTTGGTAAGGCAAAATGTACCACGTTTCAGTTTGTATTGCCAAAATGTACCGCTGTTCGGTCACAACCAATCAGAGAGCTAGAATATTTGCCGTTGACCGAAACGTGGTGCACTGTGCCAAAATGCTGCCGGGACAATCCGGCGCGCAGTTATCTCGGCGCCAGCCAATTTGGTGCAGAGCCATCTCGGCGCCAGCCAATTTGGCGCAGGGCCATCTCGGCGCCGAATTCAAATTCGTAAACTACTGTGTGTACCACGTAATAAAATCATTATAAACAAGTAATAAAACCAGCAAAGAAGATGAAGTATCAAAAATTGGAAGCCAGGATTTTGAGGTTAGTTTAAACTTACAACAGGAATTATTGCATTACCTTTTTACATGGTATGCATTATTATGTATATAAATTTTATGTGTAATTAAGTTTATTTATAATTTTAAATTTATTTGTATTACTTATCTGTATTATACATTTTACACATAGTTTTTAATAAAACTATTATATTTGATCTTGTTTAATTTATTAGTAAAACCTTATAATTTTGCAACTTATACTGCCACATCAAACACAGTTATGGCCAAAAAGCTAGTATCAAATGGATTTTTTTTAATTTAGAGTTTCTTGGAAAATCAAACAACGGTGACCAGAAGTGGTTGAAAAGTTATTACAACTGGGTCAACTTCCGTTATCACTAAAATTCAACATTTTTTAAAACAATTACGAAAGATGCATTTACTAGTAAAGACAGGGTCAAATTTTACGAAAAAAGTTGTTGTCTGGCCTTGAGATTGTTGAGTCAGCTAAAACTAATAAAAAATAAATCGTATAGAAATCTTGCTTAATTTCCGAAAAGTAGCACTTTTTGGAGGTATACAACTTCCAAAACACCATTTTTTCCCTTAGTGAAAATCACTCAATATATCTAATACCGGCTAAATAGGTCTTCGGATAAGCACAAATTATTGCCGTATAAAGCTTTTATGAAAAGCAAAAATAAAAATGTTTCCCATTTGATGGCGATTTTTTTGTGGTCATTGTATATTTTTTTAAACCAAATCTGCGCCGAGATGGCCCTGCACCAAATCGGCTTGCGCCGGTATTTTTAGAGCATATATTAAAGCATATACTGTGCATATATAACATATTTTTAGTGGTATATTTTAGAGCATATATTAAAGCATATACTGTGCATATACAGCATATCTGCCCAACCCTATTAATGATTTGTAGACCAGCGATTTGAGGCAACCCCACAAAAATCACATGGTAGCGAACAAAACGGCCAAGCTATTGAACCGGCTCTGCCAATCCAGTGATCGGAGATGTATAGTTGAAGTGTTCACTTTAAGCCTTTTTTCTAGGCTGGTTGGTGCATCTACTTTTCGGGTTCTTTTTCAGTCTCCCATCGTAAACTAATTCTTCAGACTGGTAACAGTTTACTTTAGCATGAAACGCTTACAAACAGGGTTTTTTGGAATCCTTAGAAAAAGGCCATGCAGAACAAAAAGTAAGTACAGAGCAGTCGGCGGAAAGACGTTTTAAATACAAAACTTACAAAAATCCATCAGAAATTCCGAAAAACATGAAAATCACCGTCGAAATGACATAAACACGTCATTTTATTTCGATGCGCACGCAACGCAGACTGGAGCTCGAATATGTTATTAAAGGTCGCAAAACACCAGGGGCGGCACCCATTGATTTAAAATAAATAGATAGAATGATCTAAAACTCCAGTATAGTAGACCACAACCTTTTAGTGGGTACTAAGTACACACAAATCTTAAACTGCAGCTAACCTAAAATAGCTCCTGGCATGAGACAGAAGTGGTCTACGATACTGCATTTTTATAGAGCTTGTAAATGGCGTTTACTATAGAAAAATCGGGAAAATTTTAGTATAGCGTCCCCACTGGGTTTGACGTTTGCCGCGCAAGCTCAGAAAACCTCCGAAAAGCAGTGGTTTCCAAACAAATGGTAGAACATTGTGTACTACGTACACACAAATCTTAAACTGCAGCTAACCTAAAATAGCTCCTGCGCATGAGACAGAAGTGGTCTGCGCTACTGCATTTTAGTCAAAGTATTTACTCCATACTTTTATACTCGTTGGGGCTGCGCCTCACCGTTTAGGTATTTTAACGACAGTTGGCAACGCAGCTATCGCTGGAAGTGTCAATTGTGTTAGTTGAGGTACATTTTAGTTTGGTATTTACTTGGTGAAAATATACATTTTTCGCCTCTTCCGACAACAGATTCGAGTGCAAAACTACTTCCAAAGGTTGCAATTTAAGCGTTTCAAGCTAAAGTAAATAATTACCTTTAGACTGTTTTATTGGTTACATGGCTCAGTTGCTGTAGAAAAAGAAATAAATATGTAGTCATTCGGCAATTGTACTATTTCTTGACATTAAATAACTTGCCTAGCCACACGAAAAGAATTTACAGACAGTATTCTGTAGCAGTAAAGTGCACGCCGTTGCCGTTAAATGGTGCTGAAGGAAGTAAGCCCGATCTGAGCCGGAGTAAGTCTAATCGGTGACGATGCAGCGTGACCGATGCACGCAGCTTCACTGACTTATATATATCATCATACCATTTGTGTGCCCAATTTTCGAAAAACCTTGTATAAAACAATCAAAGTAATCGTGAACAGTTTATACATGAATTTTAAATTATGTTTTTAAGCATTAAACTGAAATTTCGTAAATAATCGAAAAGGTGGCCGTCGGTTAAATGACGACAGGACTAACATATCATAAAAACACAAATTCCTTGCTGGTTAATGTAACCTTCATAGCAAAATATGAAGAAAAAAGAAGTAAAATATTATTAAATTGTAGGAAGCTGCCAGATAAACGGCAATAGAATTGGGAATAAATAAATGCATGGTTTTAAAGAAAGCAGTCTCTATTATCTAGAGACGAATTTAAACATATAGGCCAATGAGAAGACGCAAATGTATGTGTACGGTTACGGCCAAATAAAAACGACCACCATTTTGACATTCTATGTCATTTTCATAAATTTTGGTAAATCAGGCTTGTACTTGACATTACCTTGACAATTTGAATTCTTAATATGTCATTTTTAATTGTTATGTTTCTTAGGTGATTTAATACCAATTCACAATAGAGTAAAGCACTGCCCGGTTTTATTTGCCCGTAACTGTACCTTAAATAATGAACTAACAAGTAGAACAATTTCAAGGGCAGCAAAAATATGCATGTACATAACAATGGGGCGTGTCGCGTATGAGGTATGGTCATCACAGAAAGCTGAGGAAGTCGCTCCTATATACTTAGGAATATAAAGTTTCAAAAAAAAAATCGGTGAAAACAAGTTGATAACAAAGAAGAAACAATTACATGAAAATGTTATTTTTCCATTTTAGCATAATTAGAAATAATAAAGCTCAAATGCAACATTTGATGGATAATATCACAACAATACAGAACAGAATTCCTTGAAAATTTTTGAAAGCAACTCTAACAGCAGCAAGGAGCAAAAAATGCAAGATGACTTGGATGTATCGGAAAAGTAAAACAGAAAATCAGAAGAACTGATGTTAAATAGTTGACCAAGCGCCATGAGCCTACCACAGATATTGTAAGAAAAGAACGTTATAAATGAAATTGTAGAAAAATAAACACATAGAACGATGGAAAGTGCAAAATTTAGTTTAATACTGCAAATCAAGGAGAAGACACAGCATTAAACTCAAACTCGCATTTATTTCCATAGTGCAGCTAGATAGTGTTAATAAACTATTGCATATAATATATCTCAGACTGTATGTATTATACGTAAAAGTACAACTACACAGTCATTCAATCAATTAATTTCTAAACTGATTTGTAACAAACTTTCGGTATTTTAAAGAACTCCCCCAATTTGCTTAAAAATTAGTACTACTTTTTACTTCCTTTTACGATAAAGGAAGTATTGGATTCACCCCAAAAATTCGAAATTGAGTTTTTAACAGATGTTCACGTTTTAGAATCCCCTGAACCTAAAAACATATTTTTGTTCATTGGTCTGTCTGTCTGCTGTGTGTCTGTCTCTCTGTCTGTAAACAGAATATCTCAAAAACAAAAACTAGAGCATTACATTACACTACATATACAGGGTGATTTTAAAATGTTTCGCCAAACTTCGGGGTATTGTTCTACACACCAAGGCAAGTAAAAAAGTCCATGTAAACATGTGTCCGAAAATCGCGCGTTTCCGAGTTACGAGCAATTTTTGAACTTGGGAAGTAGTCCAGTCAAATGGTGCTCAAAAAGGGCGAATAGGGGAGAGGTTTGGTGGAGTTCTGATATTTGGTTCCTATATGTTTTTTGGGTCGCTGTACACGAATATCAGGTTTTCCAACAAGAATTTTGACCGGAAACACGTTTTTTAAGCAAAAACCGTGTAATAAATCGTTTTTTTAGTTTTTTTAGAATTACTCGAAAACTATACAATTTCGTAAATATTGAACCTATATGAAATAAAAGAGAGTAAAATTTCTTACATTTTATGTACTAGCGGTTTTTTCTCCGATCAATCGTTCAGCCGCTAGAGCGCCGCGAAGTTAGGTGTTAAAAGGGAATTATGCCAGTTTATTTCAAAGTAACTCGAAAACTATACATTTTTCGTAAATCAACAATGGTATATGAAATGAATCTTCATAATTGAAATGTTGGCAAACTCGATACTTGCGTACAGCGACCTAAAAACCATATAGGAACCAAATATAAAAACTCCAAAACTTTCCCCTATTTTCTACCATTTGACTGGACTATAATTTTGCGGCGCTCTCGCGGCTGAACGATTGATCGGAGAAAAAAACCTCACATACATAAAGTGTAGGAAACTGTGTCCTCTTTTATTTCATATAGGTTCAATATTTATAAATAATGGACATCTTTTGGGTACTTTTAGAAAAACTAAAAAAAATCGGTTTTTACAAGGTTTTTACTTAAAAAAACTTGTTTCCGCTCAAAAATTTTATTGAAAAACCTGATATTCGTGCACAGCGACCCAAAAAACATATAGGAACCAAATATCAGAACTCCACCAAAACTCTCCCCTATTCGCCCTTTTTGAGCACCAATTGACTGGACTACTTCGCAAGTTCAAAAATTGCTCGTAACTCGGAAACGCGCGATTTTCGGACACATGTTTATATGGACTTTTTTACTTGCCTTGGTGTGTAGAACAATACTCCGAAGTTTGGCGAAACATTTTAAAATCACCCTGTATATATAAATTATTGAACAACTTGAAAGTCAATTACACAATATCAAAATTAAATTAAAAGCATGAATTTTGTTCTTACTGTGTCACAAAAAGTAAAAAGGTTCTTTTAGCAACAAGGTCAAATGAATTATTAAGTATAAAAATCTGATGTGCTACACGCACACAACTACCTTTTACAGTAATTTTGTAATTGGCCAAAAATTTGATTTTTAATTTCTAAGCATTTGTCAAAAATTTTCAAAAATTACAAATTCTACAGAAAGCGTAAAATAGAGCTCTAGTTGAAGAGCCAAATTTTCTCGAAAATTCTAAATTTAAAAATGTAATAATATACCGGGTGTTCTATTTAAAATAGGAGTTAATAAAAAATAGGAAAGAAGGAACCCATTTTAGAGGTATTCAACTGGAAAATGTCCCATCAATACACATTGCAAATGTAATAAAAATGTCAAGTTTGAAAAAAATCGTTAGAGCCGTTTTTGAAAAAATCGAAAAAACTGCAAAATTACAGGAGTAAACGTCATACTTCCGGTTATGGTATTTTATTCGAAAGCTGCGATAGCACATCTAGATAGTAGTCGGTAATCTAAGGCTGAGACAGAAAACTAAATCTCCAGAATGGAAGTGTCAAGGGATTCTAGATTATACTCGAAATTTGTTAGAGAAACTGTTTTACAAATTACAAGTTTGGCGTGATATCTAATACTTCAATTATTCTAAACAAAACGAGTTAAAATCGAATTTAGTGCAGAATTAGTACTTGGTGACACTGACTACAGACAAGGAATTGTGACGTAATCATAGATAACATCCTGAAAGTCTAATAGCTCAGCCTCTTTTGATAAAGTTTATGTTTTCGCCTAGCAACATTTTCTCGTAAGATAAGCGAAACTTTCTAAGGGAACAGTTAATTAGGATTTAATGGCATATGCTTGAAATCAGGTTAGGGTAACAGATCTTGATCAAAATGACTCTTTTGTATGAACTTCCAAATGCAAATCTGAACAAATTGAGTTAATCGCATGCAATTTGCTAAGAAATTCTGCTATCTAAACACTTATGCTAAATCTTCTAATATCGTTTCTTAAAGCAGTAAAACTTTTCAAATTTTCACTTTATTTTATTATCAGTATCTTCGTCAATTAACTCTGCAGCATAACAATTCAAATCTTGAACTACCACACAACAAACCGACTAAATAGACAGAATACTTGTTGAAGGTGTAATAAGCGCATATTACAAAATTGAAGTTAGGTTGGGGTACAAAATAAGTAGACGCGCGCTTGATGAATTGATCATTATTACAAAAACTGAGGTAAGAGATCGTTAAGGATGGAATACTACATCATATCATTACTGTCTAATTTAGCTCGAACGAATAATCACGTAAATAACATGCATTGAAATATCTGATAGAATTCGTTTTTATCCAAACGCCTTCTGGAAGCAATTATTTGTGCCGCCCCCGCAGTGCCATTAAACATTCACAATGGAGAAAAGACCAGTTGTCTTGTTAAATTCAATTGGACGCAGACAAAAGAGCCTGAAAAGTGATTAACAAGGAGATTTTCGTGAAAACGCAGGGCAGCGTCTGGCTGCAGTAAGTGAAAACTCATGTCATTAGAAAAGTGCCACTTGCGGGAAAGCGCATAACGCACTGCATACTCGACAGCCATTTTCTATTCACCTCCGGCAAATCGTAAACTGAAGGAAAACACGATAAGTCATGGCAGCCTTTCGCATTCTCGTAACTCGTAAGCAGTGTTTAATCGGGATCTCGGAGAGGTAAGACCTCGTGAGAGGCGCCGCAATATTTCATTCGGCAAAGATTAAGGTAAAATTACAACAGATTCGTATTTACATCACGTTCCGGGGATTTTGCCAAAGAAGGCTGAGGCAATTAAAGATTGCAATGAACAACAAACGAGCTTGTCGCCGGCACGTTTCGTTCTGCCTCTAAGTGGCGTTCAAATTAAGAACTTTTAAGAACATTTTGGGATGGCATCGGGCAATTTCTCTTCCGCTTCTCTGGCAGTTGTTGTTTTATCGTCAGAACAAAATGAAATGAAAGCATCCACTAGCTAAATGCATTAGAACGCAAATCCATCTTGACTCCTTAGTGCGTATACAAGACCGCGAAAGAAAATATAATTTTTAAACTGTATTCATATACTTACCGTAGTTTTATTATAGTTGTATCCTATGAGTATACACCTGATTTAAGGTGAATATCTGATGTACTCGCTATTGACAAATTAATATTTCTTGATTGCCTTTAAATTGTTTTATAGTAGTTAATATTTCCTTAAGGACTCACAGCTTGTGAGTAAGGAAACTGGCAATTCCAAGATACCCTAGCTGGAGTTGACTCTCCTTGAACTAGTCTAGAATGAAGTCCCTCCACCTTTACCTTTCCTATCGGCCTCCCTTCATCGACTCTTCATATTTTCAGACCCCGACGCTGTGAGATTAACCAGGCGTTGGGGCCTCTACTTTCACCACTCTCAAGAAATTTGATCAACGTTTTCAATTTCGAAAAATATAGTTTAAATCTTGTTAAAAAGGAATCTCGGCTTAGACCGCGTAGTCTTTGTAGATGAACGCCCAGCTTAATAAGCCTTGCACTTTGTGAATTCGAGCAAGAATCTACGAGATGGCTATACTCTTTGGTACATACGTAAGCAGATTTGGCCTCGTTGCTGTCCAGGCTTTCTCAAATGGTATTATACGTTAGAGTTTGTATATTATAGTTGTAAACCTTATTTTTGTCTTCACTGTGATTAAAATGTAACAAAGTTACAATACAACATCTATTAGAAAAACTTAACATTATTTTCACTACTATTTAACTTAATTAAAAATCAAGATTACTAAATTTATTACACAATTCAGAATTACGAATAGAACACAACAGTCTTTGAAATATAAAAATTTAATTAAAAGGTATCAGAATGAAAATGGGAAATTTCTACACATGCTAGAAACCAGAATCAAAAAAATATATTGGAACAACACAAAGACTTATTTTTCGAAACATTCCTATTTTATAGTCTTTATTTTCTAGTATAGCGAAATACAAAAAAAAAACATCAAGAATACAAGTTAATTATTTAACGTAGTATTATAAAAAATTTCATAATTAAATACAATGGATAAAAATGGTGTCCGATTATCTAAAGACAACACATGCAAGTCTGGAATTTACAAACGGAATTATGAAGCCGTGGCCTTCAATATTATTAAATGTATTGACGTCAAACCCAAAAAACTGTGTGTCATTAGAAAAAGTAAAATCGCTCCCCTCGAAACATATATCGAGTACAAAAATCGGTAATATGTTAATAAAGCATGCAGTTACATTGTTTTCCCTTTACATAATATATTGCAATGGTTATGACAGCTGCACATTGGGCTTGCCATATTTATGTTTGTAATAGTTTGATCTGTGTTGTTATATTATAATGAAGATGATAAAATAAATAGCAATTACCACTACATGCAAATATTCTTTTATTTAGGTCAAATTTCGACTGACTAAGTAACTCACTGGGTTCGTTAATTATTTATAAAGTTAACAGTATTGTGCCCTTTATTATACTTAATCTATCTGCAATTTAATCTTACAGAGGCTAGCTCGGTAGGCAAGATGACTCATATCTCAAAGCTGGGTTCCCTGATACGTTAATATTAAACTCGTGTGATACGCCACTGGAATATAAATTTAACTCGATCGCGCAGACGCTATTTCTGTCAAACTCCTAGCACAAATCGGTTTATTTTGGTTAGTGTTTCGTTTTTGTAATTTAAACTAATAAAAGGTGTTTTATGAGCGATTTATCAGGTAACTTTTGAATTATCGCGCTCTTAGCTTCACTGATTCTCATTTGTTTTCAGGCAAAAACCTCCACTACGTTGTTAAAACATATTTTTTTTGGAGCGTCGCTATGGGATCAACATAACCTCAAACTTGATTATAGCAATTACTGGATATTTGATTTTTGATGGATGCTAAACTCTGTCTGGGTCTCGTTCATGAAGGTTTGCTCTAGTAGTCATGCGAATTTCCGGTTGCCAACACCGTTACTTTTAGTAAAATTTTGGTACCTTGTCGATGAAAGCTGCGGCAGCTCATTCGGACTGCAGCTCCTGGCGATATCTGTCGGATGCGGGGTCCTGCGGTGCTGCTGGCATTGTGGGAGCCTGCTATACGCTGTGCTGGTATGCTGCTGCTAAAATCTTGGGCTCAGAAATTCAAAATGTGCCCTGATTGATGTTCGGAAACTGCGTTGGCTTCCCCGATGTCCTCGGGATGTGGTCAAGATGAAAAATTATGTTTGGTGAGGAAAAACGTTTCCCACATTCTCACAGGTGCACGAACAATTACTCAACACACTGGTGTACTTTTTATCGATAAAATTAATGAATTAATAGGTAAAATATGTAAATTTCAGAGAGCACAAGAACTGCTTGTCATTCAATAATTTTATTCAATTGTCCCTCTTTGCTGGTCGTTAATAACAATTGCCAATCTAACTTATACAAAACAGAAATTGACCAAATACAATAACTCCTTACACTAATATTTCTTATAACTAAAATGTTTGTCAAAAATACTATTTCTAAATTATTGTCCTTTCAATTCGGTTTTAAATTGTCTCATAGTGCCACTACACTTTGCTTTATGTAAATTGTCCTTATCACTCACGTAATTACACTGTCTTGTTTGTTCAATCACCAATTTTGTTTCACATCCTGCTGTGTCCTTTTCTTGTAATTTTCTTAACTGTTCGCTTTTCTCCAAATTTTCGAATATTTCTGTCCCATAATTATAATTGCCTTGTTCTGTTTGGTTTATGCTCGTTGCAACATATTATCGTAATTCTGCTTCTATTACCTTTATTTAATTATTCTGACATCTACGCTTCAATTAACGCGCACATACTGTAAACCTTTCTGTGACATTTCTATTTATTTTGGTTCGGCTTTAATTTCCCACAAGCTTGTTATTTTTGGCTAATTTGGAGTTATCGATTCCAATCTATGAAAAACGAGCTCTGCTCTTTGCCTTTTCTATTCAATTCAACTCATTACTAACAGCATTTCTTTGTAAATGTAATTACGGATTGAAATTTACGTTTAATCTTGCAGTTGCATGAACTACCCCAACTCTGTGCTATCTGACTTGCTTTATTTATTTGTTGTGCTGCAAGCAGGGTTGAGTAGCGGGCTCAATACCATCTCAATATATTTTATTTGCATTTGAAGTATTTTAGCCGCTACAGCTTAGTCCATACATTTTCAACATAGTACATATATTATGATCTTGAACAGAAAAGTAGTAGTGGATTCGTTTTTTACTTCCCTCATCTAAAAGATGAAGAAGTATTATAATGGTAGGTTCTTCCGGGTTATGCCGTGGTCGTTGATTTGAACTTGACGTTTCGCTGCTCATGCTGTCAGCTTCTTCAGAAGTTTTCTAAAGACTGATGTTGGTGCCTTTTACTCCTGGTTATATACCGAGGGGTCGCTACGGTTGTTTGTCGTTTTTTCGCTTGGTTGCTCACGTAAAACTTGTTTATGGATGGATTGGTTTTGCAGAGCTACCTTCCATGTGTTACTAAGGCGATAGCCGTCTTCTCGATTTAAATTGTTTGGATTTTTAATAATTTCTAGGGATTCCCGGATAACACAAGGAAAGTATTTTTTAGTTCTGGCTTGTATGTTTACGGAGTCGTAATTTATTCTGTGGTCCTCTGGTGTCCTAGTAAGTGTTCTGCGATTGCTGATTTTTGTATGTTTCCAAGTCGTGTGTAGTTCTGGTGTTCTTTTATTCGACATTGAATGCTTCTTCCCGTTTGTCCGATGTAAGATTTGCCACAAGTACATTGGAGCTGGTAAACGCCTTCTGTCTGTAGTCTGGGCAAAGAATCCTTGTTGGAGGGGATCAATTGTTCGACCTTTCTTATTGTACCATAGCGGACTCCAATGTTCGTTTTATCTAATACCTTTCTTATTCTGTCGGTTACTCCGGCGATGAAAGGAAGGCAGGTGTAATTAATAGGTTTAGGTATAGGTTCTTTCGGTTTTATGGTATATTGGCAGGCTTTCTTGATGTCTCGTCGACTGTAGCCATTCCTGAGTAAGGCTTCTTCCACATGACTCAATTCTCGATAAAAAATTTCACCCGTTAAAAAAATTATACTTAAGCAAATCAACTGATGAAAATTAAGAATAAACGCATTCCTGGAAAAGTTAGAACAACCAAGTGAACCTATAAAGCATGTCACATCAGGAGAATTAAAAATAATATCAAAAATTACCTTAATCTCAAAAGAGCTCCAGAATACGATCTGATCACAAAAAACGTGATGAAGTAGTCAACTCGGAAAGAGATAGCTATCTCGACACAACCCTTTAATACCCGCCAAATGAGCTTACTTACGTATTACACCAACCAATCAGCCTATTACGGAAAATGGCAAAAATCTTGCGTTTCAGAAAAATCTGGTGTGATGCACGCACACAACTTCCTTTACAGTAATCTTACAATTAGCTCAAAAATTTGATTTTTAATTTCTAAGCATTTGACAAAAATTTTCAAAAATTACAAATACTACAAAAACGGTACAAAATAGTTAGCTCAAGAAACAAATTTTCTCTAAAATTTTAAGCTGAATTAAAAATGTAATAATATACCGGGCGTTCTATTTAAAATAAAAGTTAATAAAACGATAGGACAAAAAACAAGAGAATATATATTATTATGAATGTGGCTATATAAAGCTATACTTTTTATTAAACTGTTGCCCTGTTAAATTCAATAATTATTCTTCAATAACAATAAATCAAATTCTCTTATCTCAGGTGGTTCGCCAAATGAAGATCTCTATCTATTAATTGAATGTTAGTATTTTAATTAATGACGTTTAATGTCAAACTGATTTCTAAATCTCAACAAACCAGGTAAACTGACAACTGTATCTTACATTAACATTTACTACAATTCAAAATTACCTATGTAAGTACTTACTCAACTTTATGTTGTCACTTTTAAAATTGACAGTTATTTAAAATGATTTGTCAACTTATCTTAACAAACCTTAATAGCTGCTTACGCTTTCACTGCAAACACCAACCACCACTGGACCTTATATTCAATAGCCTGCAGCACTCAATGTACCATTCACTAACAACAACCCCTTTAAATGGTACATGAATCCTTTCAATTTCCTTCGATCTGTCAAACCAACTGCTTAAATCTCCAATTCCAGTCCTGTCACCTCCTGGATGTTACCGCCGTACGATCCTAGTTCCTGCAAACTCTCTCTGGTTCTGTTAAGTCACGTTAACTACCTTGGCATCAAAATCCTGTCCTGGCTCCTACTGGAAAGCACTGTTTCTCCCAAATGTTACTGCTCCTTCTAGATGTCCAAGTCACAGCTGTCGTCCCTCTTAGATGTCTCCAACAGACAATTTAAATCCTGGTAAGTTTCTTTCTTTTGATAAATTCCAATTCTAACTTTGTTCCATTTATTTGCAGATACTTTAATGTCTCAAGCAACATACACCAAATGTCCAAATCAAATTATAAATGGTAAAATACCTCTTCTTATGTCTTGTACGTATGAATAAATCCAAATTCCATTAACTAGTATTAAGTCCTTTATTGCATTTCAATTAATTGTATCTGTAGCTCTTCTTATTACACAGTATCACAATATTCTTTCCAATTTTTAATATTTCATTTGATCTTCACCTCGGAGATTTTTTTTAAGCCTTTTCTTAATTTGTAAGTTCAAAATTACATAAATTAAGGCAGAGATTCGATTTTTTATTCTTCCAAAATTATCATATCTAAAATACGTACATGCTTTTATGAGTTGTTTTATGTAACTAACTTTTTAAACAAAAACTTGTTCTGGTTGGATACTATTCTTACTACACCCTTACGTATTTTAAATTATCCATTATTTACAATTTAACAATTCACATTATCATTATAACACATTTGTCAATCGTTACCTTGGCTTGTATTTTATTAAAATTTTATGTAACTTTTAAATTAACATATTCAATCAATACCAAAATCTCTTCTCTCATTGTTTCAATTAAATTTTTTAATAATATTTGAAATTTTTAACCCCAATCAAGATCTTCTAGGTCGTCCTTTTTTCCTTCTCTCGTTTGAAATCCATTCCACGGCATCTTTTGGTAATCTTCCATCTACCATTCTTCTCACATGTCCATACCAAGTTAGCTGTTTTCTTTGTATATCGTCCAGTAGCGTTTCTTGTAAGTTCATCATCTCTTTGATTCTTTCATTTCTTATCCTCTCCCTTCTTGAAATTCTACATGAGTAGTGCATCCATCTCAACCGTTGATATTTTTCTTTTGTCGGCTTCCGTAATCCTTCACGCTTCTGCTCCATACAAAGTTATACTTTTTACCACTATGTTCTAGATATCTAATTTTCTTCTCTTTGAGATGTCTTTATGCTACCATATCTCATTTAACCTCTTTATAGCTCTGCGTCCTTGTCTTACTCGTTCCTTTATCTCTGTCTTCTTTATCAATTTCCACCTCTAAATTGATACACATTAAAATGTAATAAAAATGTAAAGTTTGAAGAAAATCGTTTAAGCAGTTTTTGAAAAAATAAAAAAAACTGAAAAATCACAAAAGTAAACACCTACTTCCGGTTATGCGATTTTCTTCAAAAGCTTTCTGTCTCATCTACATAGTACACAAAACTTATATATGAAGTTTCAACGCCATACCTCTTTTCGTTTCCGAGATATTCGGTTTACAGACACACAGACAGATAGACCAGTGAACAAAAATATGTTTTTTGGGTTCAGGGGACTCTAAAGCGTGAATATCAGTTGAAAACTCAATTTCGAATTGTTGGGGTGAATCCAATACTTCCTTTATCGTAAAAGAAAGCAAAAAAGAGTACAAGACACCCGTCGCTGAACGCAATATGATTTCTGATTATCATTTCAGTTTGAGAAATCAGCACGTTACCAATGGTCAAGTATAGCGAGTAATCAACATTATAAAAAATATCTTTGCAGAAGAATAGGTTTTGAGTAGCAATATTCCGCATTGTCAGTCATCCTTCCACAAGGTTAAGCATCAATTGCTACATGCTAAACTGACTAAAAACCTGCCAGAGGCAACTTACATTAGACTTCTACTTGCAAGAAATACTTCTCTGCGTAAGAGATAAAGCCGAGATAACACTTTTATCCCCGATAACATCAGGCGTTCCGCACGAAAGCGTGTTGACACAAAAACTGTATCTGATCTATATACCTGACCTGCCAGCAAACATGATTGTCACCACAATATCTATCTAAGACTCTAGTGGTAAAAACTATTAATTTTTATCACTAAACATGAATATTAATGAGGCATTTAACATGTGTTTCATACAAGAATGTTTTAAATTGAGGTGTAGTCAAGTTAAAAAAACAAAGAATTGCGTTTCCCCTTATCGGTATGAGTAAAGTTTATAGTATACTAGTGAGTCACCCGAACTACGCTTCGGTTCGCTAATTTAAGAGAGATTCGTTAATATAAATTAAAAAAAAAAAGGATGCATCGACCGGGAATCGAACCCGAGTCGCCCAGTGTTTGGATAGTTTAATGTTGATACCGTTTACCAGTAATTTCAATTAGTTGATGTCAAATTCACCTAATATTTTATTAACTTAAGGCGTTACGTAATTTAAATTTTCAACCAATACTAACCGATTTTTTATTTTTATATAACTTTTGCCCATCTAAATATTTTGTTACGTAATACATTTCATGTTTATTTAATTGTGGTTTTCTTATGATATTGTGCATGCGATTTGTGTATGTATGTTTCAGTTGTAAAAGGAGTTTAGCCTGCTGTTCAAGTGAGTTCTTCGAAAGGTAGGTCTGTGGTGTTGTACTTGGCTCGCTAACCCGAATACTGCCAAGGTTATAGTTGGAAGTTATGCTTCCACTTTTCCTCAGTTGGTTCACCCATGCATTTTTCCCTAGTACGGAATTGTGGTAACGCCTTATCATTTTAAATCTGCTTTCCATATATTAGGCCGTTGCCCAGGGTTATCTCGTATCGGACCACCCCAGTTAGTTGGAAACTCTTTGTAACGGGCTGTAGCAGCGGTCCTATGTAATACATTCCCGATTTTGTGAGTCAGCTTACGCGATAGTCGTTTAGCTTTGTTTGACATGTCGTATATACCGATTTGTATCGTTACAAACTGGTTCGTTGTCGTAATTATAGTTTTAGCCTGTTACCAACTGGCAGTCCATCGTGGTCCCATAGTTTGTTTGGTCGTAGTTCTCGTTTTATCCCTCTACAAGCTGTCGGCCCAACGAGTAGATTTGTTCTTTCTCGTTAAGGCCCCATCCGTCGGTCGCTACAAACTGCCGCCCAACGTCTGGGGAGCTGTTTTTTTGTCTTTAACGATCTTTTAATTTTGGGTTTTTTTGGTTTAGAACCTTGTAGCATTATGTTTGCAAATGTCTTTTCATGTTTATTTTTACTTCTCGAAGTAGAGTTGGTAAGGCACGTTGTACCAACTTTTCCGTATATTAACGAATGGTCTCGAGCATTTTTTCTTATCGTATTGATTAGCTGTGACCCCTACTTTGAATTTAGCGTTATTTTTTTGTGTTTCATAGTAATTTTCGAGATTTTAAGAAAATTTCATATGCAGATAGCTTGGGACCGTGTTTTTTTCTTTGTTTATATTTCTTTTTTCTTGCATTTTCTTGTTTTTGATTTGTCTTTTCGTGTTTACTTGTCGTTTATTGCCTTTTCGTGTTTTTTTGTGTTTTTCCGTGTCTCTTCTTGTTTTAAGAATTCCGAGTAAGGAAAAATATAGTCCTTTGTTTTCATGAGCTCTTGTTAAAATCTTCACGTATATTTTTTGAGTAATGCCATTCGCGCTGTTGATATATCCGTGTTAGCAGTTTATTTTCGTAACAACTTATCGATGTTGATCTCCTTTTTCTTTGTTTTTATTCTAGTTTCTTGTCTTAGCAATTCCCGAGTAAGAAAAAATATATAGCCATTTCATACCGCCGTGATGTGTAGTTGCACTTTGTGCAAAATTTTTTCCGTTTCTGTAGGATTTAGTACCAATTTTCGATTATTGTTGTTTTGAATTAGTAGCTGGAATTTCGATTTCGTCTCGTTGATTTTGTTTAGCCTTAAGCTTATTTGAGACCATTTGTTATACCGTCCCGAACTGAATTAGACCTTAGTTTATCGATTTTGACGTTTCTTGATTACGGATTTTGAAGTGTTTTGTTGTTGTTTGTTGAGCCGCGTTGGTGTTTCGTAGGCAAGTTGAAAATCATTTTCACCTTCATTACCGTGTTTTGGCCTGTTGATAAGATGGGGTTTCGTATTGGTGTGCTTGGGAGAATCGCTTATGCGGTTTATTAGGTTTCTCAAATAATCTTCGTAGTTGGTTTTGCGTAGTTCTTTTCAATTGGCTGCTATTTCATTTGCATTGTTGTCATGTATCGCCCAGCTTCGTTTGCCGTCTTCATCGTGAACACCACTAACGTTCATCGCAGTGTCTTGCACAGTTACCGTCAGTATTTAGCGAGTCGGTTCCGCTGGTTGGATTGTTTCATACTTGTTGACATTTTGTTGTCGTTTGCCGTACTAGATTTGTCTGATGAAGTAATGGTGTTCTTTGTGAACGATTTTGTTGAAGTTTCTGAGCTTCGTGATGCGGCAATGCGCAAGCTGTTCACGTGAGGTTCCTTTAGTGGAAAGCATTTTTGACGTTTGTTGGGAAGTTTGTTTTTCCGGATTTTCTTTTAGTGTTGGGTGTTAGATAATATCCCATGGTTCCTCCTCAACCACTAGCTTTCCGTTGTGGTGCAGGCCTCCTTAGGTGTTTATGGCAGTGGTCTGAGACAGCAGCTGTGCAGTAGCATGGGACATCAATTGCCGCTAAGCCAAGCTCCTTAAAGGTACCATTTATATTGTTAATATAATTTACAGTGCTAATTTAAGTGTTCAGGGTGTTTCGCCAAAGTACAAACCAGTTTGCGTAACGCTGCTGCCATTGCTGCGTTTATTGTCTGGACCGTTACATTTTGTTGAACCATTATAGTTGTTTACCTGTCGCTATAATGCATTTATCGTCAGCTTTTATGATCCTGTTTAACTTGACGTAGTTGCAGATTGAAATGTGTCGCAACTGCAACTTGTTTAATTAAAAACCGCTTTTTGTTGCTGTTAATTGATTCAATATTTCTATAGTTTAATGTTGATACCGTTTACCAGTAATTTCAATAGTTGACGTCAAATTTATTAGCTTAAGACGTTACGTAGTTTAAATATTTAACCAATACTAACCCATTTTGTATTTCTATGTAACTTTTGCTCATCTAAATATTTTGTTAATACATTTCATTTTTATTTAATTGTGGTTTTCTTATGATATTGTGCATGCGATTTGTGTATGTATGTTTAAGTTGTAAAAGGAGTTTGGCTTGCTGTTCAAGTGAGTTCTTCGAAAGGTAGGTTTGTGGTGTTGTACTTAGCTTGCTAACGAGAATATTGGCAAGGTTATAGTTGAAAGGTGAATCCGTTATGCTTCCAACTTTCCTCAGTATGTTCACCTATGCATTTTTTCCTAGTATGGAATCGTGGTGACGTCTTATCATTTTAGATCTGCTTTTCGTAAATTAGGCCGCTGCCCAGGGTTATCTCGTGTCGGACCACCCCTCGCTCCACTGAAGTTTGTCGGTAACTCTTTGTAACGGGCTGGGGCAGCGGTCCTATGTAATACATTCCCGATTTTGTGAGTCACATTACTCGCTAGTCGTTTAGCTTTGTTTGACTTGCCGTGAATACCGATTCGTACCGTTACAAACTGGCTTGTTGTCGTAATTATCGCTTTAGCCTGTTACCAACTGACAGTCCATCGGGGTGCCATGTTTTGGTTAGTCGTAGTTGTCGTTTTATCCCATTACATGTTCTAATGGTAGTTCTGTTGTAAAGTACCGTTTTACTAAACAATTTTGGATGTAGAAATATAGTTCATTGCCATATGAAATTCGAAACGAAAATGATTTTGATAACACTATCGTTTGAGCTCTTCATCAAAATGGAACCAAAGAATATACTTCAACACATTATCAATAAAAACTAAACTAAAATTGACTTGTGGAAATTGAGATGCCTAAATCAAATCACGATGTATTTACTAAATTAAAAAGTTAATTACCACCAGTTACAATAAATATTAATTAAATAATTTATACTACAGACCATGCACATTCATTTGCTATACTCGGACGAAAATTGCAGGTGTCACTCCGCAACAAACCTCTTGTGCACAATGTCAATTCAATTTGGAGCTACGGGTTACAGCTCCGGAGAACAGCATCGAAAACGTATTTCAATCATCCAGAGGTTTCAAACAAAGGTATTACATCATGTGACTGATGATTCCTGGGTCGTCACAACTAATGATATTTACAATGATCTACAATTGTCCAAAATTTGTAAAATGATTGTCCATTACATTCAGTGCTTCGCAACGTATTAGCAATTAATTTTTCTGATAACAACCAGCAAACAAAACGTTGAAATAAAAAACGAGATAAGATTTGATGTATAAACTGCCAGTGTTATTAATTTGAATCATAACAGCGGAAAAAGTTAAGGAACCTTAGCAAGTAATGAAAACTTTATCTGCTTGAACGCTATTATTTCTTTCCAATTCTTGCAATCTTCATTAGACAAGAAAGCATTGCTTAACAGAGCAATCTGCGTATTTTCCAGCATGAAAATATATGTAACTATTGTAGTAATACCTAGGGATAGGCGCGTGATGTGAAAAAAGTCGGGTCACGCTGGAACACGGCGGGTCCCATCCTGAACATGAGTAATATTTAAAAATCGGGCAGTGCGCGTGAGTGAACGTGAGTGAAAATCTCCAAGGCGTGATTCACGTTTCATGTTAAAGTTAAATATTTAGTAACGAATAAAAAACTGCAGGGTGCTCGCTCCCCAGCTGCCCACCCATTTGGAAGATCTAGAGCCGGAGGTCATTGTACTTCTGTATGGCAGCTTGCAGTGACAGAGCTTTGCACCTTGTTGTGACTACAGTCAATCGCGTGCCTGCGTCTATAGGTAATCATGTAGAACTTACTTTTAGTTCCTCAGACGTAAAAGTACTTTCAAACTTAGGTATTAAAAATATTGCCTAGAAACATATACCTTCTTGTAGTCGTATGAGTAAGAGAAACGTCAATTCCACTGACAGCTGCCTTAGGTATTAAAAGTAATGTCTTTGAAGAAGTGTGTTTGCGAGAAATCAGTATTTCCCTTGTAAGCTATTTTAGTCAATTTTCATTTATTTCTTTTTGTGTCTACTATTCTGATTGCAACATATTACGTAAATTATTTCAAACTAGCTGAAACCCGCGGCATATGCCGCATTTAAAATGTACGACAAATGTAATAACTTTTGTTGCACTAAAGAAAGTTTTAAAAGCACGCTAGAGATTAAGCCGTTACTGTTATTGTTAAATAACTTGATTAATTATTATTTCTTTGTCATTTTAAACTGGCATTATTATTATTATCTCTATAATAACAACCATAAGTAACTGTTTATAATGTTTATATGCTAGCGAGTTGTTCTTAAATCGCTAGTGAATTAATAGTAACAAGAGATCAATTAAAAAACCAATTAGGGTAGGCTGTGATATATGTTATACGTTTGGCAGTACTGAAGTATATTGTCAGTCTATGTCAAATTCGAGATTTGGAGGTTATATTTTATGTCAGTCTGTGTCAAACAGCAAACAAAACCTAACCTACTAATCTCGAATTTGACATAGACTGACAATACACTTCAGTACTGCCAAACGTATAACACATATCACAGCCTACCCTAATTGGCTTTTTTATTGACCTCTTGTTAGATTGTTCTACAAGTTAAGAAAAGTGAAAGTTTTCCAGCGAATGTAAAAGTTTTACGTGAGCATGGAAGAATCACTTTTCCAATGTGTTGAACATGCAATTTTTCCGTGTAGTTGACAAAAATATCTTTTTAAATAATTTTCGTCAAAGTATGGAAGCGCAATGTTTACTGTACTGTATAAATACAGAGTCCGGCAACGAAGCAAAGATGGAAGATATTTCTAAAACTATAAGAGTTACATGAATATTGTGTATATAAAAGTTGGAGGTACGAAAGTGGTGCACATTCTTAAAATATTTTTGATTATACAGGGTGTCGCAAAAAAGTATGGCAAATCAAACTTACTTTTTTTTTAAATAGAATGCCCTATATTTGGGTAGCTTAAAAGTTTTGTATTCAAATACTCATCACTTTCATATAAAGTTGTACGGGTCTAAAGTCAACTGTTTTGGAGATATTAACGATTTTATGCAAAAAATGCTGAACTTCAGGCGACTGTTGTAAGCGACAGAAAACAATTGAATAAAGGAGAACGTTACCAAAAAATTATGATTTTTGTAAACTATCTTTCTCAAGTGTAAAATGGTGGATCTGGGTATTAATGTTATATAGGGTGCTCAATATTTGCAAATTTAATAATTTCGATTTTTTTTCAAATGGAACGCCCTGTATATTTTTGTATTTTTGAAGAGACATTTTAATGAGCTTTCTTTTGATATGTTACTTCATACTTCTAAGTTCAACTGTTTTTCAGATATGTGTGTTTGAACATAAAAACAATTTAAACCCCTTAAGATGCTTTATTTCAAGGGATAAAATTAACGCCCTTAAAATAGTGATTTAAACGCATGATCTCTCTAAAAATAAAAGCACAAAACCAGGTTTAGAAAATATAAATTCAGTCAGTGTTGATACAGGAAATTATAAACACGAAAAAAACGATAAATGCAGGAATAAATTAATTCCGGGGTCAAATTAAATCAGATAAAAAAAAACAAAGGCCAATACACCAACAGCTTTTACGTAATTACACTAAATGTTCAAATAGTTCTCCTTTCCTGCTCTGAGTATTAAAGCTGTACAGAGAATTCATAATCTGCAAATATAATTAGTTTGATTTATTTAAATGGAACACCCTGTATTTTTAAAAAGTACTTTTAATGAGCTTTCTTCTTCCACTTCATTTCCTATCTCAAAATTCGGTCGATTTTCAGATTTAATTTTCTCCTGCTTTTTTTCGCTTTTTTCGTATTGATTATTTCTAGTTTTGAGTTCTGGTTCAATTTTTGTATTTTAAGCTTGGTTTTAACTTTTGTTTGAAGAATTGAAGTGTTTAAATCATTATTTTAAAGGCGTTGGTTTTTTATCCCTTGAAGTAAAGCATCTTAAGGGTTTAAATTGTTTTTTATGTTTAAACTCGCATATCTGAAAAACAGTTGGAACTTAAGAGGTATGAAGTAGCATATCAAAAGAAAGATCATTAAAAGAGCTCTTCAGAAATACAAAAATATATAGGGCGTTCCATTTGAAAAAAAAAATCAAAATTAAATTTGCAAATATTGAGCACTCTGTATAACATTAATACCCAGATCCACCATTTTACACTTGAAAGATAGTTTACAAAAATCATAATTTTTTGGTAACGTTTTCCTTCATTCAATTGTTTTCTGTCGCTTACAGCAGCCGCCTGAAGTTCAGGAATTTTTTTGCATAAAATTGTAAATATCTCTAAAACAGTTGACGTTAGACCCATACAACTTGATATGAAAATGAGTATTTCAATACAAAACTTTTAAGCTACCTAAATATACGGCATTCTATTTAAAAAAAGTAAGTTTGACCCGCCACACTTTTTTGAGACACCCTGTATAATCAAAACTATTTTAGAAATGTGCACCACCTTAGTACCTACAACTTTTATATACGCAATATTTATGCAACTCTCATAGTTTTATTAATATTCATTGGACTGTAAAATATTCCTGTTGTTATCAAAACTGCTGTCTGTTGGTATGCCTAGAATTCGTTCACTAATCTTACTTTCTCATTTTTATGCGCGCGCAGTAAATTTGGCACTGTCAAATTTGCGTGTGTAACTCCATAAATAAAGAAAAGAGATAACTTTCGCCTTATTTGTTTACATTTTATTTAAAATCAGCCATTTTCAAGAATAACACCACACTTGGTGAATTTATTTGGTAAGAATTCATATTGCTATATTTTATTTTTTAATAATTGTAGCACGATCTTGCTACTTTTAGGTTAAGCTGAAAAAATGGGTTTCTCTGATGAAGGCAATAAGTTTATCGTAGAGGCTGATTTTTATTCTGGAGAACGTGATGAAAATTGTGTTTGGATATATTTATCTCAATCTTGTTATCAACAATTTGAAAAACAGTTCTCTAACATCGTAGTGCCACGTTCCGTAGAACATGTAGTAACGGCAAATGTAGAGGGATACCACTTAATCTGCGGTCACTGAAGACATCTTGCAAGATATTTAAGATCGAATAATCACGAGTCCTAATAAATCTTTAACACATTTGTCAGCTCAAACAGGTAAATTGACATGCAATGGTGTTCTTTAATAATTAAATTATTGTACATTAATTTTTTGTAGGCGTTTTGTACAGATCCTGTCCTGTTAAAAAGGTGTGCAAAAAATGCTGCATATTATGCACCATTAGATGTTCCGCTACACACGAGCTATTGTTTGCAGTAAATACCATCACACCAAGAATATTGGCCAATGTGTTTAACGATAAAACGTAGGGTTAACATGTATTTAGAACATGATCGAAGGCAATTTGAGAAATTTCTGTGAAAAATAATTATGTAACTGCTGAAATGATTAGTTTACTAACAAATTTACATGTTTTTTTAAATGTTACTTGAATACGTATGCTATTGTAATTAAGCAGGGTGCCTGACGTGTAGTAAACGGACACACGAGAGAGGTTAAGTATTTATGTATAACTGTAAACAATGTATTTTATAATAAAAAGTTTTGTCTTGTATTCTGTGGTTTTGTTCAAGAAAAAATTGTTAATTTAAAATAAGATAAACAATGGTATATCCAAAAACTATTTTTAAAATAAAATAATGGAAAGAAATTACAAATATGTTTTACGAATTTTATAACAAAACAGATTTAACTAATTAATTAAATGCTCAAATGTGTTTCCATTCACTACTAAACAGTGACTTAGTCTGTCATAAAAGTTGCAACGTACATTATTTAACATTTGAGGCGTTATATTAAAATATGCTTCTGTAATAGTCTTTAAGGAAATCTAAATTTGCAAGTCGTCGCGAGCTATAAATTTTTGACACATCCAGTTTCTCGGAATGGTTTTACAATTCGCGCTACTGTGTCCTTGGAAGGAATTGGCCGATCATTGTAGTACACACTAACAAGATCTGAAGTTCTTCTCAAGCTGTTACCGGCTAAATTCCAAGAAACTATTTGGATTTTTTCATCTGTAGTGTAAACATTCATTGTAGGTATGATCAACTACGTGGATAACTTTAAAATTGTTTGATTTTATTATTCTAAACAAATTTGCTTAAATAGCTCAAATAACTTTGATTAGGTATTTGACAAAATTAATATTTTCTTTTGTTTTGCCTAATTAAACAGCATCCATAGATCATAGCCCTAGTTGATCCTTATATACTTTTCCAACGTTAATTTTGCTATGTCTCATAGTCGGTGAGACACACTGTATATACAGAGTGTCTCGCGAAGTTACCCCTGCACTTAAGGAGCATGTTCTTGAGATCATTTCAAGCAAAAAAGTTCATATGAACATGTGTCCTATTCTCAGTAACTACTCATTCTGCCATCATAAGCAAGAAGGCGGTATCTACAAAAAACGCGTTTTGTGATAAATGGCGAAACGTAACTTATTGATATTTCATCACCATGCGGTACATAACCGTGGATTTTTTGTATTATAAGTATGAATTTAGTTGTGTTTTATATAAAAAGAAACAATATTCACCATTTATATAAAAAAAATGTGGATACCGCCTTTTGACTACTACATCTACTTGACAATGTATAATGGAAGACATGATACTATTAATTTAATGAAACGGCAGTTGGCCGTATCTGAACATTTGCGACCACGAAAACAGACAATAAAGGCGGTATCTAACAAAACAAAAAAAGAAGACGGCTTCTACACGCAGATACTGCTTTTCACTTTTGCATTTTGCTTATGACAGATTATAAGTAACAAAATTTCGATTTTTTTGTAGATACCGCCTTCTTGCTTATGACGGCAGTATTGAGCTATACACATTTCAAACTAAATTAATCTTAATAGTAATTTACGTTACGAGACCGGAAAGTAGTGTTTTGCAGGTCGAACCAGGTAGATTCCAAACTTGGGGAGCTCACGATTTTCTGTATTTTTTAGGCAATCTTCAAAATGTCGCTATAATAAAAGAAACAAATTGTTATTCTTCATCTCATCTTTGATCGGCATACCTGAAAATCAGCACATATGCAGGTTTATTACCGACATCGGGGTACAACGCCAACTCTTTTTACTGCAACGTTTCATGCTCTCAAAGAAAGTAGATGTCCAAGCGTTAGCATTCAGGATGTTGCTGAGCAGCAGTTGTTGAATTATGTTTTCTGTATTTCTTAGGTAATCTTCAAAATGTCGCTATAATAAAGGAAACAAATTGTTATACCTCGTTAATTCTTCGTTGATCGGCATACCTAAAAATCGGCCCGTATGCAGGGTACAACTCCAACTCTGTGGTATATTTGCAGCGCAATCAAAGCAATGAACAACAATTTGCAAAAGTTTCGTAGTCAAAATAATTTATAGGTTATGTGTAAACATCAAAGTCAGAGACACATTTAATATGCTTAAAACGTAGAGCTTCAATATTTCTTTGCTTCGGCCGTTGGTTGCATTCAGTAACTCTCATTATTATTAACCAAAATTCACTTGCCTTTAAAGCTGTGTCAACAGTTTTAAAAAACACAAGTAATATGCATAATAAATAATTGTTTTCTCTTATAATATCGCTATTAAAAGTTAAGGGAAGTTTGTTTACAAAAACCCGAAAATAGAAATGGTGGAATGCAACCATAGTACTTTTAGTTGTGTAAACACGACTTGTAGTCTTCTGCATTATTATAAGTGATGCAAGTGTAGGTAAACTATCTTGTCTAATCAATTAAAACAAATTGGTTTTTTATTACACAATATTTAATGTGAATAACAACTGTAGTGCAAGAAATAACATTTAGTAAAACAATATTATGTTAACATTTTTTTTTCATTTCTTTATACTTTTTGATTATGGTACTTCTGTCGTGGTCCGAAATTTTAAATGGTCCATTGCCTATTAATTCAGTCGGTCCAGCTATAATGAAATCTTTCTCTATATCCTGAAAATATGTGGATTTAGGCCAAAAAAATGTCTGAAACTCCTGCTTCAAAAACTTTATTTGATCGCAGTAATTCGGCCCAAGTACCGCTGGTCGTCATAATAAACGGAATAATATTTCTCCTTCTCAACGTTGATTTTTCCCTCCTCAGTTGCATCCAAGGTTCTACTAGAAGTTTTTCCAGATTTGCTGTCCCTCACCCTTAACAGTCTGTCTGTGCTAATTCTTTTCCGATCCTCGTTAAAAAACCAAACTAGTGATTTCTTCTTTACTATCATCGTTTTTCCATTCGATAGGAAAACTCTTACAAACTGACCCTTTTCGTTTGTTACAATTTCATTTTTATTCGCAAACTAGTTTGTGAAATCTTTCAATTGCAATTCGTTTCCCGAAACTGCATGTTCACTTAGCTGACTTAAATCGGAACTATCAGAATTTTCAGAAAAACGAGCTTCTTCCAGATTGTCAACAAGACGTAGAGGGTCCTCGGCATGGTCCTCGGGAGTCTTTGAGTACAAATTATAGCGTCGTCGATCATATCATCATCATCTTGTTCGAGATCTGCTTCCTGGTGGGAATATGTTGGAAGAATTTTGGGTTCTACAGCACATTCGTTGCAGCTTAGTGCTATGGATGGCATTCCTAACTCATTTGCCAATAACTTGTCGTCTTCAAAAGCACGTCCAATAATTTCGTTCAGCTGCACGTCACTTACATATTCAAAATTTTTAGTCGCATAGTCTGCATTCATCGCCGAAGATGAACCCAATCGCAAAGTTTTTTCTCTTGGAAAGTTGATTTCTTGTAAATCGTTGATTATATTTTGAAGAGACTGAATTCGGTTTAACCCATTCATAATGTCCAGCAGGCTATAGTTGACTACCATAGAAAAGGTGGATGTCATTGATCGGGTACTTCGAAAAACTTGCTCACATGGCTGGCTACGGAATAGCCATGGAACAAACATGTCGGCTTTTAGGTTGATGTCATCTCTAAATAAACGTGCCAAAACAATGAGAGAGTGTCCATTTAGTTCTATACCCTCATGACAGCTGTAGGTGATAAGTGTTTTTGAATTGGCTTCCTATTTTCTACCAACCAAGATTTCCACAGCCTCAAAAAGAAAATAGCAAACCAAATTGAATATATTCTTTCGGATAATTTCAGGTCCTTTTCTAGAAATGCCTTGAGGACATGGTTGGTTATGTGTAGATAGGCACATGTAGCTTCCGAATGTTTGATAGATCCTGGTTGTTCTCTAACACATAGTGATGTTATTTTCTCCACACTTTTGAAATTCATGCGACCTTCGGGGTTTATATCAGAATGTGACAAAAGATGTTTATCTTTTGACACACAATTTATCAAAGCCTTCAAATGGGTGGAAGTCGCTATGCAATTTCCCATGAGGAGTTGTACATTGGGTTTGGTCAAACGATTTCTTAATTTGGTGCCCTCGTGTACCGTATCTTGAATACATACCGGGCGGCAATTTATCTTTTGGCGAAATCAATTCCTACCCCTCCATGATTCGTTATCATTTGGTACTTAACGAGCAGTCGAACGCGCATGGCTTTCATCAAGCGGGTGTCCCCATCTGAGGAGAACCCCAAAATTTCCAGACCTTCATTTTCTGCCATATCTTTCATTATGGTCCACCTATTAAGAACGTTTTCGTATGTGAATCTATTGTCGGTGCCGAAAACCGACAGGTAAAAGGACGGCGACTTGTTGGATAGTGGTTGCGCCATAATCACATAAGCATAATTACATTTTCGACCCTGGTTAAAATATTCTTCGATACTACTGGCCGATTTGGCAATAAACGCTCGAGTATCTGGCAGTCCATTTTTAGTTGGCAACACAAAACCAACCACTTTGTTCGATTTTGAACAGTATTCAATCCGGCCAGTTATTCTGGTTGCGTCCTCGCTTACCCAAACTTTTAATGGTAAGTTTCGTTCGATCAAAAACTTCTTGAGTTGCGCAAACTTAAACACGCCCTCCGAAATACATATTTCTTCATTCCTTTTGTTCAAATGACGGGAAATTGTAGAAATCGATGGGATAACTCCTTTCATATTTGCTGATAACGTTTCGTAAAGCAGTCTTCCGCCTATCAGAAATATGTACGTTGCAAATTGCTTCAGGGAATAGTCAAATCCGTAGTTGTTTGTGGGACGATTTTGGTTTCCAAAGGCTGATGAATTACACATTGCCAGAAAATTCTTAACGTTGTCAGCTGGTAGAATCTGATTAGAAGATGGCATGAAGCTGTTCACATTTTGCGGGAGAATTTGTTGCAGATTTTGATTTTCATTTAAAATTCTAGTTGCTTCGTCGACATAAGAAAAGTAGTTAGTGATCAGTGTTTGATTTTGTATGTTTTCCCTCTTCCTGCGAGTTCTTTCCGACCTGGAATACTTTTTATGCGACCATTTTGTTGGCTGAGTAATTTCCGTATTGAGCGAGGTGCGGAAGAGAAAAAGTTCGGGAGAAGTGGTTAATAATGTGGCAGAATCATTCACTCCCGTTGTTTCTGAATCATTCTGCCCTGGAAAAAATTTGTTTTCTTAAGAGTTTTCTGCTCGGTTTTCTGTCGTTTCCTGGTTATTTGCGTTAGTGGAATATTGTCGTCGGAATCTGATGATGCCAAATGTACTACTGACTGATGGGTCATTAAAGACGTTGAGAACGGGCCTGGTGATGGTGTAGATTCTTTTCGAGACTGTTCCGCGCTTGATTCCTGGGGGTCACCTATAACTTCCGGGGGATCACCTATAACTTCGTCGTCGATAACTTCCGACAAAGGTTCATTTATGCTTCTTAGATTTTGGTGCTCGCTAGGAGGCAAATTTGATTTTGTCCGAGCTCCTGTTTCGGCGTCTGTTGATTTTTTAAAAAGTAAGCTTGTATAGACTTCGTTGATGAAGGATTATTTCGATTTTGTTTGTTTGGCAGATGTGTGTTGGCCATATGGATTTTGAAATGTTTATAAAAGTTACTCATAATCCATCGCCCATTAGTAGTTGTGGTTCATGCAAATTTGATCACTCGGCACTTTGTTCCACACAAAATACAGTTTATATGGCAAACAATATCTTGGTCGTTCAAAGGAACTTGTAAATCAAAGTCGCGCATTTTTTCAATAATTGTTTCTTTTTGATCGGTTGAAAGATGTTGAACTTTTTGAACTTGTTCCCGCACATAGTTTTTTACCATCTTGGTCACCTAAAAATCGAAATTTAAGTCAAAGTATTATACTGACTGTAAAAGTAAACACTATAAGTACCTTTAGACTTTCTTCGTGTAAATTTTTAGACGTCGGTTCCTTTACATCATCGCTCACCGTCTCTTTATCATTGGAGGAAGCTTTTGCTTTTCCCCTAGCTTCACGTTGTAGGTTACTTCGAAATTGTTCAATTTTTGCTATAGAAGCAATACGAGACTTGCAGGCGTATCTAATACTAAAGATCGTTCTTTTAATGCCAGCCAATATTGGAATTTTTCTGGAGTGTTTTGAAAAAGTCCGTAATACTTGGCTTTGTCTTCAGGATTTGAAGCAATAATTTGTAACAAGTCACCTCTAGCAAACTCTTGCATATGTAGAAGATCATCTTCTGTTAAATCAGCGAAGATGATAACATTGTCAAAGCCATTAATTGCCAAGATGTTCTGTATCTATGCAGGTAATTTAGCAAGTTTTGTTTCATTACCAAATTCTTTCAAAAAAGGTAACGGATCGTCGACGGTATCATTGTCAGGAATATCGTTCAAGAAACCTTCTGAATTCATCTCGGAATTCATGGTTCTAAAAAATTTTACATTGGGAAACCTTCAAAATAAATTCTTACCTGCTGTTTTGGAACTAAAACCACATAAAATGCACTAGACCGCACTAGACCCTCGACTAAACCCGAATTAAACCAGAGACGAAAGCTAGATGAAAATCGAGATGAAAATTCGTAAATCACCCCATACCTCACATGATTCAGCTCGAGTCGGTTCGGGTTGCAGTGCCATTGAAGTGAGAATTCCAGGAAATTATATCGCCGTTATTTTATGGGATTTGGGCTACTTATTTACATTAAACAAAATATAGATTATCGCTAGCGTATTGTATTACCGAGTGTATTATGTCAATAAGGCATAATATGTCGAAGAAATATGCACACATATTCTGTAACATGGATTAATTAATTTAAAGTAAATCTTCCAGCTTTCAAAAATAGGAAGCGAGTACTAAGAAGCAGATATTTCGGAAGATACATCAAAATGACATAATTGTTAGCGCGATCCAGCTCTGTTGACTTTTGGGCAGGATATTTTCAAATAACTATGAGAACACGCATTTAATTAGTGTTTTCGAGTACATAATTGATAAGCAGTTACCAATAATTCTTGTATTTCAGCAATATTTCAGGTATTTCATAAGTATTTCGCCCATTTCACCGATATTTCAGGTATTTCATAAGGATTTCAAGTATTTCAAGGTATTTCATAGGTACTTCAAGCCACATGTACACCATATTTCACAGAGGTCAACCCCTCGAATCCTATTAACCCAAGCGGCAAGCAAAAATATGCATATATCGATTTTTCATACTATTTCCCTAAGTCAAACACTCGGTATATTGACAAACTAATTGACAGAACATTTTCCCGATCCCAGTTTATAAAAATATTGTCAAATGCATTGGTGGAGAGAAAAAATTGTGTGCCATGCTATATGTACAACTAGAAGTTTAGCTGGGGTATATCATAACTAGACTTAGGATTTGTATGCATTTAAAAATGCTCTTAAAATATTAGAGTATATGCAGCTATAGTTAATTTTAAGCAGAAATATGCATGAAAATTTCAGATTAAACAATAAAATATACAAGTATTTTTTTTTATTAAGAATATATACAAAGCACAAGTAAAACGGGATAATATACAAAATACATACGTACTGAATACTTAATCTACTTAACTCCAAATAAATAATTAAAAAATCAGACTTACGAACTACAATTAACGTTAACAATTAAATACATTTTTAAATTTTTAAATATGAATTTGTGTCTTTTGTCGGTAAATATATTTTTATATTTAGAAAAGCTCCTTTCCACATAGCAGGACGGTACCGGGGCGTATTTAAAATTATTCATTTCTATTAATGTGTAATGTTTTAATTTGTTACCAATTTCACCCTGCCCAAGTAACAAATTATTTATTTTTTTTTATTAAGTGAAAACCCGTATTTTTTTCTAAAACGTTTTCAAGTTTCAAGCTTGATACTTAATGGTTTTAGTCCAGGCACCTTATTAGTCAAAATTTCTGTTTCCTTAATTAATTCGATGCAGTCTTGAATTGAACATCCTTGAGTTTCTAATTTAGTAATTGTTTTACCTCAACATGCAAAATTAGATAGAATAAATAACAATTCTTCGCGAATTTCCTTTACAGCAACTGCTTTTTTGTGCATTTTCCATACATATGTCGTCGTTTTTATCAAATTTATTGAGCACAGTTTTTATAGTTTCGAAATTTTGGGCAAAATATTCTGCTGCATGAATCCAAGTACCCCAATGTGTTAGTATAGGCTCTGGAGGCAATGGTATTTGAGTTGTGTTCTTAAAGAACAGAATTTCAGTCAGGTTTATTCAAAATTCTTCTCTAGCGAGTATTTGAACATGTGAATGTATTGGAATTAATAAAAAACAGGAATAATATGCGGTTCTGGCTTAAAACACTGAAAATATGCATGCATTTATAAAAATACCAAAATATGCATTTATATGCACTTTCAAATTTACATATGTGGTTCACGTGTAATTAAAACACTTAGAAATGTCACTTAGCATATGTTTGGTAAATGGAAGAAAAACATGCAAATGCATACAAATCCTAAGTCTAATCATAACAATACTTACGACTGTTGACCTTAAGTTAATTATCTTACTTCTCTTGAACTTTATTTATCTAACTTCGAGAACTATAAATTAACTTGTAAATTAGCATTATCTTACATTATTGCACCAAACATTTACACCTAAATTTAACATTTTATTAGATATAATGTGCTGCATAATCATTAACTAGCAAAATACAGTTTAATTTTACATTAGTTTTTATAATACACGAGTAGAAACAGAATCATTTTGAAAAAGAGAGAAGTTAAATTAAACAAAAATTTTTAAAGAGACAGTTGTTTTCTCGTTCATTCATTAGAGGAATCGACAACATAAAATCTATGATTGATCAGGCACCCACCTTGGTTGTTGCATAAGATTAACTAAGAAAAATATGTACAACAGTTGTTGAATTTTCACACTGCACAAGTTCTTGAACTAGGGATGCCACCCTGAGGTTATCATTCTAATGTTTTTCTCTCGTATGTATCTTCACATGTCGAACTAAACCACTCTTCTGAGCAGTTTTGTATTTGCAAATTGAACATGCATAAGGTTTTTCTCCACTATGTATCTTCACATGTCGAACTAAAGCACTTTTGTGAACAGTTTTATACTCGCACATTGCACATGAATAAGGTTTTTCTCCTGAATGTATCTTCATATGTTGAACTAAATTACTTTTCTGAGCTGCTTTATAGACGCAAATTGAACATGACTAAGATTTTTCTCCTGAATGTATCTTCACATGTCGAACTACAGCACTTTTGTGAACAGTTTTATACTCGCACATTGCACATGAATAAGGTTTGTCTCCTGTATGTATCTTCATAATATGTTGAACTAACTGACTTTTCTGAACTGCTTTATAGTCGCAAATTGAACATGAATAAGGTTTTTCTCCTGTATGTATCTTCATATGTTGAACTAAATTACTTTTCTGAGCTGCCTTATAGTCGCAAATTGAACATGACTAAGATTTTTCTCCTGAATGTATCTTCACATGTCGAACTACAGCACTTTTGTGAACAGTTTTATACTCGCACATTGCACATGAATAAGGTTTTTCTCCTGTATGTATCTTCATAATATGTTGAACTAACTGACTTTTCTGAGCTGCTTTATAGTCGCAAATTGAACATGAATAAGGTTTTCACCTGTATGTATCTTCATATGTTGAACTATATTACTTTTAGCAGCTGTTTTATACTTACAAACTGAACATGAATAAGGTTTTTCTCCTGAATGTATCTTCACATGTTGAACTAAAGCATTTTTGTGAACAGTTTTATACTCGCACATTGCACATGAATAAGGTTTTTCTCCTGTATGTATCTTCATATGTTGAACTAAATGACTTTTCTGAGCTGCTTTATAGTCGCAAATTGAACATGAAAAAGGTTTTTCTCCTGAATGTATCTTCACATGTCGAACTAAATCACTTTTGTGAACAGTTTTATACTCGCACATTGCACATGAATAAGGTTTTTCTCCTGTATGTGTCTTCATAATATGTTGAACTAACTGACTTTTCCGAACTGCTTTATAGTCGCAAATTGAACATGAATAAAGTTCTTCTCCTGTATGTCTCTTTATATGTTGAACTAAATTACTTTTATCAGCTGTTTTATACTTGCAAACTGAACATGAATAAGATTTTTCTCCTGAATGTATCTTCACATGTCGAACTAAATCACTTTTCTGAGCAGTTTTGTACTTGCAAATTGAACATGAATAAGGTTTTTCTCCTGAATGTATCTTCACATGTCGAACTACAGCACTTTTGTGAACAGTTTTATACTCGCACATTGCACATGAATAAGGTTTTATCTTCACATGTCGAACTAAATCACTTTTCTGAGCAGTTTTGTACTTGCAAATTGAACATGAATAAGGTTTTTCTCCTGAATGTATCTTCACATGTCGAACTACAGCACTTTTGTGAACAGTTTTATACTCGCACATTGCACATGAATAAGGTTTTTCTCCTGTATGTGTCTTCATATGTTGAACGAAATTACTTTTCTGAGCTGCTTTATAGTCGCAAATTGAACATGACTAAGATTTTTCTCCTGAATGTATCTTCACATGTCGAACTACAGCACTTTTGTGAACAGTTTTATACTCGCACATTGCACATGAATAAGGTTTTTCTCCTGTATGTATCTTCATATGTTGAACTAAATTACTTTTCTGAGCTGCTTTATAGTCGCAAATTGAACATGACTAAGATTTTCCTCCTGAATGTATCTTCACATGTCGAACTACAGCACTTTTGTGAACAGTTTTATACTCGCACATTGCACATGAATAAGGTTTTTCTCCTGTATGTATCTTCATAATATGTTGAACTAACTGACTTTTCTGAGCTGCTTTATAGTCGCAAATTGAACATGAATAAGGTTTTTCTCCTGTATGTATCTTCATATGTTGAACTATATTACTTTTAGCAGCTGTTTTATACTTACAAACTGAACATGAATAAGGTTTTTCTCCTGAATGTATCTTCACATGTTGAACTAAAGCATTTTTGTGAACAGTTTTATACTCGCACATTGTACATGAATAAGGTTTTTCTCCTGTATGTATCTTCATATGTTGAACTAAATTACTTTTCTGAGCTGCTTTATAGTCGCAAATTGAACATGAAAAAGGTTTTTCTCCTGAATGTATCTTCACATGTCGAACTAAAGCACTTTTGTGAACAGTTTTATACTCGCACATTGCACATGAAAAAGGTTTTTCTCCTGTATGTGTCTTCATAATATGTTGAACTAACTGACTTTTCCGAACTGCTTTATAGTCGCAAATTGAACATGAATAAGGTTCTTCTCCTGTATGTCTCTTTATATGTTGAACTAAATTACTTTTATCAGCTGTTTTGTACTTGCAAATTGAACATGAAAAAGGTTTTTCTCCTGAATGTATCTTCACATGTCGAACTAAAGCATTTTTGTGAACAGTTTTATACTCGCACATTGCACATGAATAAGGTTTTTCTCCTGTATGTATCTTCATAATATGTTGAACTAACTGACTTTTCCGAGCTGCTTTATATTCGCAAATTGAACATGAAGAAGGTTTTTCTCCTGTATGTCTCTTTATATGTTGAACTAAATTACTTTTATCAGCTGTTTTATACTTGGAAACTGAACATGAATAAGATTTTTCTCCTGTATGTATCTTCATATGTTGAACTAAATGACTTTTCCGAGTTGCTTCATACTCGCAACATGAACATGAGTAAGGTTTCTCTCCTGTATGTATCTTCATATGTTGAACTAAATTACATTTATTAGCTGTTGTATGCTTGCAAATTGAACATGAATAAGGTTTTTCACCTGTATGTATCTTCACATGTCGAACTAAATCACTTTTCTGAGCAGTTTTGTACTTGCAAATTGAACATGAAAAAGGTTTTTCTCCTGAATGTATCTTCACATGTCGAACTAAAGCACTTTTGTGAACAGTTTTATACTCGCACATTGCACATGAATAAGGTTTTTCTCCTGTATGTACCTTCAGATACTTAACTGAATTACTTTTGTGACCTGTTTTATATTCGCAAAATAAACGTAAATCAAGTTCCTCCGCTGTATTTGTTCTCATATAGTTAACTAACTCATGTTCCGCTACTGCTTTATTTTTGTAAAAAGAATACGGACTCTCGTCTTCTGCTTCATTTTTACAGACTTTCCAAATAAACTCTTCTTCTGAAATGCTTCCGTCTGCTGCAGACGCAGAAAGCAGTTCATCTTTTATATTGACTTCCTCCTGTTTGATATTCAATCCGTGATAAGTTGTGTTGTCCACAGTGCCTTCGATAACATCTTGTTGTACACTTAAGTTTGGAACTACTTTATTTTCTTCAACTTGCATCAGTCCTTCATGTAAGCTCGTGGCCATTACACTACACAAATTATTGTCAAGTAATTCCTGCTTCACGTCCATTACGATTCTGAAAAGAAATGACCAACAAGATTTAGTTAGGCCAAGTTGAGTATGTTTATTTACAATTCGAAATTTGCTGTAATTGAGTTCTAACGGGTTTACTTACGTTAAATAATGTGAAATTCGAAGAAGCAACTAATACCGAGACAATCTAGCAGTAAAAATTATGGATAACTACACAAACCATTTCGCCTCAAACAAAATAGACTATGGAACTATCAAAGAGGATACATACGAGAAGCAAAAGTCCCTAAAAAAATGTTGGCGGCAAGGCGATATTAGCGCCATCAACCTTCACTGGTGGAACTAAAATTGTAAACAACAAATGGCGCCAATTTCAAATAGTTTACTGCTCAGAAATATAGTACCAGCAAAAATTAAATTCATAAAGAATGCTTACGGAATTTTGGAGTCGTATTATAACACTACAAAATATGAAACTGCCTCTGACACTGGCAGTTGCTATTTTTTATGGTGCTACAATACACGACTTGAAAATTCCATAGGTATTCCTAATGAATTTACTTTTCGTTCATATTATTCAGGGTCGTACAGATCTATTACGGGAAACTTTACCAAAGTATCCCAACGTCCAAATGAATGTAAAACGTTTAGAGAAACCTGTGTCCTTCAATGCTTCTCAACAAAGATGTTGAAACTGTAATCTTTTCATATTCACACATTTCCTAAATTTTTTTGGCATCTTACTAACTGTACCTCAACACATGCACTTCACAAATCAAGAAACATTTCAGCGAATCGTGTATTAGTTAGGTACATCTTTTTGGCAGAATACTTTATTAATATCATCATAAACACCATTTACAACAACAAAAATTCACATGCTACAAAAGTATAATTTATTCTTATAATACAGTAAAACTGGTTTCAGCAAATTAATAAACGTTCTTATAATACCTATACCTAAGTGAAAATTAGAATATAAAATAAACAATTCTTAACCGAAAGCTGTAAGTTTATATTATATTATTTTCATAAGTACTAAGCAATGATTAAGAGAATCTAATATTTAGCTTAGTCAAATAAACAAACCCCATCGAACTGTTTATGTTTGTAAATGCTAGCAGACCTTTTTGGCCTTATTCTAGATAGGGGTAGAAGGCAATTAGAAATGTGAAACCTTCCCCATAAAATATAGACAGGGGTGTCGAACCCGTGCCCCTTTTCATTAATTAATGCCGCTTGCTAACAGTTCACTTAAAAAGGTTTAAATTTGAAATTTGTTTTGAAATTCAAAATGTTGGACAACCCTGTTCTAGACTATATACATACATTTTATTCTCAACATGCAACCCCTTTGTTTGTCAAGAAAGAACCTCTTCTTAGTTCATAGTCGGATTTCATAGCGGGTGTGTCATTTTTCCATGTTATTTCGTTAGATTTAAAAAATTTGATAATAATGTCTCTACCAGGTAGATATAAGTATTCTTGTTATATACCTGGTTGTAACAATAAGTACTACAGTGAATTAACCGATGTGACTTATAAAAATAAACACTTTTTTTTAATGCCAAAAACAGTTGCACAAAGAGTAAAGTGGTTTGAAGCTATAAATAAATTTCTACCCGTAGGACAATTAGTTTATTCAAACAAAACGGTACACATATGTGAAGACCATTTTAAATAAAGTTCATTTACAAGTTCTTTAAGATCAAGACTATTACAGAACAGAATTCCCGAATGCTATACTATACGTCTTCTGACATCGCTACTGCTGTTTGCTCTTCATCTGCATCTTCACAACTGCCCCAACAACCATCAACCAGCAAATACACCTTTTCTTGTAATCAACCGTCAACTTCTGCAACAGAAGATTTTCCACAATTTAATCCACAAAAAACAGTAAGTAATACTGCAGTTGTACAGCCAAAACAGACACTTTTAAGTTCAATAAATGTGCATAGAGTAGCCGAACTAACTCCAAAGAAGAAAAAAATTTATATGTTTTACATGCAATACGCTTAGCGTTCTTCCTACCTACTTACCTAACCTATTTTCGTTCCAATATTGCTTGTTCTCGTGTTCCAAGACTTCTCTCCATAATTCCCAGTATTCTACAAAAATTACACAGTTATGATTTATATTGATATCAAAATAATTACTTTCGCACAGCATAAATTAGTAATTCATGCCTGTTTCAAGTAAATGTCAATACGCAAATTAACAGCCATCTTGACCCTTTCAACATTGAGGGACAGCGTCAAACGTCATCGTCTATTAGTTCCCAAAATTTTAAAAAATTAATGAACGCGCGGTCAGTCGCGCATAGAGGCGCTGTAGTCACGATTCTCCAAGAGACCCTGTATATAAAGTAAGATAAGAGATGGGACAAGTGGAACCAGTTTCCAAGGATAAATTGATTAATTGCTATGTTTTTGATAGAATGTTTCAAGATGTTGCCATTGCCAAATTGACATTAACCTAAAAGGACACATTTATAAATGTCAAATAAATTGCTTCTGATATTCATAAAGTAGGATAGATCTTGCGGATTGTTTCTAGTTATTAATTGCCCATCTACATTTTATTACAGTTTCTTTCTAAGTCAAAGACTCAAATTTAAAATGAATACTAAAACTGGTGTGAAAGAATGGCACTGCACTAGGTGAAGTGCAAGCTCGCTAGTTCACATACGTAAGTTTCTCTTAAAATTTTACATTGACTTTGAAAGAACCTGTAATAAGTGAAAAGCTTTTTACCCTACAATAATACCTAATAGTTCAGAAGTTTAACACAAAATGAACCATGAGCATTTAGCTTCAGTAATAGTTATGTGCCTTTTAATGTCATTCCACTCAGATGGTAATAACTTTTTTGTTGTTTTAAATTTCGCGTTCATTTCCAGTATACCTTATTGTTGAAGAATTTGAAAGTACAGAGCCACACATAAATTTCTTCTATTTTGCTGAACATTTTTATATTGATCTTCTGGATATGTTTCATTCTCACAGCTGTACAAGTGGAATGATGATTGCGCTGCGTTATATTGCGATGGTGTTTAGCCCTCAATTCGGCTCTGATTGCAGTACAAGCAAATGACAAATTATATCATTTAAGCACAGAGTTGTAATAATGCAAGCATCTGAGAAAATTCACATAAATTGCCAAATCATATTAACACTGGTATAATTCGCCAATGAAATTGATTGTAATTGAATAAGCACAGAAATATGGAAGCTCAAATTCCGTGTATTGGGTTTAGCAATATAATTTTAATCGTAATGTAATAGATTTGCACAAACTAAAAGTCGAATCTAAATTAAATTCAGAACTGGCACAAAAAGTTCAAGTTAGACACAGCTTAAAAATGGAAGCGTAGAAAGTAAAGTCATTATAGAATGGGTAGCAAATGAACATTTTTAAATAAAAGGTGAGAACAAGAATGGCTAGAAGAATAAGGCAAAGAACATAGAAAAGCCAGGCAAGTCATTTATGACATGAAAATACAAGACTTGGAGATTTGAAGAGGTTGAAATAGCAAGAAATTAGATGGAATTCAAATAAACAAGAAATTAGACAATGTTGGTGGATTAAAAACTTAGTCAGTGTAGTGATAAACAATGGGCATTTAAGTGTTATAAAAATCAAGTGAGTGGCACATTAAAAAACATTGAGAAATGAACAATTTCAAAAGACAATAATTTTAGTACATAAGAGTTTGTAAATAACTGATAAAATTTGTTAAATTAGATTATAAGTTATGTTTTTGTACCTGGTTGATTTCCTACAATTCAAATCTGTAGACAGTGTTTTGTCAATAACAACGGGGGAGTGCAATTGTTCTAAATAAATTGGTGAAAATGCTTGGTTTTTGCTCTATCTTTAATTACCAAAATTTCATAGAAAGCATAAATGTATAAAAAAATAAATAGCACCATCGTAATCAGCGAATTCGAGTGTATCAGCACAATTGGAGGCAAGAGATTCCAGGTATTTGAGTTTTTGGCGTTCCGATGCGACGACGGCAGCCACGGCTTGGAGGCGATTTCCCGCAGCATCAATCTGCAGCATCGTGGGAAGGCATAGGGTGTCGGGATTCTTCCGGCAGCTCCACACATCAGGCCAAAACATAACCCAGCATCACGAGCAGCCCGGGGAGCAAGATTACAGCCAGATTCACCATCAAAAGGGGGTCCCGAATCTACGAAAGTGAGGTTAGTGAATTGTCCAATTTTGATCTGCCCGATCGGTGTGAAAATTTGAGCATACGTTAATTACGACCTGGAGAACACGAAAATCGTAACAGTTCCCGTGGATGGCGAGGTATTTTCCCAGGATTTTCAATTAAAATCGTCAATTGGAGGCACCAAGAAACAAATGCGAATACGGCGTCCTTTTTAAGAATGCACCAATAGCTAACGATCTGGAAAAACAAAAGATTGCCTAGAAGCCGCTTGAAGGCACTTATTCAAAATCTTACCATCAAAATTTGTTCATTTAATTGTTGATAAATCAATTTCACACGCGAGCTGAAAATAACTAGAACTTGTTGTGATAGATTTGACGTACCAACGGCGCATCACGCCTACATTTTTAGTTCACCTGTTACGTTCCAGAGGCGTACCATAAAATTTTAACTAGGATTGAGGAACCCGGACCTGAGATTTTGAGTGTTATTTTCATGTCTCTGTATGTAAATGAGCTAGCAAAACTAGTAAATCAGATGAATGGATTAGAAAAAGGGCAAACTACCATAAGAGTAATTCTCAATTTTGGCGTACCCAACGAAATAAATTAATCAGTTAGTTTGATTTTAGCAAGTGGTAGAACTAAATTAAATATTGTGTGGTGACTCTACTTATTTATTACATTAATTACAAACATACAATTATTATACGTACAGGGTCATTGCATAAAGAAATGGCTAGCCCAAAACGTGGGGCAAAACTAAATTAAATAAAATTAATCCACATTGTTATCGCATAATTAAGGTCGATCTCAACGGGGGCCTTGTAAAGATTAGAATAAACCACGTATTGGACTATTACAAAATTAAATGGTCGCCTAATTCATGGGCTTGTTATAAATTCACTAGGCGCTCAATGCTGTTAAAGAATTTAAGTAACTAAATAAATTGATAGACAGTAGGTAGGTGGAAGTTATTAAGATTTAAAATTTTGAAAAGCTTTATTCGTGTGGGTGTTTTGTCTGTGGGTGTGAGCACTCAAATTCTATCTGTATCACGTATCAACGAAAAATCGAACACATGATGACTCGAAGACAGCAAAAGAAAATTGAAGGGGAAGAACAGCAAGCCGAAGAGGTTACGGAGGCACAAGAGCCACCGACCGAACAATAAACACAGGGTGACCAGCCCGAAACACAACAACCCCAAACCTCGAAACCAGATACGCAGGTGGGGGGAGCTATAGAAGCGATGTTTCGGAAAATGGAGGACATGGACAAAGCTCGCAGAAAGGAAGCAGAGGAAAGGGAAGAAAAGAGCAGGAAGGAAGCAGAAGTAAGGGACGAAAAATTACAACAAATACTCACTAATAAAATACAAGAGCTCAGACAAGATGCCGAAAGAACGGTACAGAAATTGGAACAAGAGGCAGCGGACAGAGAGAATAGGGCAGAACAACATGCAGAGATCCTGGTCAAAGCGGTAAAAGAAAAATTGGAAAAGAATAAAGAAGAAGTACAAGCAAAAATAGACGGGTTAGAAAAGAAACTCGAGGACTTCAAAGAAACAATGAAGGCAGAAATACAACAAGAAGTCTTGCAGAGGGTTGATGAAAGCCTGAAAAGAAAGGACGAAGAAATGGAAGATAAAATGTTAGCATTACAAATAACAACACAAGAAAGGCTGGCTCAACAACAGGATGAAACAGACCAGAAGTTAGACAGGTTAAAAACAAGTGCAGACGAAAAATTCAAGAAAGCAGGCGAGGAAAGGAAGCAAAATGCCACAAAGATCACGATAATAGACAACCGACTTACAAGGGAGTTACACGGGATTAATGATAGGTTAGAACACACACAAGAATATCCGGTTAGTGTGGCACCTCCTAGCTTCAGCACAGAATTTATCCCGAAGTTCGAGGGGAGATACGGGGAGCTCCCGATGATTTTCCTAAGTAAACTGGACGATATCATTAGAACAATAACGACTGAATGCAGACGGCTACAGGTAATCAATATGGCTTTAAAGGGAAATGCTGAAGTCTGGCATAGCATCATAAAATCCAAATATGCAACGTACGATGAATTTCGGGCACTCTTCGTGGAACAATATTGGAGCAATTCCCATCAAGCCCAAGTAAGGACGGAACTAACGTCGGGCAAGTACATCGATAAAGGAGGATCTCGAGAAATGTACATAATGCACCGTTTCAATAAGGCACAGTACCTAACTCCTAAGTTGGCAGAAGAGGAAATAGTACAACACCTGTCACGGTACCTAACTCCTAAGTTGGCAGAAGAGGAAATAGTACAACACCTGTCACGACACCTTGAGGCTGAAATAACCAGAGCGGTGGCAGTCCAAAACGTCAAGACGTTGTGCGATTTGTTGGAAATTGTGCGAAATTATGACATGGCAGTTTACAACGAGAGAGGAGAAACAAGGACAGCAATTCATCAAAATTCAAGTTATAAAAGAAAATTGGATAACACTTTAGAAAATAAATTTCGGCCAAATAACAATTTTAATAATAATAATCAATATAACCAACAAGACAGAAGAAACATGGGAAACTTTAATAGACCATATAATCAAAATAGGGGATATTACAATAATAATTGGGGTAACCAGAACAGGAATAATTTCAGTAGGGGGGAAGATAGAAAGAACTACGACCAGCTTATTGCCGAACGTAATAAGAAGAGATGTCAAGAGATGGAGCAGGCACCGAATACGGACAGACAGTACGTCAACACATTATTTACTGAACGGAACACAGATAGAGACAATGCAGAAGATTTGAACCGAATAGAAATAGCCGAGGTGCACGAAGAGCCTTCGGGGGGTAAAAAAAAACCCAATTTTTGTAAATATAGTTAGTAATAGTAGTTTTAAGTATGTTGCGAATTTTGCTATCACATGGGACAGAACGGAAGAATATTTACTAGAGGAGAACGAAGAATATGTAACAAACTCGTGTTTACCATTTATAAAATTACAAATTTTAGACCAACAATATTATGCGTTGATTGACAGTGGTGCAATGGTTTCCTTAGTACAGGAGGAAGTGATAAATACTCATATGGATAATTTAAGAAGCAACATTATAAAAGTTAACAAGATCGACCTTTTGTCAGCAACAAGAAGAAAAATTTCAACAACAAATAGGGTATTGGCAATAAAGATATGCATAAATGGAAAGGAATTTGATGTCCGATTTTATATTGTAGCAGCTTTGAACGTACAGTTTGTAATAGGTGTAGATATCATTCAGAAAGTAGGGATAAAAATTGATTGAATGCGAAAGAGTATTCAGATTGATGACATTATAAAGCCTTGGTCTATTGAGGATCACGAGCTAAGAAATTGTTGCCCAGCTGAGATAACGGCGGGAGACGATAATATGAATTGTTGCCGAGCTAAGAAAGCCGGAGACGAAGTTATTATTATAAATAATTATGCGATAGGGGAAAGAATACTGGATGATAATCAGATAGGAAGGGATTTTATACAATATAAAGATAGGATCATGGAAATAATCGAGCAAAATGAAGAAATATTAAACCAGAAGACCGGACAAGCGAAGAAATATTGCCACAAATTGTATGTCGACGAATCACAAGGTTTTAAATCCAAATCATATCCTATACCATTTGCACGACGCGAGAAGGTAAGACACGAAATACAACAAATGTTAGACGAGGGGGTAATAGAACGCTCTAAAACAAACTTCGTTAACCCAATGGTGGTAGTAAAAAAAAGCGACGGTAGTCTTAGATTATGTCTCGATGCACGTAAAATCAATCAGATTACGAAACCCCAATATGAAAGTCCGCAGACAATTGACGTTTTATTGAGTCAGATTTGGGACAAGAAAGTTCTATCGAAATTGGACTTGAAAAATTCATTCTGGTTGATACCGCTACATGAGGACTCAAGAAAATACACCGGATTCTGCATAGAGGGGGAAATTTTTCAATTCAAAGTGGTCCCGTTTGGTTTGACGACATCGTGCGCAGCTTTAGTGAAAGCTATGCAACAAATATTAAATAAATTCGACAGCTTTTGCGTGCATTACATAGACGACATTTTAATATTTTCAGAAGATGTGGAACAACATTTGGAGCACTTAAAATTAGTTATAGGTACTTTAAACAAGAACGGTTTGAAATTAAATTTGGCCAAGTGCCAATTCATGAAAACGAATGTAGCGTATTTAGGCTATGAAATTAGCAACAAAGGGGTCACAATAAGTACAGAAAGAATAGAAGAAATAAAGAACTTGCCCCGTCCGAAAAATTTAAAAACGTTAAGAGGCTTACTTGGCCTGTTAAATTATTATAAGAAGTTTATAGCAAATTATTCTGACTTAACTTTGCCTTTGGTTGAATTACTGAGGAAGGAAACGAAATGGGTGTGGACTGAAGAAAAAGAGAAGGCGTTTAACAATTTAAAACAAAAATTCCATGAGGGATTGCTACTTAAATATCCAAATTTCAAAGAAAGCTTCATATTAAGGACGGACTCATCGGACATGGCAGTAGCAGCAGAACTTATACAGGTCCAAGAAGGAGTAGAAGTCCCGATTTGTTTTATTTCACGGATACTCAAAGGGTATGAGACGAGATACACAATTGCTGAAAAGGAGATGTTAGCCATTATCTTTGCAATCAACAAACTAAAATTCTATTTAACCGGAAACAAATTTTATATCGAAACCGACAATACAGCAATTTCTTTTATGAAGAACAAAACATTCAATAATGATAGATTATACAGGTGGGCGTTGTACTTACAACAGTATGACTTTGAGATCAGGCATAGGCCAGGAAACATGAATGTCGTAGCTGATTTCCTGAGTAGGAAGGATGCAGCGAATAGTAGAAAACAAAAACAACTGATTATAGGGATAGAGAAGATTTATCAGCACGGAAGATTTTCAAAAGAAGAGCTGTTAACTAAACAAGATAATTTGGAACTTCAGCAGATTAGAAATTTGGTACAGGACAGTCCGAACCAAGAATATAAAGGTTTCAAAATTGTGGAAGGTTTATTGATAAAGGTATTGGGTGGTAAAGAGCTAATAGTTTTATGCAGAAACGATGTAGTCGACATTGTCAGGGAAATTCATCTAACTTTTGGACATTGTGGAGGAAGGAAGACTTGGCTAATATTTCGCGAATGTTTTTATACAAAAAACGATTTAAAATTCATTAAACATTTTACAAATTGCTGTCAAATATGCCAGTTAGCCAAAGAAAAGAACCATACAAATCAGAACATAATAAAAAGTATTAGAGTCAACGAACCTTTGGAATTAATTGCAATAGATTATTTGGGAAACTTAGTACCGGGACAATTTGGATACAGACACATCTTAATAATGGTTGACGCATTCTCAAAGTACATAAAACTTTATCCAGCAAAATACAGTAACACCGAACACGTTATCAAGTCTATAGAAAAATATCAACAAGAAGTGGGAACTCCGAGGAAAGTGCTAGCCGATAATGCAAGTTATTTCAAGAACGCAAGATTAATCAACAATTTGGAACATAAGGGGATTAAAACTTACTTTTGTAGCATACGACATCCGCAATCGAATATCGCAGAGAGGTACATCAAAGAGGTGATAAAATACCTAAAAATCATGACTCATGAGCACCATAATAGATGGGTTCAGTACCTGCAAAAGGTGGAAGACTTCGTGAACAACGTACCAAATATTGCAACGGAGATAAGTCCGGTAACCCTATGCAAAAGCATTATACCTGCGAGACCATGGAGGTCAGAAGGAGATGCAACCGGAATAAACGAACTATTAGAACAAGTTAGAGAACGAGTTAAGAAAACTCAGGACCGTTACGAAGAGAAGATAAATCGCAAAATTAAGAAGCGAATGAAGTTTAAAATTGGGGATCGAGTCATAATAAAAAAGCTCAAGGTAGCTGATCGCAGAGAGAAGATCTGTGCGAAATTTTTAAACGCCTATGAAGGACCTTACAGGGTACATAAAATTCTAAGCAATGAAAATACATACGAACTTATCAATGAAACAGATAATAGAGTAAGGGGTCGTTTTCATATCTCGGCGATACACCCATATTTGGAAAATATAGATTAGAATAGAGTAGTTATAGGACAAATGTTGTACCACACACAATAGTTTAGTTAGAATAGGAGATAGGTTAGGCATTTTAGTAGTTTAAGGTAGGATAGTAAAGCATCAAATATCAAATGAGACTTTTTAATGATAACAGTTTGAAAAAAAATAAAACAATGAATAATTTTGTGTGAATTAAAATAACAACGCATTACAATCTACTAATGATATTAAAAAGAAAACATGCGTAGTGATTTTAATTAACAAAAATTAGGGGGAATTTCATGCGATGGTCTTTAGCCCTCAATTCGGCTCTGATTGCAGTACAAGCAAATGACAAATTATATCATTAAAGCACAGAGTTGTAATAATGCAAGCATCTGAGAAAATTCACATAAATTGCCAAATCATATTAACACTGGTATAATTCGCCAATGAAATTGATTGTAATTGAATAAGCACAGAAATATGGAAGCTCAAATTCCGTGTATTGGGTTTAGCAATATAATTTTAATCGTAATGTAATAGATTTGCACAAACTAAAAGTCGAATCTAAATTAAATTCAGAACTGGCACAAAAAGTTCAAGTCAGACACAGCTTAAAAATGGAAGCGTAGAAAGTAAAGTCATTATAGAATGGGTAGCAAATAAACATTTTTAAATAAAAGGTGAGAACAAGAATGGCTAGAAGAATAAGGCAAAGAACATAGAAAAGCCAGGCAAGTCATTTATGACATGAAAATACAAGACTTGGGGATTTGAAGAGGTTGAAATAGCAAGAAATTAGATGGAATTCAAATAAACAAGAAATTAGACAATGTTGGTGGATTAAAAACTTAGTCAGTGTAGTGATAAACAATGGGCATTTAAGTGTTATAAAAATCAAGTGAGTGGCACATTAAAAAACATTGAGAAATGAACAATTTCAAAAGACAATAATTTTAGTACATAAGAGTTTGTAAATAACTGATAAAATTTGTTAAATTAGATTATAAGTTATGTTTTTGTACCTGGTTGATTTCCTACAATTCAAATCTGTAGACAGTGTTTTGTCAATAACAACGGGGGAGTGCAATTGTTCTAAATAAATTGGTGAAAGTGCTTGGTTTTTGCTCTATCTTTAATTACCAAAATTTCATAGAAAGCATAAATGTATAAAAAAATAAATAGCACCATCGTAATCAGCGAATTCGAGTGTATCAGCACAATTGGAGGCAAGAGATTCCAGGTATTTAAGTTTTTGGCGTTCCGATGCGACGACGGCAGCCACGGCTTGGAGGCGATTTCCCGCAGCATCAATCTGCAGCATCGTGGGAAGGCATAGGGTGTCGGGATTCTTCCGGCAGCTCCACACATCAGGCCAGAACATAACCCAGCATCACGAGCAGCCCGGGGAGCAAGATTACAGCCAGATTCACCATTAAAAGGGGGTCCCGAATCTACGAAAGTGAGGTTAGTGAATTGTCCAATTTTGATCTGCCCGATCGGTGTGAAAATTTGAGCATACGTTAATTACGACCTGGAGAACACGAAAATCGTAACAGTTCCCGTGGATGGCGAGGTATTTTCCCAGGATTTTCAATTAAAATCGTCAATTGGAGGCACCAAGAAACAAATGCGAATACGGCGTCCTTTTTAAGAATGCACCAATAGCTAACGATCTGGAAAAACAAAAGATTGCCTAGAAGCCGCTTGAAGGCACTTATTCAAAATCTTACCATCAAAATTTGTTCATTTAATTGTTGATAAATCAATTTCACACGCGAGCTGAAAATAACTAAAACTTGTTGTGATAGATTTGACGTACCAACGGCGCATCACGCCTACATTTTTAGTTCACCTGTTACGTTCCAGAGGCGTACCATAAAATTTTAACTAGGATTGAGGAACCCGGACCTGAGATTTTGAGTTTTATTTTCATGTCTCTGTATGTAAATGAGCTAGCAAAACTAGTAAATCAGATGAATGGATTAGAAAAAGGGCAAACTACCATAAGAGTAATTCTCAATTTTGGCGTACCCAACGAAATAAATTAATCAGTTAGTTTGATTTTAGCAAGTGGTAGAACTAAATTAAATATTGTGTGGTGACTCTACTTATTTATTACATTAATTACAAACATACAATTATTATACGTACAGGGTCATTGCAATATTTTAGTATCCTAATTGGGATTTTGTCAGTGTATAGTTAAGAACTAGTCTCACGTAAAATTTTCTTTTCATAATTTGTACGATATCCACACTTCAAGTTCTTAATAACATAGCTTTCTATCAATATTCACATAACAAAATTTTATAAAAACCTAAGCACAGTTTCTTACATCCAACTGCTAAACAGCCAATCATTCATGCTAAATGTATGAACAATGACGCAAAAGAACCTGATTTATCTATCACACAAAGGAAATGTCACTTGTCATTACAGCAAAAATTAGAAATGTCAAACGGCATTAATCATTTCAGCCATGGAAAGTGGTTCCAACCAATCCGCATTGATCATCCGTATTTCCCGTCTCTAATCTTAATATACAGGGTCTCTAGATTCTCCTTGTCTCCCTATGCTGCTTTTCCCTCTCTTATATATCCTCTTTGGGAACTACCGAGTGACTATAAATGATTGAAATTTTTTTTATTAGGTTGGCACTGTTTATGTTGGTAGCACTGTAAGTCTATGTCAAATTCGAGGTTAGCAGGTTAGGTTTTGCGTCAGTTTTGACATAGAATGACGCAAAACCTAACCTGCGAACATTGAATTTGACATAGACTTACAGTGCCACCAACATAAACAGTGCCAACCTAAGAAAAAAAAATTCAATCATTTATTGTCACCCGGTATAAACCGTTCAATAGTTATTTGCCAAGTAGGTAGACATGGAATTTTGTTTTTATGTTTAATAAAATTAAAACTCCCTAGAATCTCTTTCTGACACTTTGTCAGAATCAGAGGAGGCTCACGAAAGTGTCTAATTTGAAATTTTGAGGTTAAACGTGCAATGTTGCCAGTGCTTTCATACTTTGTTTGCCACTAGCCATAATTAAGGTACTATATTTATACGAGCAAGCTCGTCCGCCATTTTGAGTTACTGGAAGTGGCGGCAAATTCAAATTCTAGTTACTTATCAATTAGCATAATAGTAAGTCGGAAAAACAACGATCATATAATTTAATTGTACCGTCTTAAAAGAGATTGGTTTTTAAACCAATAAAAAGAAAGCAGACAAAATCGAAACATAAAACACTGTTAACTAACACGCACGTGGTGCAAACTAGAAAACTTTAATAGTACCTTAGTTCAAACAACAGTGACGAGTGACAGAACTTAATAGAACTGACAGATACAGTTGACATCACAGAACAACACCTACACACTGTATATAGATTTAAATAACCACACTTGGATGAAGACTGCATCGTAATGGAATGCATCAAGATTTAAATCAGTATGCAGTGTTCGTCTGGATCGAGCAGTACGTACTCCAACGGTTTCTAGTCTTGCTTGGTTGACAGACAACAGAACGCACGGTTACCGGTCAGCGCAGCCAACGACGTGGCGCTAAAATCCCTGTGACACAAAATCTAGTGGGATAAGCTTGCCTGGTTAATAAAGCACTCTAGCCATAATATGTATGGACACGGCCTTCTAGATCAGCGTGCCTGCCAAAAGCCGGCGGGCACGCTAATCCAGAAGGCCGTGTGTATGGACATCGGCGTCATGGATAACTGTGTCAACAAATTGTAGTACTGAAGTAAATATGCCAAAAGTCATTAAAGGTGACACAAAACTATAAATTACAAAGGCCTACAGGCATTATAAAGCCGACAGGCCAGACCTCAGTGAAACTGAAATCTTTGCCCGGCTTAGTGACTTTTGGGACATAGTATTGATGCATAAAACTTAACTGTTGCTTTAATTTTCGGCTTTGTACTGTTTTAGGTATCTGAAAGAACTATTAGAAATATTATGGGGCGGAACAATTTTGAAATTAAACCTTTTGGCCCACGACCTAAAAATGATACATACTATTTGCAACATACGCACTGAAGAAGTAGTTAACAATGCGAGATAAATTGTGCAAGAATAATCACACGTTTCTGTTCGCCATTCAGGACAGCAATTAAATGTTTCATATTCAACATCTCATAGGATATTAAGAAGCAATTTGCATTATTTTCCTTACCGGTTGCAAGTGTATCAGGAACTGCTGCCAAACGATCCTCCGGTTAGATTGGAATTCTATAACTGGTTTATCAATAATTTAGGAAATAACGATAATGCTTTTGAGAAAACTTTCTTTATTGATGAGGCATACTTCTATTTATCTGGCTACAAAATATGAAGATGTGGAGCGCTGAGAATCCCAATTTGTATGTTGAAGAACCGCTTCACCCACAAAAAATCGGGGTTTGGGCTGCAATTAGTAAAAGAAGAGTTATAGATCCTATATTTTTTAAGGTAATTAAGTGCAGCAAAACGATAAAATTTTATTTTAATAATTCAAATCTTAGGTTTGCTAAATGCACAACCATATCGTACTGAAATTTTGTCGCCGTTTTTTGAAGAGTTACGTGACAATGAATTACAAAAGAGTTACTTTCAATAAGATCGGACAAGACTTCACACAACACAAGAACATTTAAATTTACTTGGAGGGTTTTACAAAAACAGAGTTATTAGTCATAACATGTCTACAGTGTGGCCCCCGAGGTCTTGTGCGATTTTCTTCTGTAGCCATATTTAATAAAACTCCATTCTTCAACTTCCACTGGAAAATATTCAGCAACTTTAACAAAGAAGTAGTGGAAAAAATGAAGAAATCAATAATAATGGCGTAATATTAAGATTTGAGAATAGAACGAGTTAAGGAGTTTACTTTCTTAGGAACATTAATCTCTGAAAACTTAAATTACACACAAGAAATTAAATCAAGGTTAATAAAAGCATCGAGATGTGCGGGCGCGTTAAATAGTATAATGTCCTCAAGACAAATGTCGCGAAATGCAAAACTACGACTTATAAGACTGTAATTCGACCAACAGCTACGTATGCATGTGAAACATGGATGATGAATGTGGCAGACCAAGACATAATAAGTAGGTGGGAGAGAAAAATGCTGAGAAAAATATTTGGAGGGACTCGGACGAATGATGGTTGGAGAAGACTTACAAACGAAGAGGTACAAAAGAAGTGTAGTAGATTTCATTAAAGCTCAAAGGTTAAGATGGTTTGGGCATATATGGAGAATGCCAGATGGAAGAGCTACTAAGATAGTATTGGAAGGCAGAGCGCAAGAAACTAGAAGAAGAGGGCGACCATGAAATAGGTGGAAGGAGGCAGTAATGGAAGACATAGCAAGGAAAGGAATAGAAGACTGGAGAAATAAAATCATGAATAAGGAAGACAGATTGTTATGCAATAAGCCTAAAGTGGCTTGTAAAAGCTTTATTTATTTACACTGAAAAAATACATAAATTGTAATATTTAAATATTTTTGTATACAATTTATAATTACAATAAAAAAACGACTCTCATTATACCATTATGCCAACGTATATACATCAAACAAGTAGAGACACTCATGCCAAATGTTGAAACCTGTCTAGAGTGCCAAGGACAGTAACTCAGGGGGTATTTCTAAGCTTGACTATCAGATGGCAGCACAAAATTCTACCAATCAGAGGCAGTTACTAGCTCTGCTACCAATCATATGTGACTACAGTGGCTGTATACAGTCACTGTATATGTGACCAAGGCCAACTATATTAAATGTAAAACATAAAGGCCTTCCCAAACTGTACAGAGCCAGTAGCTATAGGAGAGTACCGCCACGTCCGCCATGTTTGTTCCTCTGTCATATGCGTCACTTTGAGGTTTGTAACACAATTGCGTCAATGTGACGTTTGTTGGCAATTAAAAACTTTACTTAAAATTGGCAAGACTGTAAGTCTATTTCAAATTCGAGGTTAGGAGGTTAGTTTTTGCGTCAGTTTTGACACAAACTGGCGCAAAACATAACCTGCTAACCTCGAATTTGACATAGACTTACAGTCTTGCCAATTTCAAGTAAAATTTTAGACATGACTCAATCAGTTATTGCTGATGGGAACAAAAATGGCGGCGATAGCGGCATTTTCGCGGATCAAAGAATGACGGTACTCTCTATATCTACTGGCTCTGAAACTGTATAGAGTACCTGTATATAGGTAGTAAGAGTAGAGCAAACGCGGCAACAGCATTTCATTGGTTGGATCCCTTAGAATTTAAAATTTTAGTTGGCACGTGTACTGTCGATTTTTTTAATTAGTGACATTGAAATTGTCAGTTTTATTGCACTTTCGAAGTAAGTACATATTTCATTATCATGACCTGTTATTGCGTGCCGGGGTGTAATAACCGTTCAGAAAATGGTATGCATTCTGTAAGCATACTCAAAAATCCAGCAACAAAACAAGTTTGGTTAAACAGCATCGACAGAGAAAATTATAAATCCAAACGACCAAGAATATTTGAAAATCATTTTGGAAAGAATCAGAGGGAATTTGGAGTACGCTTTAGTTTTCATGATAGGTAGGAAAACTAGTGTCATCTTAATTTTCTTTTTATTTCATTAATCCTTACTTTTAGGAGTTATTACAAGTAGATGGAAGCAAGCCAGTATAAAATGTTAAGATTGAATCACTATTAAGAGTCCTACATTGAAATATTATTCAATCGCTGGTAGTGCGCGGCAAGGAGTAGACGTGTGTTTGGGTGCTCCGGCAAAATTCAATATTTAAAATATTTAAGTGAACATATAACGCCATATAAAAACCTAGTTAATCCTTGCCATTTCAAGTATTGATTTTATTAATCATAATGGTACTCACGCAGAATCAAAAAACCGATATCAAATCTGAAATTGA